>CM031233.1:181473763-182072017 GCA_018340775.1 Taxus wallichiana var. yunnanensis | reverse complement strand
CATGAGATCATATTATATTACTTGATCCATATAGATCTAGATATCAGAGAGTCTTGTTTTCAGATTCATAATACAATGAGAGCTTGGCGCATAGTGGCGGATGCATGAGAGCTTGTGATGTCGATCTAGTTATGTTTGAGAGGCACGGTTCTAGTGCATTCAAGTAGATATGGTTAGAGATCTTGAAGAGACATAAGTTGTGGTATGGAGGCATGGTTTAGTGTACTCAAGAAGACCCGGTTGAAGATCCGGGAGGAAGAGATACTCTTGTAGAGATACATGTACTCTTGTGCGAAGAGTTGGTTTGTAATCTCTTGTTATATTATATATATATATATATATATATATATATATATATATATATATATATATATATATATATATATATATATGAGATCTCTATCTTTGGTGGACATAGCCCACATTGGGTGAACCACGATACATGCTTGTTATGTGTGTGTACTTTTTTGTGATTTAAATTATTCTATTTATACTTAAATTACTATAGATTTTGTGAGGATTTGTTTGGATCCTGTGTGCATGATTTTGTTTTTATTAAATCATAGCACTATTATGCTGCCCAAAAATCCCAACAACCGTATCGAGCAGCATTTATTTTTCCCGATGTGAAAATTGCAGAAGAGATTTAATCTCAAGTGGGAGCTGGAAGAGTAAGGTTGCTAGAAATTACAAAGTGACTGAGCGTCGGTTAAGCGACAACCGACATTGGCAGGGTGACTGTGGTTGGTTACAAGGTGACCATGGTCGCCATTCGAGTAGCCCGGCTATAAATAGAAAATCACGAGATCTTAAGAAATGGAAAGATGCATAAAACGTATCTTGTTTGCTAAGGTATCCCCAGTTCTTGGAGGCACAAGCATGTTGGTTAGATTGAAGATCCAGTTATTGAGGTATGGGTTTATCTCGGTATTGCAGTGCTTATATTATTTTCATTTCACATGCATGTTTGGGACTGCAGATCTAGATCTAAGAATGAGAAAAGGAACAATTATGCATCCTTTGGTGCATATAGATGCATGGGTTTCGGTAGAGAGGTAGTAGAAGATAGAATGAAGATGGGGTTTCCATCGAGATAAACATGTTCTTTAAGTTGAAAATGTGGTTGAGTGTCTTGGTGCTTTGGTAAGGTGAAGTGTTTCATCTTGATGAAATTTATTGCTTGGATTTTTGTATTGTTTTTATACAATATTTGGATGCTTCTTGAAATGACTGCTCATCTCATCTATCCGCTTGACCAATTAGGCACCTAGTGTGGTGTGCTATGCCAAACCCATGTGTGGTGTTGGGTTTGTTCCAGTAGCATTGACATAAGTCTAAGAACTGAGGTCAGTCACAGAGGAACCGATATTGGTCAGCTAATCATGGTTGGTTAGGGGATGACCATGGTTGGTCTTTGTGGTAACTTATCTGTACAGGGATTTTTGCAGCAAGAGAGGGCAATTGGTTCAATGTCCTATTTTGGAGGATCTGGTTTCTGGCACAATGTGTACAGGAAAAAACAATTTTGATCACTTCAATGTTTGGATCAGAAAGAGGACGGAGTTGGCTAAGTTAGTCCATTTTGACTTTGAGTTAGGTATCTCTATATGGTTCATGTTTTATTTCTTTCACTTGGAGCAACTAATATTATGTTTGGATTTTGTGCACAAATTTACACCATGGTTTCTTGGTGTTGTTTGACTTTTATTTCTCGGTTGTGTGGAATCTTGAGGATAAGGGTTTCTAGTCTAAGGATGAGATCCTCAATGAAAAGTCATGGTTAGACACAGTTGCAGGTAACAAGAGATGTTGAGTACATACGGATGGAAAGAAGGTGATTCACCTACTTAATAAGAAGTCCAAATTTCTATGATGTAGAAGTATTCTTAGAGAAGAAAGGTAATCAATTTTATAGTTATTTCATCTGGTTTTATTTTCTCACCGACATATTAAATTTTGAGCTTGGTGTTAGAGGTAATGCACGGAATTTCGTGTTCGATCGAAGCAAGCCATGGTTGTTGGCATTGCAGGATTGGATACATGATGCACATGCAGAGTGAGAGGAGAATGCTACTATTCAAAGTGGCAGAGGCACTAGTTGGTTTTGGAGGACAATCACAGATTTGTAGTTATATTGATTTTATTGCTTTGTGATGTCACTTATAGTTTATTTTTTGGTGCTAGGATATTCCTATGGGATTACAGCTTGATCATTAGATTCAGTCTAGGTAAAGATGATAGTGTAATTTTTTCAGAGTTTTAAGGGTTAAAAGAGAAAATCTGACTATTATAGAGACTGGTGTCGGTTAGGATTAACCATGGTCAGTCATCTAGTAACTATTGTCGGCTAGGCATTGACCAGGTTGGTTTAGGAAACCATGGTCGGTTTGGTTATAGGTTTGACAATAGTGGTTATTTACCATTTTAAGATGGTGCCCTTGTCTTGCTTTCATCTTGGTTAGTTTGTGTAGTATGTTGATGACATGTATGCTAATATTTGCACTTGGTATTAGTGGCATGGTTTAGCATGGATGTTTGTTATTGACATTGATGAGCACAAGATTCATATTCGGCTTTGGAGTTAGTCGGTGGCAGACTTGGAGCTTCTGGAGAGCTAGTGATATGGATGGATGTACATGGTGAGTTTGTACATGTTGGATAGATTCAGTTTTGTGAGTCTATGATGATGCATATGTTTGATTTGTACATGGATGCTTTGAGCATGAGTATGGGATGTTTGTATTTCCTCTTGATTACTATGTGAATCCTTGAGAGATGTTATCTACATATGATTGTCTTAGACATGCTAGTTGTTTATGTAGGATTGGATTTGCAGATTGCAGTGTTTGGATTCTTTGAGTTATGCAGGTTTGTGGATTGATCACCCACTGTTACAGGTAGAACTCATTTGGGTTGTCTTCACCCAAGATCTTGTTTTGCTTTCGCATATTCCAATTTAACTTGTCTTGATCAGTTCCATTGGTGGTTTCATCGAGACATGGATAGATGGTTGGAGAACATGGTTGGTTTTACAGGTATGGATATTGCTTCAGTTGAAGCTCAATACTTCAGTTTAAGGGGGAGCTCTTGTAGGTGTGTTAGTCATGATGGCTTGGCTGCATGAGAGGCTTGGTGTTATGATTCAGTGGGAGCTTGATGTATAGATAGCTCGGTTATCACGGATTAGTTGTAGCTTTGTGGTGGTTTGGTAAGTCATGTTTTTATCTTCTTGGTTTGAGAAGATGGTTTGATCTTCCTAGTTTTATTTTTGAGAGAATTGTTGAAGGAAAGAATAGATGGTCTTCACGGTGTGTAGAGGATGGTGATGTACAGGTATAGGTACGAAGTTCAACAATTTATCTCCAAGTGGGAGATTGTTAGGTTGTGGAGCTAGATTGCTTCATAGTTAGCATGTAATGGAAAGTGACTGGTAATACAACAACCGTCATCGGTCAAGGTCGAACCGCATCGGGTAGACAAGATAGACATCGGTTAGAGCAAGTGGGAACTGGCCACGGTTAGGTCTAACCAGCGCCGGTTACCTATGCGATGTGTTTTATTTTTAAGTCATAGGCTTTAAATATAGATTTTGTTTTAAAGAAAATCTATTGGATGTAATTACATAGCTAAGGTGCCCTAAGTTTATATATTTATATATAAGCATGAAAGCTAGGGTTTAGATGATGGATCACATTAGATCCTTGATTCTCTCCTAGATCGAGAGGATGAAGATGAAGAAGAAGAGAAAAAGAGAACATGTTACATGAAGATAGAGTCTCCATGGAGAGGAGATGGACAGAAGGAAATAACAGGTACATCTGAATGGTGAGAAGAGGGTAACATCTTCTACTATATTTCCTTTGTATTGTTTAGTCTCATGTAATGGCTTGCATAGTATGCAAAGCACATAGGGTTTCTTCTTGTAGATCCACATGTTGGTGAGATCTTGTATTATAGATCTATGTAGATCTAGTCTTGCATCAGTAGATCCACATGTTGGTGAGATCTTGTATTATAGATCTATGTAGATCTAGTCTTGTATTGTAGATCCATGAGATCATATTATATTGTTGATCCATGTAGATCTAGATATTGTAGAGGTCTTGTTTGCAGATTCACAATACAGTGAGAGCTTGGCTGCATAGTGGCAGATGCAGGGTAGCTTCAGGTATGTGAGATCTGGTTATGTTTGAGAGGCACAACAGTAGTGCATTCAAGTAGATACGGTTAGAGATCTATAAGAGACACAAGTGGTGGTATGGAGGCACGATTTAGTGTACTCAGGAAGATACGGTTGAAGATCTGGGAGGAAGAGATACTCTTGTAGAGATACATGTACTCTTGTGCAGAAGAGTTGGTTTGTAATCTCTTGTTATATTATATTATATATATATATATATATATATATATATATATGAGATCTCTATCTTTGGTGGACGTAGCCCACATTGGGTGAACCATAGTACATGCTTGTTATGTGTGTGTACTTGTATGTGATTTGGATTATTCTAGTTTATACTTCCACCGTTTGTAGACTTTGTGAGGATTTGTTTGATCCTGTGTGCATGATTTTGTTTGTTATTAAATCATAAGACTGCTCCGATACCCCCAAAATCCCAATAGTGTATAGGTTGATGATAGACGAAATAGAATTTACTAAGACTTATAAATGATGAATGAAAGAGATAATAAATCAAGAAGAAGGCACTTACCTTGCATACATTAATAAATAAGACTCGAGAGGATGATAGTACTAGAGAGAGGAAGACCGCATATGTTAGAAGATTTGTCGAGCTGAATTCTTGGATGTGTGAATGACCTCCAAGGATTGAAGAAGAGATATGTGATGTATATTACTGTGATGAAGAGGAAAATAATACAATAAGAGTATGTCGTGAATTTCTTTGAACAATGTCATGTTACTGCCAAGCGCAACTTGAGGAAGCTAACTCTGAAATGAAGGTCTGAAACACGTTTATATAAGTTCATGTCATCAAAGGAGAATCATCGACTATTTGTTAGAATCACGACGATTCTGTGAAACATGGGAAAAAAGTTGTAATGAATACTTACCCAAATCGAGTCATTTGTTTGTTTTGATGAAGGATATGTGTTGGTAAGAGGTTATACGGGTTAAGAAGGTTGTGAAATGGTTTGATTTTGTTTTGTTTTATTTGATTTTGGTTTGTAAGTGGTTTTGGGTGGTTTAGAAAGGGGTAAAATAGGATTTTACTACTGTAGAATGATATTTATGGGGAGTAAATATGGTGGGGAGAAATAAGACTTCAGATAGAAGATTTAATATATAATATGATAGTGATTTGATAATAAAGGGGTGCTAGCAGACGTGGACACGAGGATTAGTGGTGCTAATTTTAGGTATCTACAATTTTGTTTGGTGCTTTCCTTGAGGTCCTTCTTTGGAAAGTGGATGAAGCATATCTTAGTCCACAACACTAAATTCGTAGTTCGAACTTAATTGTAACATTCAAACAAACATATTTCCTAGACTTGTCCCAAGATAAAAATGTTGGGAATTGAATCCATACCTTGTCCGAACCCTTTTTCCTAGAACCCCTAGTTGGAGATTTATTTTGTTTAAGGATAATTTACAAAGGCATAAATACATAACATTTTAAAGAAAATTTCCAAAGTTATTACTTTATTTCAACTTAGAAAAGTTTGAAAGTATGCACTTTTAATTATGATTCTATTTCAATAATTTTTGGGTTAACAAAATATTTGTGGCTATATGTTTTATTTGTCTTCATATCTAATCACAAGCTTAAAGTTGGCTCTTGAATCCAACTAACGGTTGTTGGCTCTCATCCTTGTGTTGGCAAAGTGTAGGTGGAACTTCTCTCACTATCCATTTTCTTCCCCCGAAATTTGCCATATCTCCACCTCTCATTCTCGGTGACTTAACCGGAGCCCACCACCTCACGAAAAACCCACCGCTAAGCCCTCTCGCTTATATTCGCCAATATAAAAGGTATTACGATAGTTGGGTCACCATCATCCGAATGGTGAATCATGATGCCTTGAATCCTCCCTCGTAAAAACCTTCTCATAGAACCTCTCTTCTTCCAAAACAATCACCTTTCCCTAGTTGTTTATGCAGAAATTTCATAATGCTTATGTTTCGATGTGCTATTTAATTCTAGCAATATCCAACATTTCTAATGATGTATTTGTGTTGCTTTTCAAACCAATTAAAATATTATTTATATTAATTACGTGCATAGTTCATTTCAGTAGAAAAGCATCATTTCCTTTCACACCCAATATAATAGTCTGATATATAAACTCTCATTTCTTTCTTGGTTAAGCTTACCATCATCGCCTTAGAGAAGTCTCGAGTGTCGCTCTTATATCTATGCTCCAACTCCATGCAGAGGGCACACTTCCTCACGCAATGCACAAGGCTCTAGAATACGGACGGCTCGAGGCTCGCTGCCCCACTAACTATCCAGCGTGCTTTCACAATTAATTTTGATTTTCTATAAACATTCTTCTGTTACGGCGTGAAATTTGAAGTAATGGAATGGGACCGTTGTTCCGGGATTCCTGCTGACCTGCCTCCCATTCACAACAAATCCCATACGAATTCAACTGTTCATCACCTTTTCATTGCGCAGTTCTTAAATGTAGTGATAAGGATGGACATGTATATTCGCCAAATTTGTTTCAGGGGACAATCATCTTTTAGCTTTAAGTTCTCATCTTTGTATACCCTGACAAAAGTAGATATTTTGTGAATCAAATAAGTTATTGTTCTTTTGTAATGAAATCTTTACCATAAATTTTGTTTCGAAATACTTAAATCGCCACTCAAATCTGTGAGCTCTGATAAACACTCAAGGATGTAGGATACTGGGGTGTAAGCAGTTATTTTAAATTATTTCGGTTCCGTCCAAACAGTAAATATCATCAAATATAGCCGTAGTTCGATTTTTTTGGCCCAGTCACTTTTAAGTTAGTACCAGGGTACTGAGGGGTGGCCCGGAGTTTACAGGATCAGTACTATATGGTAGGATTTAACTATTATGGACGTCGTAAATAATTACAGCGTAAACCTCAAATGTTATAATCTGCAGTTTTTTTACGTAAGCATGGTGACCACGGCATTTCCTTCTGTTGAGAGTATTTCCTTACATATATCTTCATAATTGTGTTGCTACTATTCATCATAACTGTCCAGTATTATTTTCTTGTCGGATTCCTGTCTTCTCAATTGGGTATTTGACATAATAAGAGTCACTCAATACAGAGCCGGATTTAGATTGACAGGGCGTTAGGTTATAATTGGACTGGATGTCCTTCTCACAATTTCAGTCAAGAATTTGTTCTTATCAAAGAATTAAATAAAAATTTCTTAAGTGCTGTATTTTTAAATATGTGTCAGGCTCATAATAATCACAAATTTAAAGTAACTGTTATACAAAAAGAATTAAAAAATCCTACAAACTTATCACAAAAAGTCCAGAAATATTCCACCAATGAAAAAAATTAAATGTAAGATGTGCTTAGAGTGCTGACAACATATTTTTTTAGTGCATGGATACTTATAGCTCCAAATTATCAATATCAGTTGGTTGGTGGGACTCAAATCTTAATAGAGAACCATCATTTCACAAAGCAATACATTTTTATGTTGCTCCCATGGTTTTGTGAAGAGTGGTATGTGTACCAAGACTATCAATTCCTCCATAAAACATAAAAGACATTACTCGTAACAAAAATTATGATTAGAAAAAATTATGAATAGATAATTAAATTCTTCTTTCCTTGTAATTATACTCCTACTAGCTAAATCAATGACATTATTTAAAATGCATGAACATTTTCGTATAAAAATTATACATATGAACTCACACATATGTCATATTTATTTTTACTTGAGAAATTACTATATTATTATATTATGTGTATATATAAAATTTATGTTATTATATAATAATATCATTAAATGGGTTAGTTAATATTGAATCTCTAAGTAAACTATTTTAATGCTTAGTTCAAATTATAATCGAAGAAAAATTATTTAGATTTAGACACCCCTCACAATTGACACCCTAGACAATTACTTAATTTACTATCCATGAATTGATTGTGTATACATTTTAAGTGGTATAGTTTATATTAATTTTGATTAAAGAAATTTTAAATTTTAATTATTGGTTTGTCTCAATTAATCAAAGTCTAAAATATTTTCTACCTAATGTAGTGTATATAGAATGATATATGATTACATGATAATAAAAGGGACAAATAGATTTGATTAGAAGGATATTATTCTTTATCGATCTATTTAAAGGAATAATAAAGTCTAATTTTATACTAATCAACATTTACTTAAATATATATTGTAAATGGTTTTGACTAATAAATATGTAAGTTAAAACTTTTAAATATTGAAAATCTAAAAAATAATATTATACTAATTAACTAAAGAATTAAATATTTAATCACAAATTTTATAAACTTAAATATTATAATTCATAACTTTTGACTTGAACAAAAATTGAGGACAATATCAAATTTTTATGACATAATTATCTCGATGCAAAATCCCATTGTTAATAGTGCGAATGGTCTCCAATCTTCACTAAATAATGTTTCATGTAATTTTTCCTCAAATACTTCTATTATTATGAATAGTTGTTTCATAATTTCTCTATTTTAATAAGGAGCATTAACATCTATCGATTGATTTTGTAATATTTTTGTAGGTTCCTTTTGGTGAAATATTTTGTCAAGGAAAAAATACGGTTTTCATCAATGGTTGCAAGATTGAATTCATCCAATTTAAAATGGATAACTTCCATTTATTGAAATATAGGATTTTAACACTACTTATAACTCTTGGGGCTGGTCGAAGACCAATGAAAGTCAGTAAACACACTTGTTATAACTACAACTAAAAGTGAGAGAGGGATAAATGCATGAGGTGGAGAGGAGAAATCTGCATGAGAAATAGTGTGAAAATAAAGAGAGAGTTTTGTTAATCATAGTGACTTTGATTCAATCAACTCGATAACTCAGAGTATGTCCAATTCAATTAGAAGACATAGGAAAATATACACAAAACTATGCAAGTTTCATGAAATAACAACCACAATTAACACAAAGTTCAATTGATAATTTCATTCCATGAGAGAAAATACAAAGCTTTTCATTCCTACAATAGATTGTAGTACATTTGGTTGAGTATGAAGTTGAGAAAATGGAGGAAATAGTAGAGAGGAAAAATAGAAAATGGTTTTCTAAAGGAGAGTAAAAATTGATCCATTTACAATGAAGTGAAAGTCTCAATGAATAGCCCACATCCTGTAACTCTTCACGTTCCTACATGATTATTCACCTTCTTTTACAAATGAAGATACTTTTTCTTATTTTAAGAAAATCAATTTTACAAAAGTGTAAAAGAGAGGACTTAAGTTGATTTTGAAAATGTCCTTTTCCCAATGAAGAGTTAGAAAACCTGTGGACTACTTTTGGAAAAAGCTACTTGTTAAATACAAAAATAAGAGAGAGGGAGAGAGAGAAAGAAGGGAAGAATCAATTTATATAAAATTTTGTGAGGATGAGCATTTGATGTGATGAACCGAAGAATTCTTGCAACTTTCCATGGCTACATTGACCTATTTATTACCTTTAACACTTCCTTCTCATGAAGGATGATAGTATTAGAGATGATGTCCTGCCAATGGTTTGTTGGGATCTGTAATATTTTC
Source organism: Taxus wallichiana var. yunnanensis (assembly GCA_018340775.1). NCBI lineage: Eukaryota > Viridiplantae > Streptophyta > Pinopsida > Cupressales > Taxaceae > Taxus > Taxus wallichiana. The sequence goes on along the minus strand of CM031233.1, from coordinate 182,062,280 downwards.
CCATGATTTAGTCACTTCAGGATATTTTGAGAAGCATAAGACATAACCGATCTAATATGAGCTAGTGTATCCATGATCTCATCTCCATATGATCACAGATCATACAATTCACTTTTTATAATGCTTCGAAATGTTGGAAGATCTTTAAGAGGTGTTGTATTTGAATGTAACTCGGGCATCTCATCTTATTCAAATGCTTGTTGATCTCTTCCTTGATTTCACGAGCTTGTTTATGATGCTATGGGAAATATTTATTAGCTTCTACCAAAGCTCTTCTTTTCCATTCAATGGTCCACACCTACATGTGGGAGAAATTGTATTATAGGCTTAGGAATACTTTCCTCTCGAGAAATAACTCATAATAAACAATATTAATTTCATGAAGGATAAGAAGTAGTTTGTTTTAGTGATTGACCTCCTTCTTGAATGTGGATAAAACATCATTTATATTTTTGGTCGAAAAGGTGACATTATTGAATATATTGATCTTCTCAAAAGGATTTCACAACCTTTATGAATGATGGAATCAATCTAGGAACCCATCATTTTTCCCAATTTTTGATTTTCCTAAATTATTGGATTGCATGCGAGTCAATATTTATCGGGGAAAAATTGAATCAAAAGGAGTGAGGGAGGGAGAATTTGGGTCTAAGAAGGTCTAGACATGGGAGGTCAAGGTATAAATTTGGATTTGCAATTACTCTTTAGTCGCCTCACTCTCCCTCATTTGAGTAAGAAGTGTAGTAATAGTTTACTCAATGTTGTGAATGTGCACTTCTAGTTCGAGCTCGCCAAGGAATAACTCATCATCTCATAATTAGTGATTCTCACATCTACTTCATTTTCTCCACTATTGGTTGGGAGAACTCAATGAAATGAGACTTCAATGTGTCTATCATAAGCGAGAACTCATATTTTCTTTTCACGAGTGAGAAAAAGGCTTCAATTGTTTAGAGGTGAGATCAGTCAATGGATTTATTTATTTAGACATTGTATGATGGAATTTTTTGATGATATCTTTTACCCATAGGAACATATGGCCTAGTGAAGAGGCTAAAGCATGCGCCGTTGCATTATCCATAAAGGATACTATAACGCCCACACATTTTACCCACACGAAACCCAAAAAGAAGCAAACATTGAGTTAGAAAAATTATGGATTTTTTTAAAATAAATCCGGTTGCAAAGATTAGGCTAATCCTTGATTAACTACAAATGTTTTAAATACAAATAAAGAACATTAAAAAATTAAAATAAAAGGAAAATATTTCACCCCATGGCCACACATGTGAGGTCATTCCACAGGAAACCTCCTAACTAGGCATGCAAAAACACTCCAATGTCACATAACATAAGCTCTCAAATTTTGGCCATGTTGCTCAACACCCGACATCCTTACATGGTTGGTCCCCTATCCCCTTTCGATGTATGTGATAAAATGTCTTGTAATAGAACAAAATACTTCTCTGGCCTTTCGACCGTATTAACCACATCGAGATAAAATACATATAAAATCAATAATCATCATTCAAAATTAGAAATTCCATCATCTAGTAACATACAATTAATTTGATTTTGGCATTCATAAAAATCATAATTCTACTCAAAACATCCATCATATGTTATGGATCTAAATTACAACATTTTAGTATAAAAATTTAGAATATCAAAAATCAACATATATAACTATCTATCATCATAGTGCTTCATAATAAATATGTAAACCACATAATGTCAATAGTCAAAATATCTACATAATCCATCATCTATTGATCAAAATATAATACTCAAATGTCTAAGTATTAGTCCAACAATATCAACACCAAAATGAAATATTGTCAAAGAGTAGTGGGAACTACATCCCCCTCCCCTTAGAGTTGACTTCCTCCTAAAAGTTACTAGAATAGATGAGGAAAATTTTCTCACAATAAATTTGCATCCTCCTATGTGGTCAGTCTCATTTTACCTATCCAACCGGACTCGAACCTAGTCAATCTCGCGTCCTCGAAGGCGGACATTCCCGCGCTCTATGATGCGCATGGGCTCCACTAACACCTACCCTTTCTCTTGCACCTGAAATGCGGTGCAATCCAAAACATGAGAGGGATCTATAATATATCTCTTAAGTATAGAAACACGAAATACATTGTGGGCACGGGACAAGTTGGGTGGCAATGCTAGAAGATATCCCAAAGGACCAATACACTGCAATATCTCAAAGGGACCCAAAATATATGATCTAACTTAGAGAATTTTCCATAATGGATAGGAATCTTATGAGACTTGACATGAAGAAACACCTTCGTGCCCACCTTAAAACTATGATTTGTTCTCCTCTCGATCCATGATGAATTTATGCAACGGGGATGACACGTGAATATTTTCTTCTTGTGACTGCATCAAGGCATAAAAATCTTGTGGTATGAATGTGTGGATAATTTAGGATACTTAAATTTGCTTCTCGTAAGAGAAGAAATAAAATATCTTGGATTGAAATTGCTTGCTTTAGGACTTTTCACTAACAATTTTTTTCTCACTGGGCTCAAGCTTAAGGTATCTCAAATAACCTTTTTGACTTGATAAGTTTCCTCGTTCATTAGAGCTCTCATATCTATAACATATACATTGTTCCCTACCTTATCATAATGGATGTATAATGAATATTTGGTGATGCTCAACTCACAAAACTTCTTGAGACCACCAATTTTTCATAGTGTGGGTTAGGATATCAATAAGATCTACCATTGACTAATCCACATGAGGAATAGGTTCGAATTGAATAGTCTCTAGATACTCGGGTGAAATACCTCAGTCCCATAATGTTCAATATCCATAGTATCACATTCCATTTGAATGTACCTCATTTATTGACCTTTCAATCTTGAGAAATCCCTTTTTCATTATTCCATTTCACCCACACAATCCTCCCAATAATCTTATAATTTAGGATGATGACATAGGTTGAAGGAATTGTGTTCATTTCCATGTAATACTTACTATTGAAAGACCTCCTTATGGAATATGAGTAAATGTTGAAATAACCAAGTTAAAATTTGATTTTTATTTCATCCAATGAGTTCTTACAAGAGTAAATTCCTAGATAAATTGGGAATGTTACCCCTTTTCTTTTCTTTTCTCAAAGACTTGATGTGAAATATTGACAATTTATATTGCTCTCAAGTTTTACGTTGGACCATATACATAAATTCATTTTTATGGAAGTATGTGATATATAATTCATTCTCGAGAGAGTTTCAAAACAATTTTTATCCCTTATAAGGTCTATGCAATTCCATTTTTCCGACTAGTTCTAGGGCATTTTTGGCGCTTCAATTGATCTAGTTTCGTAGATGCTTTTCTCGTTATTCATTTTTATTTGTGATTTTTAATCTCTTAGTGATGCCCCGATGTCATGATATTTCCATTTATATATAAAACTTAAATATCTCGAGGTGATTTTTGAGCTTCATCTTGAAGATTAGTTTTGGGCAACTTAGTTGTCCTTACTCTCAAGAGTGTGCCATGATTAAAGATGATGGTACAAGGGTGTAGAAAATTTGTGGAGGTTATTTTTCGTATTATAAAATATTTATAATTTGTCTTTAATGTTTAGTGAAGCGGTTTTTTGGCTCAAGAACATCCATTTTTAGCGAGTGGGCTGATTTAGTGCTTTAGGGCTTCTTGTGTCCTAATGAGGGATTTGGGTGTAAAGTTTATATTTTTGACCTATATGGTAATTTTTATGATGTTAATTTTTTTAAGTTAATTTTTCCTATGATGGCCAATCTAGATGTATTAGGTTTATGAGTCATGTGTAAAAGCATGTTAAGAAGTCTTATTTGTGTTAGCTTATGTGAATATGAAAAGAGTGAACTAGAGGGATAATTGAAGAGGTGAAAGAGGTCTATGTAACCATAAATATATGTAAAATAGTGTGTTTTGTATTTTTAGATTGTGTGTAAACTATTGGATAGATAGCTCATTGGACCAAATCATCTTGAAGAGGAAGTACTTGAGTGAGTTAGTTAGAAGGGAAGATATGAAGAAGATAAAAGGAAAGAAAGCTTCATAGTGTCATCATTAGTTGTTGTTGCAACATTTCAAAGGTGAAAAACACATCAAGTGGATTTATTTGGTGTCAATTCATCAAGGGGATCATTCCTCCTTATAGGGTTCATGCTCTACTAAATCTAGGTGTTGATGTTCCTTGTGGGGTTGGTGCTCAAATAAATTCATTTCATTTCTTTAATAAAGTTTTGTTTTGGTGTTTTTTCTTCCTATTGATGGTTTCCACTTATATTTGGCATTCATGTCTTGACATTTTCTCATTTTCTCATGGTTGGTTATGGTTCTTGATTTCTTAATTAATGGTTAATAGTCAAGTTGATGAATGCTTAATGAATGGTTAAAATTTGAATGATTACTTTTATTATCACCCACTAATTAACCCCATTTTCATTGGGTGTGCTTACAACAATTGATATCAAATTAGGTCCTCTGGAATAAGATTAATGAGCTTGAGGTGACCCTCTTGAAAAGTACGAGATATGGTGAGTTAGAAAAGTGGTTCCTCTACTAGAAAATATCCTATGTTTGATGGGACAAGTTATAAATTTTGGATTATTAGGATGAGAACTCACATTATGTCCTTGGGATGTGATATATGACATCCAGCTTCTAGATAGCTACACCATTCCCGAAAATCATAAAAATTATGCAACATGTAATAAGGCTAGTAATGATAACTCCAAAGCTATGAATGATATTTTTGTGGATTGATGAATAAGAGTTTGATAAGGTAATGAAATGCACTAATGTTAAGGGTATGTGGGAAAGGATACAAGTGGTCTATAAAGGTGACTCCAAGGTAAAGTTAGTAAATCTTGAGACCTATAAGAATAAACTTGAAAGTTGGAAGATGAAATAAGAAGAAAGCATTACTCAGATATCTTATTAGAGTAGATCAAGTTATCAATTCCAATAGAGTATTATGATAAGAATTGAAAGAATATTTGGTGATGTAGAAGATGATGAGATATTTCCCTCCTAAATTTTATCCTAAAGTCTTACATATAGAAGAATCTAAGGATTTGAATACTCTACCTGACAGATGAACTCTATGGTATCTTGACAACTTATGAGATGAGGAAAGGTGTGGATAAACCTCTCAAGAATGAAGTAGCCTTATAATTTGAAAGGAATTCAAAAGGTAAGAATATCTTGGATGATGATGTTTTTGATATTGATGATGATGAATTGATTGTTATGTTTTCTAGGAAGTTGAAGACAAGTTCAAGTAAGTATAAGGGTAATTTTAATATAAAGTGTTTCAATTATGGTGAGATAGGACATATTATAAACAAGTTTACTCACAAGCATAAGGTAAAAGAGCATGAAAATAATCATGATGATGACAAGAATCTTCACAAATATGATAAGAGTAAGAAGTACTTTATAGAGTATTTGGACAAGAAGAATTCCAAGAGAATCTCTTACTCCAAGGATAATTGTAACTCATTGGTGGTAACCAAAGAAGATTTTGATTTTGATTCGATTAAGTCCGATCATGATGAAATTGGAAATGAAGGCTTATTCATGTCCAAATGAGATGATACTTCTAAAAACTAAGGTTCAATATACTGAGGCTTTTGTATGGATTTAGATGAATAAGAGTTTGATATCAAAACTGATTTTGATGTATATCCAAGAATATTTGAAGAATACAGAGAAGAAGAACAAAAACGAGGCACACATAAGGGATTATGAAGAAAATATTCCTATTCTTAAAGAAAGAAATTGGAATGACACCAACACATATGATGATATTCTAAAACAATTAAAAACTCAAATGGTTATTGTAATAGCAAGCCTAAATTCTAAAGAGGAAGATTGCATGAGGCATGAGAGAGAGCGATTGAGTCCCTAAATGCAGATGTAACTGAAATAGATATCAAGTTAAGATCATTTCAAAGGTTTGAAAATATTTCCTAGGATCTAGATGATCTTTTGGACAACCATAAGTCTATAGGTGATAGGAGTAGTCTAGGATTCAAGGACAACCAAAAGGGTAAAGAGGTTATTTAAGAGGATGGTGTTCAAAGCATGGAGAATGTTGGCCCAAGTTTCAAAGAATATCCGAAGGTGAACAACATTAAGAGAAATGTGAAGACAATTTCTATTAGGCAATTGAATACAACAAGGTATGACAAGTCTTTCAATGGCTAATGTTATTATTTGAATGAATTTTGACATAGAGAAAAGGAATGTGGAAGAAGGTATTTCATGAATGAGGGTTCATCAAAATATTGGAAGGTGTTTCAACTCTCATCACTAAAGAGTTAAGAATGAAATTTTTTGATACAAATGTAATCATGTTGGTCATATTGCAAAGTTTTTTATTGACCTTATAGGAAAAACAAGAAGTTTCAATTTTCTAGAGTAAAGGAGAGAAATAAAATTAATGCATGTGGAACCAAGGATGAATCAAGGAATTCCATTTAATCATAATGTAGATGAAGGAGAAATTCAAGGATGCTCATAGGATGTTGATGATGAAAAGGTTGAATAGGTCAACCTAAAGGTACTAAGGATGTCTCTGAATATCCTCAAGCATGTTGTTTTAGATTCCCATGGTTTGGGATGTCTCTATTAAGATTCTTAGAGGCATTCATCATTCAAAAGATGAATATGATTAGGGGTATATTAAACATATACAATGAAGAAGTATCTCAGCATATGTATCTATGTGCTATCTTGTGTTTAAATATACATTCATGAATCATACTTCAAGAAATTTTGTTGTTGTCATCATGGGTCTTGTGATAATTATGTAAAATTGTGTATATGAGTCTGATAGGTAGTAGTGTGTTTTTTTAGATTTATACTCTTTTTATGTCTAACATTATTTAGGTGTGAGGGCTATATATTGGTCTAGTTTTATGTGTTATAGATCCTTATAACATTTTTCATGACTTGAAAACCCTAAGGGAATCTTTGAAGCACTTGTGAGGTCATTGACAGTTATTATGAGTTGTGGCAAAAATATGTGTTTACAAGTGATACTTTGGTATGGTACATTTGTGAAAGACAGTAAAGAGGTATACAAAAGTAGATTATAAGTCTTGAGAAGCAAGTTAATAGGTGTGCTCTTGAAGATCTGTAGTTGTGACATTACCATAAGTATGAAGGAATTTTAAGCAATATTACAAGTTATGCTCTTGTTGATTTATCTGTTCAATCATTGTTTTGAAATTGTTCAGAATGTATGCTTATGTGCTTCAAGAAGATGATTTGAGTATTTAAGTATGATATGCTCAAATTTGTTGCTAAAGTCTTTATTTAGGTATATGATTCCTATAAAGGCCTACTTTTAAGTTGTTGTAAATGCATGACTAGACAAAGAATTTTTGTTTTGGATCTGAGATAGGATTGTATCTCTTTAGATGGAGATTGTCATTGGTATGATAGAAAAATATGACCTTGTGATATTTGAGTAATATGAAGATATAATATTCATACGGTATTCTTTGAGGATCAACACGAAGTTGTTAGCATGAAGAAAAAAGGTTTGTGTAAAATCAGGGCATATTATTTGATCAAAAGTGTACTTAAGATCTTGATCTAGTTTTGAAGGTTTGAAATATGGGTAGTGCACTTTGGGAATGATGTATAACATAAGGATATAGGTACTGAGTTTGCTTAAATATCATTTTCTAATGCATACAAGTTCAAAGTATGTAATTTGATTATGATGTTTCAATTCCTCATAATCTCTAAGTTTATACATTTGGAGCTCAAGAGAATTATGATATTGTTTGACATGGTATACTCATGGAATTATATCCCATCAAGAAGGTATTTGATATTTATATGAGTATGTAGTGTACATGATTAAAGCATTAGGTTATGTCATAATCGAGAAAGAATGTAATGAAGTATTACATTGGAAAGTTGATAGGATAACATAGATCTGGGAGCCATAATATTATATAAAATAAATACCAATAAATGAGAGTATTGTGAAAGTTCAAAATGACCTTGCATAGTTTTGTGAAGTATTGTATCGTGTGAAAGTTTGTGAGCTATTTACTATCTCAAGTTAGTATATTATTGTCTTTAACATATCAAAAGATTAATGTGGTATCATTTCTTGAGATATACATTACTTCTTCAAGAATTGACATCGATGATTGAGAATCTACAAGGTTTATGAAGGATTTGAAGGTATATATATAGTTATTAAAGATTAATTCTCATCTCGAGTATGCAATTTTGAAAAATAGATATGAAGGCCTTTTGATGATTGGTGATAGAGATAGAGGAGTTGATGGTGTTTGAAATATGGTGTCTTATGGATAATATGAGAATGGTGCAAGTTTGTTTGTATATTCCATCTACATAGGCCTAAATTTTCACATATAAGATGGAGAAGAACCTAGTTTTTGTCAATTGGAAGGAAAAAGTGGGGTTGTATAGTTGATATCCGTAAGTCAATATAAGTCTATAATTTCATTATAAATAGTTATTGAGGTGTTAAGAAGTAATATTAGTCTCGGAGGAGATGGGAAAGTATATTTTGTAGTCAATTAGCTTAAATGAATATGAGAAAGGTTTTCTAGTCTATATGGTTCTCGTAGCCAAGGGGGCTATAAAATTTGACCAAGCCTTCAAGATTGACTATTGTAAGGGGGAGTATGTTTCTTGTTTGAAGTTTTTGTTTTAAGAATGTGGGTTACTTGCAAGTTAAAGTGTCAAGAGGAGTATATTAGGTGTGTTCTCTACGCATGAAGGAAAATATGGAAATCAAGACAGTCCTAAGGTGCGTGATGTATTAAATTTTTCTACATAAGTAAGGTATGAGCCCAATTGTGTTATTTAGGTCATGGTATCATTCATGTGGTGCATAATCAAGCTTTGAGTTAGATTTGGAAGGCATGCATCTGTTGAGGGGGAATTATGATGTCAAATCGAGATGAAGAGGTCAAATAGACCATGTTTGTTTTCGTTGATGTTTCCAACCAAGTGGTGAGCCTACTATGTTTCTAGAAAAACAATTTGCAGGTACGTATATTTTTTATTTATATCAAAAGAGGGAGAATGAGAGAGTTGTGTTTTCCATCAATGGGCTTTCCATAAATGACAAAGGGGAGATTTTTGCATTGTGTTATCATTTTTGTCAAAGTGAGAGGTTAAGAGTAATGTTTTAATTGTTTTTGAGTGTCATTAATGTCAAATTAGGTAAGAAGCATTCAAGTTTATTGGTATTGTCAAGTCAAGTTGAGTGCTATATTGAGATTGCTCGATTTGATGATGTAACATGGTGTCTTGAGTTGGTTCAAGTGGATTGCAAAGGTGATGAAATGTTAGGAGTATTTTAGATGATGTCATGGAATATTTTGAAGGCTCTTTCAGTTTAAAAGAGTGGTAAATTGGTGAGACGGTTATTTTCTTTGGTGCAAACATGTTCAAGGTGCTTATTTTAAGGCATAGTCGGTAGAATTAGGTATGTCATGGTATGTATTAGATGGTTATAAATTGTAAGAGCATGGATATAATTATTATGAGGTGTTGAGACACTCACAAGTGTCTTAGAGTGTTGTTTCATGGTTTGGACACATTTTCTAGGTCTACATTAGACCTATTCCTAAGCCCTAGGTGTTTACATGAGATTAGTATACCTTTTTTAAGAATGAGTATAATAATGTGAGCATTGGAGAATGTGAGATATTTTTTTATAGAAGTGTGGTCCAGGTTTTAATTCTAAATTGTATTTTTACTAAGATATTCCATTTTTACCTCTACCGAATTGTCACAAGTGAGAAACCAAAGTTGATATGGATTGTTTGATGCTTGTTGGCATTTTGAAGCCTTTATGTGAGGATAAAATATTTAGGAAGTTGGGAAATGGACCTAAGAAGGATATATAAGAATTAGTTTAGAAAATAAGGCCCCATGTTTTATGACAATCGTTAAGAAAGTAAACAATTGTTAAACCCTCTTAAAACCATAGTTGAGTAGCGATGGGAGAGATATTATTTGTAGTGACCCATAATTTATTGAATTTACTAGTTCAATGATTCTAGGTTATAGATAAATCCTCCAAATTTCTCTGGGTGGAATTTAGGTTACTTGAATATATGTGGACCCCACTCCAAAAGGCATGTTTCTAAAGAATATTGATCTCAAATTTTTCATTGAACCAGTGAATAAGTTGATTTTAGAGGAATTATGGGAGATATAATTCATTTCGGAGAGATTTCAAACAAACCTTGAACCATTACGAGCTCTACACAATTCCATTTTATAAGACTAATTTTGGGGCAATTTTAGGTGATGTAGTTACATATATGTTTTTCTAGTGTTTTCACTACATGGTGATGACCATGAGTTCTTGGTATTTCCATTGATATATCACGATTTCATACATAATTTGATTTTATGGGGTTTTGGATTCATCTTTAAAGATTAGTTTTGGGGAAGCTTGGTTGTCCTTATTCTTAAGTGGGTGTTACTTAGAAAGGGAAATTAATAGACAAGAAAGATAAAGAAATAAAAAAATATTATAGTATCATTGTAGATATATTTCCAACCTCAAGAAAGATCGTAGAATATTTTAAACTGTTATATCTTGTTGAAGATTGGATTGTGTGTTCTCTTTTTATTACTCTCCAAAAGGATGTGCAAGTACTACGAGAAGATTTCACAAATATGTGGATGTCAAATTGGTAGAAATTGGATGTAATTTGGTTAAAGATATAGGAATAGATTTACAAATGAAATGGATTTATTTTATAGCTAAGGGTAGTGCTAATGTGAAATCACAAAGACACCCCAAATGAGTTATGGATTTTCTTTTCTAAGACAAGGTCATTTGGTCTGATTTACATAACATGGGGCCATCTTTCAAGTTGTGGACTTACGGACTTGAGATGGCCCTCCAGAGAAATCCGGCTTCTTCTTCTTGATCCTAATGCTAAAATACTTCTAAGGAAGGAACTGTGACTATCTACTCCTAATCTAACAATTTTAAGGGACCAAGGAGAGAGAGAGAGAGAGAGAGAGAGCATGAAAATAAAGAAATGCTACACTACTGAGGTGATAGCACCAAGAAAAGGGAAGTGTTGGTCACAATCTGAACTCGCTTGAAGTGGAGAGAGGTGAGTAGAGGAGAGGGTGGACAAGATGCACCATAGACCAGAGATAGATTTCACACAGAACACCACTTTAAAACCCAATAAAAACATAGACTCCCAGACCTGCAACAAACATATTATAATATGCACATTATACCTGTAATGACGAGAGGTGAAGAGAGACAATAAAATAAGAAAAGGATGGATAGAACGCATCATGAGAACATATTTTATTACTCCAAGAGTTCACACAATACACCATTAATGGGTAAGAGGCAAGAAAATGCCATTACAAAGCCAAGGGAGGAGGCTTAAACTCCATTTTTAACCCTGGGGAAGAAAAGAAGAGGGGGGTAGGTAAGAAGAATGAACAACAATAACTTTTATAATGAATCCCGACCCCATATTTATAGATTTTATCGGAGAAGAAGAGAGAGAGAGAAGAGGGAAAAGTAGGTTGAAGCTCAACCACTGCTATTAATGCTTCTAATAAAATATGCCCCCAAATCCATGATTAATGAATTAGTCCTTGGTTTGGCACCTTGAAGGAAGAGGAAACGTTAGAAACAAATCGAATCCGATCTGGTTGTTGAGGTGAGAAGATCCTGAATTAAAATCCTGAAGACATTTCCTCCATTTTACTTCACATAACCTCCTCAAAATTAAATTTTCAGACCTCGTGATATGGGCGAGGCTAAGATCTTTTCAACGACATCAGTTTGCAATATTTCGAGCCTTGAGCTGAAATATATGCCCCTTCGAAGTTTATATCGGGTTCGTAGGAATGGACGAGGTAAAAAGTTTGAAAAATGGGTCCCTCTTTTGTTATGGGACATGTGGTAGCTAGATTGGAACAAAAATCGGGCTCTCGGGTCCCCAATTTATCTTTTTGCTTTTCTCGTGAGAATCACAAAATCATTAAAACTCTCATGGCCCTGCTTGCTCGCTTGTACATGTGGCACCCTTTTGTGGGCTAGGGAGGTGTGCTCCAATATTTTCCATTGTCTTTGTTTGAGAAAGGAAAATGTTCACCTTTTCCTCCACCTTCCCACTTTGGCTTTGACTCGGAGTTCAAACTTTGACTTTTCCTTTTCTCATTTTGGAATGTGAGCTCGGGGGTCTAAGTTCTTATCCCTTCATATTTTCTCTATGTACGGGGTTTTCTTGACCAAATTTGCTAGGGGGTGAATTTGGGATAACAATTTGGCGACTCATGGGGACATCTACCTACTATAGAGAAGAGACCAATGGCCTTGAAGTATCCATTGGACATGGAGTCTTCCCGATAAACATGAAACTGATCTAAAATCTAAAAATATGACCTCTGAATCACTTGGAAAGCCGTTAAAACTTGAATTTGAACTTCACCAAAAGCCAACTGAATGCACTATACAAGAGCAAAACAACAACACCAAAAACTATGTACAAACTTAAAATCATACATGCTCCAAATGGAACATGCAGAGTGTGCAAAAGCACTTCTTTTGATGAGAACAAACCTACCTACACTACTCTAACCAAGAAGCAAAGGAGATCAAACAAAGCCTACAACTAGCAGAATAAATAACTTCCCTTCCTCAAAAACAACAGCCATGTAACTAATTTGGCACTAAACATGGCTGGTTGGATGAGTGAAAAACTTACAATAAGTTGGTCCTCCACCTAAATCATCAAGGTATCAACATTAATGGAAAATACCTCCTCAAGCTAACCCGCATTGGAATCATGGAGGTATTTATGGTGACCCTTAGTACTTTGATGCTCATCCTCATGCCCTGAAGTAGGCATGACTTGTTTTAGTTTCTCCTTTGGCTCCAATGAAGCCAAGTACCTGATTGGGCATGGTTTGATCCTTTGAATGTGCCCTTTGTTTTGAGTTTAAACTCCAAGAATGAAGTTTTCTTGTGGACCTTCTTGGATGAATGGTGTGGGAGAAATGGTGAAATTTTCTTGATTTTTTCCTTCCTCCTCTTTTAAAGAACAAGGAAGATCAAGATCTTCCATCCTTGGTTGTAGAGGGCTGCTATAAGGTGCAGATCACGTAAATGATAGTTCTCCTCCATGGTAGCAGGATCATTTTCTTGGGATGTGAGAGATGGGGGAAAAAATGATGTGATCTCCATGGGTTCCCCTCAATCAAGGTAATCCCTTAAGTCGATGACAGATAGTCTACCTCCTTGTTCTACTGCAAGTGCTCTACCTCCTTCATGGTTTCCTCTTTATTTGTATCTTGCTCACCATGGTTTCCTTCACTCTCAAACATGAAGTTTGAAAGATCAAACTCTTCTTCAATATCAGAGTTTGAAGGGGATGAATTGGGAGGAAGAAATGAAGGTTCTTCTATATATCCTGCTCCACACTTAGAGCCTCTGAAACTGTATGGTCCTCCTCCATGATGGTTTCATCAATCAAATTAGGCCCTTGAAATGAAAGAAAAAAATCTTCAATGATGCCTTCTTCATTGAGTGGCCTCAATAATGATTAGATCTCTCCCAGGTTGATCCTCTTCAATGGGGCTTGGGAATGCTTTTTCCTCATCTTTTCCTTGCTCTTCTTTAGCTCTAAAATCAGCCTCACCACCACCGGTTATTCAATATTGACCTCCTCTATTGGCTTCACCATCAAGAGGACCTTTGAAAACCCAAATTTGGTAGCCTAAATATTCATATTGTCTATCATTTATTTTTATTGGGATCCTCTTCATGTTGTTCTCCTTGAATGGATTCTTGAGTCTCTTCCCATCATTGGCTTGGGAAAGCAAGAGGAGTGGCGGGTTGGGGTTCAACCAGCTTTGCAATTATTTGTGGTGGGAAGGAGGTGTAACATCTTATTTGTTCGGAGGGGATGGCTGTTTGGAAGGGAAAAGGACAAAGAACTGAGATGAGGTAGAAGACTAGGGGATGGAGAAATGGATTTCACACTTGGGGTAGCATTCAATGGGAAGCTTGGAAATTGAAGCCCAAATTGAGATGGTGCTACTTGAGGAGTAGAGAGAAAATTACCAAATAATGGTGTAGGATTTACCCATTGACAAGGTTTTCGGACCAAGTTCATAGGCCTCTATCTCTTCTTCCCATTGTGCAAGTTGGGGCAACATTCCAATCATGAAGTCTTGCTTCTCCTGAGGGTTGTAGTGTCTTGGAAAATGGGCCTTCCCATGGACAAGGTGCCCTGCAACCAATCTTGAATGCCTTCATTTGAGTTTTTGCCCTTGCACCATGCTAGCCTCTATTTTTGGGATTTTTCTCAGCGAGAACAACATCTTATGCATAATCATCACCATCATATGTGTCCCCTTGTTCTTGATAAGCTCCATAGTCAAATTGGTTTTGACACTACTCATATGGGTAAGCATAATGGTTTTGGATCTGATTATAATGCTGATATGAAGGAATTGGGAAATACATTGAGGTGGACTATATTGTTGATGTAAGTGTGAGTTCCATGAAGGGAATAAAGTCATTATTGTACAACTTCATGCAATGGGAGAAAATGAAAGAGATGAAAGAATAAAATGGATGAAATGGGTGGAAATGGATGGGAAGAAGGTCTGAAACTCAGAGAATGGATTTTTGACCAAGATGGAGTTGTTAGATGTGCTTGAAAGTTCCTCCAAAGGCTCAAACCTTCACCAAGAGCACATCGAACCTGATGAAGTGAAGTGGTAAGGTGCTTTAGACTATCCCATCAAGTGTGCCAAAATTGTTAATGTGAAATCACATCACCCCCAAATGAGTTATGGATTTGATTTTCTAAGGTAGGGTCATTTGGTTTGATTTGCATAACACGGGGTCATCTCTCAAGCTATGGGACCTACGGACTTGAGATGGCCCTCAAGAGAAAGCCAACTTCTTCTTCCTGATCCTAATGCTAAACTACTTCTAAGGAAGGAAATGTGACTATCTACTCCTAATCTAACAATTCCAAGGGACCAAGGAGAGAGAGAAGAGCATGAAAATAAAGAAATCCTACACTACAAAGGTGATAGCACCAAGAAAAGGGAAGTGTTGATCACAATCTCAGCTACCTGAAGTGGAGAGAGGTGAGCAGAGGAGAGGGTGGACAAGATGCACCACATACCAGAGATAGATTTCACATAGAACACCACTTCAAAACCCATTAAACATAGCTCCCAGGACTGCAATGAACATTAGAATATGCATAATATACCTCAATGATGAGAAGTAAGGAGAGACAATAAAATAAGAAAAGGATAGAAAGAACGCATCACGAAATAGATTTTATTGCTCTAGGAGTTCACACAGTACACCATTAATAGGCAAGAGGAAAGAAAATGCCATTACAAAGCCAAGGAGGAGGAGCTTAAACTCCATTTTCAACCCTGGGGAAGAAAACAAGAGTGGGGCAGGGAAGAAGAATGAATAAATTTTACAATGAATCCTACCCACGTATTTATAAATTTGAGTGGAGAGAAGAATAGAGAGAGAAGTGGGAAAAGCAAGTTGAAGCTCAACCACCACTTGTTAATGGTTCTCGATAAAATATTCCCCCAAATCCATCTTTCTTGCATCGATCCTTGGTTCTTCACCTGAAGAAAGAGGAAATGGCAATGGAAATGCAGATCAAATCCGATCTATTTTTGAGGAAAGAATATCCCGCATTGAAAGCCTAAAGATGTTTCCTCCATTTTCCTTCACCTAACCTCCTCAAAATTTAAGTTTCGAACTCCATGACATGGGTGAGGCCGAGATCTTTTCAGTGGCATCGATTTGCAATATTTCAAGCCCTAGCCGAAAGATATGCCCCTTTGAATTTTGTATCGAGTCCATACAAATGGATGGGGAAAACAGCTTTGAAAAATGGGTCACCCTTTTTGGTATGAGACATGTGGCAGCCAAATTGGAACAAAAATCAGTCAGGCGGGTTCGCTTTATCTTTTACACTTTTTCGTGAGAATCACAAAATCTAGAAAACTCCCGCGGCCCCACTACTCTACTTGGACACGTGGCACCCTTTTGTTTGCTAGGGAGGTTTGCTCCAATCTTTTCCTTTGTGCCATTTGAGAAAAGGAAAATTTTCACCTTTTCCTCTACCTCCTCACTTTTGCTTTGACTTGGGTTCAAACTTTGACTTTTTCCTTTGCCTCGTTCTAGAATGCGAGCTCGTGGTCTGAGTCATTCTCCCTTCATATTTTCTCTATGTGCGGGGTTGTCTGTACCAAATTTTCTCGGGGGTGAATTCGGGATAACAATTTGGTGACTCACGGGACATCTACCTACTACATGAAGAGACCATTGGCCTTGAAATATCCATTGGACATGGAGTCTACCTGATATATAAGAAACTGATCTAAACTCTAAAAATATTAACTTTGAATCACTTTGAAACCCACTTAAAATGTAAGTTGAACTTCACCAAAGCCAATCAATACACTTGTACAAAGATTAAAAACAATAGCACCAAAAATTATGTACAAACTAAAAATCATACATGCTCCAAATGGAACATGCAGATGTGTAAAAGCACTTCTACTAAAAACAAACATACCTACACTACTCTAACCAAGAACAAAGGGAGCTCAAACAAATCCTGCTGAATCGGGCGGGAGAAATAGCTTCCTTCCTGAAAAATGGCAGCCATGCAACTGAATTTGGCATCGAACATGGCTAGTTGGATGAGTGAAAAACTGACAATAATCCGGTCCTCCACCCAAATCATCAAGGTATCAACATTAATGGAAAATACCTCCTCAAGCTGACCTGCATTGGACTCCTGGAGGTATTGATGGTGACCCTTGGTACTTTGATGCTCATCCTCATGCCCTGAAGTAGGCATGATTGGTTTTGGTTTCTCCTTTGGCTCCAATGAAGCCAAGTACCTGATTGGGCATGGTCTAATCCTTTGAATGTGCCTTTTTTACTGAGTTTCAACTCCAAGAATGGAGTTTTCTTGTGGACCTTATTGGATGAATGGCGTGGGATAAATGGTGACATCCTCCTACCTTTTTCCTTCCTCCTCTTTTGAAGAACATGGAAGATCAAGATCTTCTAACCTTGGTTCTAGAGAGCCATGCTATAAGGTGCAGACTACTACAAATGAATGTTCTCCTCCATGGCAGTAGGCTCATGTTCTTGGTATGTCGAGATGGAGGAAAAATGATGTGATCTTCATGGGTTCCCCTCCATCAAGGAATCCCTCAAGTATGAAAAAGCAGTCTTCCTCCTTGTTCTCGCTCCAAGTTCTCTACCTCCTTCATGGTGTCCTCTTGATCTGCGACTTGCTCACCATGGTTTCCTTCACTCTCAAACATGAAGTTTGAAAGATCAAAATATTCTTCAACATCAGAGCTTGAAGGGGATGAAGTGGGAGGAAGAATTGAAGGTTCTTTTGTAGCCTACTCCACACTTAGAGCCTCTGAAACTGTATGGTCCTCCTCCATCATGGGTTCATCAATCAAATCAAGCCCTTGAAATGAAAGAAAAAATCTTCAATGATGCCTTCTTCATTGAGTGGCCTCAACACTGATTTGATCTCTCCCAGCTGCTCCTCTTTAATGGGGCTTGGGACTGATTGTTCCTCCTCTTGTTCTTTCTCTTCTTCTGCTTGCAAACTCGGCCTCAGCCACCACTGGTTCTTCAATCTTGACCTCCTCTATTGGCTTGACCATCAAGGGGACCTTTGTAAACCCAAATTTGGCAGCCCAACTCTTCAGATTGTCTGTCATTTCTTTTCTATTGGGCTCCTCTTCTTGCTGTTCTCCTTGACTAGATTCTTGAGTCTCTTCCCAACATGGGCTTGGGAAAGCAAGAGGAGTGGCAGGTTGGGGTTCAACCAGCTTTGTAATTGTTTTTGGTGGGAAGGGAGGCACAACTTCTTGTTTGTTTGGAGGGGATGGATGTTTGGAAGGGAAAAGGACAGAAGAACTGAGATGAGGTGGAAGACTAGGGGATGGAGAAATGGATTTCACACTTGGGGCAGCATTCAATGGGAAGCTTTGAATTTGAAGCCCAAATTGAGATGGTGCTTCTTGAGGAGTAGAGAGAAAATTACCAGAAAATGGTGTAGGATTTACCCATTGACATAACTACCGACACCTCATTCATAGGCATCTATCTCTTCCACCCATTGTGCAAGTTGGGGAAGCATTCCAATCATGAAGTCTAGCTTCTCCCGAGCATTGTAGTGTCTTGGAAATGGGCCTTCCCATGGACAAGGTGCCCTACAATCAATCTTGAATTCCTTTGTTTGAGTTATTTCCTTGAATGCACCATGCTAGCCTCTATTTTTTTATTTTCTAGCAAAACAACATCTTCTCGAATAATCATCACCATCATATGCGTCCCCTTATTCTTGATAAGCTACATAGACAAACTAGTTTTGACACTGCTCATATGGGTAAGCATAATGGTTTTGGATCTAATCATAATACTGATCTAGAGGAGTTGAGAAATACATTGGCGGTGGACTCAGTATTGCTGTTGTGTAAGTGTGAGTTCCATGAAGGGAATGAAGTCATGATTGCACAACTTCTTGGAATGGGAGAAAATGAAAGAGATGAAAGAAGAAAATAGATAAAATGGTGGAAATGGATGGGAAAAAGGTATGTAACTCGAGAGAATGGGTTTTTGACCGATGGAGTTGCTTTGGATGTGCTTGAAAGTACCTCCAAAGGATGAAACCTTCACCAAGAGCACATCAAACCTAATGAAGTGAAGTGG
Source organism: Taxus wallichiana var. yunnanensis (assembly GCA_018340775.1). NCBI lineage: Eukaryota > Viridiplantae > Streptophyta > Pinopsida > Cupressales > Taxaceae > Taxus > Taxus wallichiana. The sequence goes on along the minus strand of CM031233.1, from coordinate 182,043,469 downwards.
TAAGGTGCTTCAAACCTATCCCACCAGGTGTGCCAAAACTATTAATGAAAAATCATAGCACCCCCAAATGATTTATGGATCTTCTTTTCCTAAGGTAGGTCATTTAGTGTGATTTACATAACATGGGACTATCTCTCAAGCTTTGGGACTTGCCGACTTAGAGATAGCCCTCTGGAGAAAGTCAGCTTCTTCTTCCTAATCCTCATGCTAAACTACTTCTAAGGAAGGAAATGTGACTATCTACTCCTAATCTAACAATTCCAAGGGACCAAGGAGAGAGAGAGAGATGAAAATAAAGAAATCCTACACCACAGAGGTGATAGCACCAAGAAAAGGGAAGTGTTTTCACAATCTCGAGATGCCATTACAAAGTTGAGGGAGGAGGCTTAAACTCCATTTTCAACCATAGGGAAGAAAAGAAGAGGGGGCAGGAATAAGAATGAACAAAAACTTCTACGATGAATCCTACCCCTATATTTATAGATTTGATCGGGGAGAAGAAGAGAGAGAGAAGAAGGAAAAGTAGGTTAAAGCTCAACCACCGCTATTAATTCTGATAAAATATGCCCCCAAATCTATCTTTACTACATCAATCCTTGGTTCGACACCTTGAAGGAAGAGGAAATGATGGAAACAGATCAAATTTGATCTGGTTGTTGAGGCAAGAAGATCCCACATTGAAATCCCTGAAGAGACGTTTCCTCCATTTTCCTTCACCTAACCTCCTCAAAATTAAATTTTTAGACCTCCGTGACATAGGAGAGGCTAATATCTTTTCAATGGAATCGATTTGCAATATTTTGAGTGTTGAACCTGAAAGATATGCCCCTTCAAAGTTTGTATCGGTCCGTACAAATGGACGGGAGAAAAGTTTGAAAAATGGGTCCCTCTTTTTATATGGGACAAGTGGCAACTAGATTGAAAAAAATTGGGCATGTGGGTTTGCATTTTATCTTCTTCCCTTTTACTCGTGAGAATCAAAAATCCAAAAAATCCCGTGGCCCCGCTGCTCTACTTGGACATGTGGCACCTTTTGTCGGCTGGGTAGGTGCGCTCCAATCTTTTCCTTTGTGCCATTTCAGAAAAGGAAAATTTTCATGTTTTCCTCTGTATCCCCACTTTGGCTTTGACTCAAGTTTAAACTTTGACCTTTTGCTTTGCCTCATTCTGGAATGCGATCTCATAGGTCTGAGTCCTTCTCCCTTCATATTTTCTCTATGTGTGGGGTTGTCTTGAAAAAAAATTGTAGGGGGTTAATTTAGGATAACAATTTGGCGACTCACGGGTTCATCTCTTGCTACATGAAGAGACTAGTGGCCTTGAAGTATCCATTGGGCATTACGGATCTACCTAATAAACAAAAACTGATCTAAACTCTAAAAATTTGACCTTTGAATCACTTGGAAACCCGCTGAAACTTGAAGTTGAACTTCACCAAAAGAAAACTAAGTGCGCTTTATGTGCAGATCAAAACAATAGCACAATAGAAAATTATGTACAAACTAAAAATCATACATGCTCCAAATGGAACATGCGAGAGTGTGCAAAAGCACTTCCTCTATTGAAAAAAACCTACCTACACTACTCTAACCAAGAGCAAAGGGAGCTCAAACAAATCCTGTGAATAGGCGAGGATAAATAGCTTCCCTTCCTCAAAAACAACAAAGCAATGCAACTCGACTTGGCCTACTGAACATGGCTGGTTGGATGAGTGAAAAAATTGTTTATAAGCCGGTCCTCCACCAAAATCATCAAGGTATCAACATTAATGGAAAATATCTCCTCAAGCTGACTGCCTTGGGCTCATGGAGGTATTGATGGTGACCCTTGGTACTTTGATATGCTCATCCTCATGCCACAGAAGTAGGCATGAATTGTTTTGGTTTCTCCTTTGGCTCCAATGAAGCCAAGTACCTTATTGGGCACGGTCTGATCCTTTGAATGTGCCCTTTGTTATGAGTTTCAACTCCAAGAATGGAGTTTTCTTGTGGACCTTCTTGGATGAATGGCGTGGGAGAAATGGTGACATCCTCCTGCCTTTTTCCTTCCTCCTCTTTTGAAGAACATGGAAGATCAAGATCTTCCAACCTTGGTTGTAGAGGGCTGCTTCCATATAAGCTGCATAATGCTACAAATGAATGTTCTCCTCCATGGCAGTAGGCTAATGTGCTTTGGATGTGATAGATGGAGGAAAAAATTATGTGATCTCCATGGGTTCCCCTCCATCAAGGCAATCCCTCAAGTCTCACAGATAGTCATCCTCTTTGTTTGTTTCAAGTTCTCTACCTCCTTCGTGTTGTCCTCTTGATTTGAAACTAGCTCCTCATGGTTTCCTTCACTCTCAAACATGATGTTTGAAAGATCAAACTCTTCTTAAACATCAGATCTTAAGGGTATGATGCAAGAGGATGAACAAAAGGTTCTTCTGCCTCAGCCTTCTCCACACTTAGAGCCTTTGAAGCTGTATGGTCCTCCTCCATGATGGGTTCATCAATCAAATCGAGGCCCTTGAAATGAAAGCAAAAATTTTCAATGATGCCTTCTTCATTGTGTGGCCTCAACACTTGATTTGACCTCTCCCCGGGATACTCCTCTTGAATATGGCTTGGGAATGATTGTTCCTCCTCTTGTCCTTTCTCTTCTTCTACTACAAATTTAGCCTCATCCACCACTAGTTCTTGAATCTTGACCTCCTCTGCTGGCTTGACCATCAAGGGGACCTTTGTAAAACCAAATTAGGCAAAATTTCGGCTACTCTTCATATTGTTTGTCATTTCTTTTCTATTGGGATCCTCTTCTTGCTTCTCCTTGACTAGATTCTTGAGTCTCTTCCCAAAATGGGCTTGGGAAAGCAAGAGGACTAGTAGGTTGGGGTTCAACCAGCTTTATAATTTTTGTGGTGGGAAGGGAGGCGCAACTTCTTGTTTGTTCGGAGGGGATGGCTATTGTGAAGGGAAAATGACATAATAACTAAGATGAGGTTAAAGACTAGGATGGAGAAATGGATTTCACACTTGGGGTAGCATTCAATGGAAAGCTTTGAAATTAAATCCAAATTAAGATGGTGCTACTTGAGGAGTAGAGAGAAAATTATCAGACAATGGTGTAGGATTTACCCATTAACACAAATGCTGGCACCAAGTTCATAGGCCTCTATCTCTTACTACCCATTGTGCAAATAGACTTGGGCAACATTACATTCATAAAGTCCAACTTCTCCTAAGTGTTGTAGTGTCTTGGAAAAGGGCATTCCCATAGGGACAAGGTGCTCTCAACCAATCTTGAATGCCTTCATTTGAGTTGTTTCCCTTGAATGCACCATGCTAGCCTCTATTTTTGGATTTTTCCTACTGAGACAACATCTTCTCGCATAGTCATCACCATCATATGCATCCCCTTGTTCTTTATAAATTCCATAGTCAAACTATTTTTGACAACTTTGCTTATATGGGTAAGCATAATGGTTCTAGATCTAATTATAATGCTGATCTGGAGGAGTTGGGAAATACATTGGTGGTGGACTGTATTGCTGCTTTGTGAGTGTGAGTTCCATGAAGGGAATGAAGTCATGATTGCAAAACTTCATGGAATGGGAGAAAATGAAAGAGATGAAACAATAAAATGGATGAAATGGGTGGAAATGGATGGGAAGAAGTTATGTAACTCGTAGAGAATGGATTTTTGACTAGATGGAGTTGCGGATGTGCTTGAAAGTCCTCCAAAGGCTCAAACCTTCACCAAGCACATCAAACTTGATGAAGTGATGTGGTAAGGTTCTTTATATCTATCCCACTAGGCATGCCAAAAATATTAATGGGAAATCACAACACTCCCAAATGAGTTATGGATCTGTTTATCTAAGGCGAGTCATCATTTGGTGTGATTTACATAACATGGGACCATCTCTCAAGCTGTGGACTTACGGAACTTGAGATGGCCCTCGGAGAGAAAGTCAACTTCTTCTTCGTGATCCTAATGCTAAAATACTTCTAAAGAAGGAAATATGACTATCTACTCCTAATCCAACAATTCCAAGGGACCAAGGAGAGAGAGAGAGAGAGAGAGAGAAAAAATAAAGAAATCCTACACTAAAAGGTGATAGCACCAAGAAAAGGGAAGTGTCGATCACAATCTCGGTTTCCTAAAGTGGAGAGAGGTGAGCGAGGAGAGGGTGGACAAGATGCACCACAAACTAGAGATAGATTTAACACAGAACACCACTTCAAAACCCATTAAACACATCTCCTAGGACCTACTGATGAACATCAGAATATGCACAATATACCTGAAATGACAGAAAAGAGAGACAATAAAATAATAAAAGTATGGACAAAACGCATCATGAAAATAGATTTTATTGCTCCAAAAGTTCACACTATACACCATTAATGGGAAAGAGGTAAGAAAATGCCATTACAAAGCCAAGGAGGCGGCTTAAACTCCATTTTAAACCCTTGGGAAGAAAAGAAGAGGGGGTAGAGGGAAGAAGAATGAAAAAAATTTTACAATGAATCCCCTGCCCCTATTTATAGATTTGATCGAGAGAAGAAGAGAGAGAAGATGGAAAAGAAGGTTGAAGCTCAACCACCACTATTAATGCTTTTGATAAAATATGCCCCAAATCCATTTTTACTGCATCGATCCTTGATTCGGTGGCTTGAAGAAGAGAAATGATGGAAACAGATCGAATCCTATCTAGTTGTTGAGGTGAGAAGATCCCACATTGAAAGGCCGAAGACATTTCCTCCATTTTCCTTCACCTAACCTCCTCAAAAAATAGATTTTTAGACCTCCTTGATGGCATGGGTGAGGCTGATATATTTTCAATGGCGTCAGATTTGCAATATTTCGAGCTTTGAGCTGAAATATATGCCCCTTCAAAGTTTGTATCGGGTCCGTATAAATGGACTTGGAAAAAACTTGGAAAATGGGTCCCCCTTTTGGTATGGGACACGTGGCATCTAGATTCGAACAAAAATCAGGCATCCGGGTCCACACTTTATTTTTCCCTTTTTCCGCCAGAATTATAAAATGTAGAAAACTCCCGCAGGCCCACTACTCCGCTTGTACACATGGCACCCTTTTGTTGGCTGGGAGGTGCGCTCCAATATTTTCCTTTGTGTCATTTGAGAAAATGAAAAATTTACCTTTTCCTCTGCCTCTCCGCTTTGTCTTTGACTCGGGTTCAAACTTTGACTTTTCCTTTGCCTCATTCTAGAATGCGAGATCATGGAGTCTGAGTCATTTTCCTTCATCATATTTTCTCTATGTGTGGGGTTGTCTTGACCAAATTTTCGGTGGGGTGAATTTGGGATAACAGTGAGACCATGAAAGTTGGATTTAACATTGACTAATCTCTAGGTTAATGGTTGAATCATCTGAGTTAGCAAGTACACTCGACAATAATAATTCTGAGATATACTTGAATGAATGAAAATTTGGAATAGTAGAATTTACATCCGAAATTTGAATAACACGTATAACTATATAGCCCCCTCATTTATAGGAATATATAACTGGAGTTCAAGTTGAGTTGACTAAGGAGAGGATTCGATTAAATGACTATTTTAATTAGTATTTAGTTGTGAGGGAATCATTAACTAGTTATTTAATTAAATGTTTAATTATATTAGCTAGGAGGGTGTCGAAATTAATTTAATTAATTCAAAAGCATGATGGAATTAAATTATTTAATTCCAAAGGGTAGGAATATAACTTAGGTAATAAAATTAATTTCGTTAATTTTAAAAGGGTGTATTTAAACTATAGAATTAATTTCTTTAATTCCAAAATGGTGTAATGCGGTGAGATAGAATTACTTTAATTAATTATAATTGGATAGAAGCGGGATAGAAATATGTATGTATTTTTAGGGTGTCTACATTTGCCCCTCTTTAAAGTGCTATTGCGAAGTAATAGTGCTTTAAAGATAGTAGATGCATGCAAATCAACAAGCAAAAAGAAGTGAAGCATTTGGATGCCCCATCAAGTAGAATGGTAAGTGACACATCTTTAAAAAATAGAGTCATTTTGAGTTCCAAAGAAAACATTATGGATTTCGGAAGATGGGTTACGCTAGTGTGCATTTAGTGAACATTTAAATGTGAGAAAAATGACGCGAAAGCTTGTTTTTTAGTATTCTAGTTTCGTACTTAACTTGAGAACCTAAAATTTTGATAGCAAGGTTAAATAAAGACAAGAAACACACAAAACAAAGATAAATCATTAAATTATAAAATAAAATGTGAAAAATAATGTTTGAGGTCCCATTGAGTGTGCCAAAATGTAAACAATGACAATTAATAGAAAGAAAGAAAAAGAAATAAAAGACAAATTAGACCTTCACTTTAGATATCTTAGAAACCTCAACTAAGATCGTAGAAGATTTTAAACTTCTTAGATCTTCTTGAAGATTGGATTTTTGGTGCTCTTTGATATTGGTTTCCAAAAGGATGTGTAAATGCTATGAGAAAATTTCACAAGTATAGGGATGTCAAATAGGAGGAAATTGGATGCAATTTTCTCAAAGCTCCAGGGATAGATTTACAAAGGAAATGGATTGATTTTATAGTTGAGGGTAGAGCCATGAAAGGTGGATTTGACATTTACTAAGCTCTAGGTTAATGGTTGAATCACCTAGGTTAGCAAGTAGACTTGGCAATAGTAATAGAATATTTATAGGGAAATAGACATTTGGAATAATGCGAGAGGTTACATATGTCAATTCAATTGCACATATAACTCTATAGCCCCCTCATTTGTAAGAATATAGAAGTGGATTTCAAGTTGAGTTAAGCTGTTATCCCAATTTTGGCCCCGGATAAAATTGGTCAAACATGACCCCACACAGAAGAAATCTAAGAGTCACTTCCATTGCATGAGCCCAAATTTCAAAACTAAGAATCAAGTTGCATACGGGCTAGAAAATGGAGAAGCGGGTCGGATAAGGAGGAAAATGATGTCGAAGAAACTAGAGATTGAAAAAGAGGAAGACAAGGAAAGGCTCAAAGTCTTTGGGCTTTAGAAATGATTTAGAGCGAGCCCAAATTGGCTAAGTATGGAAGAATCGGTGGAAGCTGCTAAGTGTCTCAACGACACATCTTCAAAGGTTAAATCCAAAAGTGGAGACTCAAAAAGTGTGGGGATTCCATGTGTCTAGGGACCAAAAAAGTGGGACTAAAATGACTAAGTATAAAGGTGTCGGTAGAAGAAGCCACTTGTCACATGATGCTCCTTCAAAGGTAAAATCCTAAGTGGGTTTTCAAATGAATGCAGACTCACCATGTGTCCTAGGTCCAAAAAAGGGACAAAGTTAGGGGTTGAATAGTCAAATTAGAGAAAGGAAAATAGAAGGAGCCAAGTGTCATCACGACAAACTTCAAAAATAGAAACAAAAGGGGTTCCCAAATGAGTGCCATTTCGCCACGTGGCCATGTTGAAAAGTCAAGGCGGGTCATCAGAGGAAATTTGAACTTTTTGTCTCAAAGGACGTAAAGTATGAAAAAATGTTAGCCGCACCTTTGCTGATTCCCATGGAGCCACGTGTTAAACCTCGATTGTGTGTGGTTCGATGGGCCTTGGAGTGATTTTTACACAAAATGCGGGCCGGCGGGCCCGAAGATAGTTTTTTTAACAAAATGAATTGCAAGGGCTTTTGTGGGAAAATTCTTGAATTTTGTATTTTTGGTGCCAAAAGGCACAAAGTGAGTTTCAGGCCCACGGACCCATTCTAGTAACTAGTTTTCGCCATTTTTATACGGACCCAACTCAAACATTCAAATGGACATATCTTTTGATTCAGTGCTCAGAATTTAACAAATTTGGCACCGTTGGAAAGGTATCGACGTCATCTATGCTTTGGGAGCTTAAACTTTAATTTTTATGAGGTTAGGTGGGTGAAAATGGGAAAACATCTTTCATGCCATTTAACGTAGAATCGATTACTTCAACAACTAGATCTGATTTAATTTGATCATTTGTTCTTCCTTCTTCACACACCGAGAAAGACATAGAGTAGTGGACTTGAAATATTATGGGTGGATTTGTGGTGGGAATTGATGGTTGGTGGTTGGATTTTGGGAGAAGATTCGATTTTCTCTTCTTTCCCTCGATTTTCATCACCTATATATTGTAACACTTCTCATTTGAGAAGGGAGAGACATTCTAGGTGTGGGGAAACTCTATCAAAGTCATTTCCCAACTCCATTTGAGTTGTAAGCCTTCTCTAATGCCTGGAGAGTGTATTTGTGCCTCTAAGTATTACATGTAATAGTCTATGAATCTTATAGAGCAATAAAATCTTGTTTTGTGGCATCTTTCAACCCTTGCATGTTTTTTTGTTTCTTTGTGCCTCTATATCTCATGTTTTCTCCCTGTGTATGTATTTCACATTTGTAGGTGTAAGATGTCATGCTTCATGGAGTTTTGATGGTGGATTTGGATCTAGGTTTATGTCACTTTTGTCTAACCTTCCTCAGTCCCCTCTTCCCTATTTCATACTCCCTCATCGAGTATCTCGCCACTTCCTTTTCTGGTGTATCACCACTTAGTGTAGGTTATTTCTCTCTCTCTCTCTCTCTCTCTCTCTCTCTCTCTCTCTCCTGTCCCCTTAGAATGGTTAGATTAGGATTAGGTTATATTCTACCTACACTAGAGTAGCTTGTGGTAGGTAGATTAGGAAGCAAGAATCGGCTTCTCCGGAGGTCCATCTCAAGTTTTACAAGTCCCACATCTTGAGAGATGGTCCCATGTTGTGCAATCAACACACCGAATGCCCACTCACACTCAGGCCATTTGGGGTCTTGTGATTTTACACTAACATAGTTTTGGCACCCCGATGGGGATAGGTCTCTTTCGAAGCACCTTACCACTTCATCTTAGTAGGTTTGTGTGTTCTTTGTTAAGATTCAACCTTTTGAGGAACATTCAAACACATCTGGTGACTTTTTTCATCTTGGTCAACGACCCATTCTACTCGAGTTGTAGAACTTTTCCATCCATTTCCACTCATTTTCATCCATTTTTTCTTCCATCTCTTTCATTTTTCCCATTCCATGAAGTTGTGCAATCATGACTTCATCCCCTTCATGGAACTCACACTTTTAGCAGTGCAATCCACCTCCATTGCATTTCCCAACTCCTCTAGATCAGCATTATGATCAAATCCAGAACCATTATGCTTACCCATATGAGCAGGGTCAAAACTAGTTTGGCCATGGAACTTATCAAGAACAAGGGGATGCATACAATAGTGATAGCTTGACAGAAAATGTTGGTTTGTTGGAGAAGATCCAAGGAATGGAGGCTAACATGGTGCAATCCAGGGCTACAACATAGATGAAGGCATTTAGGATTGGTTTCAGGGCACCTTGTCCATGGGGAGGCCCTTTTCCAAGACATTACAACCCTCAAGAGAAGCTTGACTTCATGGTTGAAGTGCTTGCCTCAACTTACACAATGGATTGAGGATATTGAGGCTTATGAGTTGGATACAAGACAACCTTATCAATGGGTAAGTCCACCACCTCCTATATTTTCTTTTCCTCTTTCTCAAGCTTTATCATTTCAACATGATCAAGATTCAAGCCCCTCACTTACTGCCCCAAGTGCTGATTTCTTTTCTCCATCTCCTGATCTCCCATCTCATTTCAATTCTTCTCCCCTTTTCTTTCTTAAGTAGACATTCCCTCTAAATAAACAAGAATTTCCTCCCTCCCACCACAAAATAATTGCAAAGCTGGTTGAACCCCAACCTATAACTCCTCTTGCTTTCCCAAGTCCATGTTGGGAAGAGACTCAAGAATCCAGTCAAGGAGAACAACAAGAAGAGGAACCCAATAAAGAAGAAATGATAGAAGATATGAAGTGTTGGGCTTCTAAATTTAGGTTTACAAAGATCCCCTTGATGGTTAAGCCAACAGAGGAGGTCAAGGTTGAAGAACCAGTGGTGGCTGAGGCTGAGTTTGCAGCAGAGAAGGAACGAAAAACAAGAAGGAGAAGATCAAAATTTTGTTTGCTCTGAATGTAGTGTCCATAATGGCACTCTATCTGAAAAGGATGCTGATCTAATCCAAGACACACATCTAGTTAAAGAGGAGGAACAATTGGCTCCAAGTCCATTGAAGAGGAGCAGCTGGGAGAGATCAAATTAGTGTTGAAGCCACTCAATGAAGAAATCCTCATTAGAGATTTTTTGCTTTCATTTTGAAGGGCCTGATTTGATTGATGAACCCATGATGGAGGAGGATCATATAATTTCAGAGGCTCCAAATGTGGAGCAAGCTACAAAATAATCTTCAGTTCTTCCTCCCACTTCATCCCCTTTAATCTCTAATGTTGAAGAGTATTTTGAGGTATCAAACTTCATGTTTGAGGATGAAGGGAACCATGGTGAGAAATTTGTAGATCATTAGGACACCATGGAGGAGGTCGAGCACATGTAATAAGACAACAAGGAGACAAATTATTTGTTTGACTTGGAGGATTTCTTTGATGGAGAGGAGCTTGAGGAAATTACATCATTTTCTCCTCCATCATCCACCTTCCAAGCATATGAGCCTACTGCCATGGAGGAGGACATTCAAGGACAACAACCTACACTTCATAACAGCCCTCTAGAACCAAGGTTGGAAGATATGAGTCTTCCATGTTCTTCATAGGAGAAGGAAGAGAAAAGGCAAGAGGATGTCATCATCCCTCTCACACCATCCATCCAGGAAGGTCAATAAGAAGACTCCATTCTTGGAGTTGAAATTTAGAGCAAGGGCACATCCAAAGGATCAGACCATGCCCTATTAGGTACTTGGCTTTATTGGAGCCAAGGGAGAATCCAAAACAAGTCATGCCTACTTCAGGGCATGAGGATGAGTATCAAAGTACCAAGGGTCACCATCAACACCTCTAGGAGTCCAATGCAAATCAGATTGAGGAGGTATTTTCCATTAATGTTGATACCTTGATGATATGGGTGGAGGATCGACCCCTTGTCAGTTTTTCACTCATACAAGCAGCCATATTTAGCATCAAACCATTTACATGGCTGCCCCTTTTGAGAAAGGGAAGCTATTTCTCCCTTCCTAGTGGTAGGATTTGTTTAAGATTTTCTTTGTAAGGGTTAGTATAGGAGTAGGAGTAGATTTTGTTTTCAGAAGAAGAAGTGCTTGTGCACACTCTACATGTCTCATTTGAGGCATGTATGATATTTTTCTTTGTACATAAGTTTTGTTCGTATTGCTTTGGAGGTGCAGAGGTCAGGCCCTTTAGTATTCATGACAAGAGACCCATAGTTTCCTATAACAATTTCTAGTTTCAAATAAAAAAAAATACAAAGTAACTAAAATTAGGTCTCAAGGTAGTCCATTTCTAGAATAGGTTCAAGGTTCTTAGCAAGTAGGGTTGAGTTCAGGTTTCACAAGGATGCTCGGGAGGATAGATTTTCAAAGCAAAAAGGATTAGTATCAGGCTATCATTCTTGACTCCATGCCCAATGGATGCTTCAAGGCTACTAGTCCCTTCATCTAGTAGGTAGATGTCCCCATGAGTCACCAAATTGTTATCCCAATTTTGTCCCCCCCGGAATAAAATTGGTCAAACATGACCCCACACAGAAGAAATCTAAGAGTTTCTTTCATCGCATGAGCCCACATTTCAAATCTAACAATCACATTGTAGATGGGCTCAAAAATGGAGAAGCAAGGTCAGCTAAGGATGCAAACTGATGTCGAAGAAACCAGAGAGCTCGATAAGGAGGAAGATGGGGAAAGGGTCAAAGTCTTTGGGCTTTACAAATGATTCAGAGCGAGCCCAAATTGGCTAATTATGGAAGAATTAGTGAAAGTTGCCAAGTGTCTCAATGATGCATCTTCAAAGGTTAAATCCAAAAGCAGAGACTCAAATAAGCATGGGGCTTCCACATGTCTAGGGACCAAAAAGAGAGAAGGCCTAAAATGACTAAGTATAAAGGTATTGGCGGAAGAAGCCACATGTCAACATGGTGCTCCTTCAAAGGTAAAATCTGAGTGGGTTTTCAAATGAGCACACACTCGCCACATGTCCCAGGTCCAAAAAAAGGACAGAGTCAGGGGTGGAATAGTCAAAGTAGAGGTAGGCTAGTGGAAGGAGCCAAGTGTCTACACGTCATAACTTCAAAAATAGAAACCAAAAGTGGTTCCAAAATGAGTGCTAGCTTGCCACGTGGGCCATGTTGAAAAGTCAAGGTGAGAAGGTGAGTCCTCGGAGGCAATTTGACCTTTTTGGCTCGAAGGTCGTAAAGTATGAAAGTGAGACACACCTCCATGGATAACTAAGGAGCCACGTGTCAAACCTCGATTGCCTGCCAGCCGGTGGGCCTTGGAGTGATTTTTGCCCAAATGGAAAATGCGGGCGAGGCGGGCTTGAAGATGTTTTTTTGACAAAATGAATTGCGGGGCTGGGGTAATTTTTGCATTTTGTATTTTTGGTGCCAAAAGGCACAAAGTGAGTTTTGGGCCCGGACCCGTTCTGCTAACTAGTTTTCACCATTTTTGTATGGACCCGACTCAAACATTCAAATGGACATATCTTTCAATCTAGTGCCCAAAATTTAACAAATTTGGCACCGTTGGAAAGGTCTCGACCTTGTCTACACCATGGGAGATCCTGAAACTTTAATTTTGATGAGGTTAGGTGGGTGAAAAATGGGAAAATGTCTTTCAGACATTAATGTAGAATCTGATTGCTTCAACTACCAGATCTGATTTGATTCGATCATTGCTTCCTTCCTTCTTCAACACCATATAAACATCACGTGGTGGATTCGATAGATTGTTGATGGATTTACGGTGGGCATTAATGGTTGGTGGTTGGATTTTAGGAGCAGAGTTGAGTTTCTCTTCTTTCCCTCTGATTTTCATCACCTATTTAATGTAACACTTCTCATTTTAGAAGGGAGAGACATTATGGGTGTAGGGAAACTCTGTCCAAGTCATTTCTCGACTCCATTTATGTTGTAAGCCTTCTCTAACACCTGGAGAGTGTATTTTTGCCTCTGAGCACCACATGTAATAGTCTATGCACCTTATAGAGCAATTAAAACTTGTTTCATGGTGTCTTTCAACCCTTGGCATTGTTTTGTTATTTCTCTGTGCCACTCTACCTCATGTTTTCTCCGTGTGTAAGTATTTCACTTTTGCAAGTGTAAGATGTCATGCTTTGTTGAGTTTCGATGGTGGATTTAGATATGGGTTTGCATGACTTCTGTTTGACCTCCCTCAATCCCTTATTCCTTGTTTCATTCTCCCTCAATAGAGTATCTTGCCACTTCCTTTTCTGGTGTATCACTTAGTGTAGGCTCTTTCACTCTCTCTCTCTCTCCATGTCCCCTTGGAATGGTTAGATTAGGATTAGGTTAGATTCTACCTACACTAGAGTAGCTTGTGGCAGGTAGATTAAGAAGCAAAAATTGGCTTTCTTCGGAGGTCCATCTAAAGTTTTGTAAGTCCCACAGCTTGAGAGATGGTCCCATGTTGTGTAATCACATCCCAATGACCCACTCACACTCGGGCCATTTGGGGTCTTTGTGATTTTGTACTAACATTGACTAAGGAGAGGAATTTATTAAATAACTAATTTAATTAGTATTTAATTGTGAGGGAATAATTAACAATTTATTTAATTAAATGTTTAATTATATTATTAAGGAGGGTGTAGGAATTAATATAATTACTTCCAAAGGCATGTTGAAATAAAATTATTTAATTAGGAATATATATTAAGTAATATAACTAATTTAATTAATTTTAAAAGGGTGTATTTAAATGGTGGAATTAATTTAATTAATTCCAAAGGGGTGTACTATAGAAAGATAGAATTAATTTAATTAATTCTAATTGGATAGAAGTGGGATAGAAATATGTATGTATTTTTAGGGTGTCTATTGTTTCCCCTCTTTTAATTATTATTGTATAGTAAAAGCTGCTTTATAGATAGCAGACGCATTAATATTAGCAAGAAAAAAAGTAGTGAACCATTTAGATTCCCCAAAAAAATAGAATGGTAAGGGACAAATCTAAAAAATGGGACCATTTCAATTTTGGGAGAAAAATTTATGGCTTTCGAATATGGGTTACACTAGTGCTCTTAGTGAAACCTATGAATGTGATAAAAATGGTCCATAAGCTAATTTTTATTGTTTTTTGGCTACTTAGAATATTTCACAAGGATGCGAATGTCAAATTGGTAGAAATTGGATGCAATTTTCTCAAAGCTCCACATTAATGTTTGAATCACTTGGGTTAGCAAGTAGACTCGACAATAATAGTTGAAGATTTACGGGGCAATGGACATTTGGAATATAATAAATTACATTTGGTAATTGAATTACATGTACAACTCTATAACCCCCTCATTTTTTAGAATCTAGAAGTGGAGATCAAGTTGAGTTGACTAAGGAGAGGAATTGATTAAATAACTAATTTAATTAGTATTTAATTGTGAGGGAATAATTAACCATTTATTTAATTAAATTTCTAATTATATTAGCTAGGAAGGTGTAAAAATCAATTTAATTAATTCCAAAGGGTAGGAATATAGATTAGGTAATAGAATTAATTTAACTAATTTCTAAAAGGGTAGATTTATATGGGGAATTAATTTAATTAATTCCAAATGGGTGTACTTAATTACGGAAAAATAGAATTAAATTAGTTAATTCTAATGGGATAGAAGTGAGATATAAATATGCATGCATTTTTAGGGTGTCTACATTTTCCCCTCGTTTAAGTGTTATTGCAAAGTAATTGTGCTTTAAAGATACTATACTTATGTAGATCGAGTAAGGGGAAAGCGGTGTAACATTTGGATTCCCCCTCAAGTGGGTGGATTATCCCCTCAACAAGGTGGTGGATGGTCACTTGATAGGAAAGAGACAAGGAATTTGAATAATGAGGATGGGAAGAATTGTGCTCATAGGATGAGCACCATTTAGAAAGTGTGAATATAATAGAAACCACTTTTTTATTCTTACACAATAGAGTCTTCAACATGATTATTATTATTAAATAATTAAGATGTTTAATTAGTATGTGCAAAATGAAACACACACACAACAACGAAAAGAAAAAAGTAAAACAAGCCCAATATGAACAGTAGGTACATGCATCAGGGTTATAAAGGAACCAAGATGTTATCACACTAATTACAATTGGTCCAAGAGGTACAAAACAATAGTATAATACGATGTTGAAATGAAGATAATAAACCATGCCCCTAATGCATGCCACAATGATGAGTAAGTAGATGCAAATTCTCCTAAAAACTTAAACTTATGAAAGGTTTGGGAATAGGATCAGAATGGAAGAGAAAATTATACTTAGAAACTCTTCGTGACACTCTTGTTGGATCTGTGTTACAAATTATTAGAGATAAATTACCTTAGGTGAAGTTATATCACGAACGAAAAATAATTTAGTGATTTTCCCCAAGCAGAGTAAGTAATCATGCAAAGGGAAGAATTTGATAGTTGTAAGATTGGAATAATCACTAGGGTAGTAGATAAGAGTAGCACTCTATCAAGATTGTGTTGAGTCAACAAATTGTTATCCCAATTTTGCCCCCTCGAGAATAAAATTGGTCAAACATCTCTCTCTCTCTCTCTACAGAAGAAATCTAAAGAGTCTTCTTTCAAATGTTGAAAGATTAATACAAGATTTTCCAATCAGTTATAGGATGTTGAAGATAAGTGAATGTTTGTTTGAATTTTTTTTATCATTTACTATTTATTTTTAATTTTTGAAATATTTAATTTTTTAGTTTTGAATATATTATTTTCTTTGGATTCTTCCAAGATTTTGAAAAAATTTAAATACAAATACAAGGAAATTTAAATAAAAATGAATATATAAGCAAAAGGAAAACATACCATGCCTTATTTAATAAACCAAGAAGAAGACACAACATGTGCAAAATGGTCAAAAGACACAAAACAACAATGCAAACAAACCCAATATGAATAGGAAGGAACAACATAAAAGTTATGTGAACTAAGGTGTGATAAGTTTCGTGGAATTTGTTAGGAATTAGTATTCACATGGTTAGTTTTATATATATTGTTATAACTAATGTGCAACAATATATCAATATGGATTGTTATTGTTTGTATACTTCCTATTTTATAGGAAGTTGTTCAACAACTTCCCCCTATATAATAAATGCCAATCAGATGTTTTTAGAAAAGATATAGAATACATTATTATT
Source organism: Taxus wallichiana var. yunnanensis (assembly GCA_018340775.1). Taxonomy (NCBI): domain Eukaryota; kingdom Viridiplantae; phylum Streptophyta; class Pinopsida; order Cupressales; family Taxaceae; genus Taxus; species Taxus wallichiana. The sequence goes on along the minus strand of CM031233.1, from coordinate 182,027,239 downwards.
TTCATTGGCTTGTTCTCCAAGATTTGGTATCAGAGCCGTATTGTTCCACTACCTGTGATGGGAAAGTAAATTGTTTGCAGGGGCGCATATTATTCTTCATTGCCCCACGTGATGAGATTTCTCTTGTATTGACATCTCCTCTCCTCCTGCGCTCTTCCTTCTGTGTGGACGCTAAAATTTATACAATTCATTTCACTCGGCTGCATCGATAGGTGTCGGAATCAGTTTGGACGCGATCTGTGTATTGTAACGTTAGTTACCTGGAAGAGTTCAGTGGATTGGACAGAATGTTTGGTGGTATTCTGCATATCGATCTCCTTCGTTGATGCAACCAGATCCATCGAGTACATAGATCAATACTTGCTAAAATAAAAAATAATTGTCCAAAAGCAAGTGTTGTCTGTACGAGCCATGGCAGTATTTTGGAGGTCGACACCTTAAAAGAGTGCATTCGATCTAATCTAACACCTAATCGAGCTGCACAGCAAGTGCGTTGTCTTTCCTTCAACATTTGTAGGATTCCCAAAGTAAAATGTGTATGCATAAGACGATCTGATTGTCCCTCTTAAGTGAGACATCGCAAATATCATACTATTTTTTTTTTCATTCCCACGACTGCAGAGTGTTGAGTTTCATGTTGGATTTGCATCAAGGCGCATGCATCTCCTATTCAATGATCTACATGCAAGTGTTTGATCAAAGAGGAGAATTCTGGTTGTCACGAATACATTCAATAAAATAAGCATTCCCAATTGGTCAATGCGTTGGTTATGGTCATCTACGCATGCATAGTCAACAATTGAAACACGTTTGAAATGGAAAGAACACTATTCATTGGAGTCAACATTCGCATTTGCATTCATCAACATTTTTCTTTTTTATATTGTAAATATTGGTTTTATTCCTATATTTGTTTTTAAATGTTTGTTCTTTATTTAGTTGGGTTTATTGTTTTAGTCCATTTATCTCAAATCAAATCATTTGTTAATATAAAGTTAATAGTTTTGGGCTTATGTCGTGGTTTATTAATGGGAGAGTATTGTAAAAAGTTTGTAAGAAGTCATCTCTATTTAAGTAAAGGTTCATTGTAAAATTAAAATAGGTGATTTTAGGTTTGTGTTATTGGGTGTCGAGAGTCGATTTTTTGAGTCGTGCAAAAATTTATCAGGGTCATATTGTAAAAAGTGTCAAGTTCCAAAGTTCGAAAAAATAAAATAAAAATAAAAATAAAAATTTACCTCACTGGCGCATTATCACTGGAACGCGACGCTCCAAATAAATTAATGAGCCTCAAAAGCAAAATGGTCTATAAGCAAATTGTCAATTAGAGGATGGAGGCAATGAAGGCAGGGAGGACAAATGGATCAATTTCTCCTCGAATCGTCACTACCTCGAGGCCGCAAATCGCTTTTAGTGACATCTTTGTGTCTTGTTTGATGAATAAGAAATGAATGAGCATCCCTGCTCTCAAGTGTGTGTATATGATTTTAGTATGGTTTCCATTTTCTCAAAGAGTGATTCTGCCATGCAGTGTTCCTATTGTTTTGTGTGGTATTTGATGGATGTTGGAAAGAAAGTTGTGTTAGAGTGCAGAATAATTTTCCTCTAGGAAGGTGACTTGGTCCTCCAACCGCCGTACTTAGCTAGGAAGATGGTCATTTTCTAAAGAATACGTTACTAGCATTAGTGACCATGTGCAAAAATAGACCTAACTAGCAAGATCCATTCAGAGTATGTTCTTCATGCATTTTTGCTTCTCAAGATCTATATGTGTGGAATTTCACATTACCAATGTTCCATTCCCATTCTCAGTACCCAAAACGACTTAGTCAAGGAAAGCTTCACTGCTTTTCTATGCACAAGATCGAGTGGCAATGATCAAAGACATAGACTACAATTGAAGAACATTACGATTCTTATTTTAGGAAGTAATGTGAAATTTTTCAAAGTATCTTCTATTGTGAATAAATGTGATATGCATGTTGTGTTTCCTACATTATTCCCCATGATGTAAAGATAGTGGTGAATGAAAGATCAGTAAGTCTTCATGGATCTTGAAAGGGTTTGTGAGGATCCAAAACCACACGAGGTTGACAATGATGAGGTTCCCCTGTCACTTCAAGGTTTTTGGTAATCTGTTTACTTAAAACCATGGAAGGAGCGAGCCTTTCTTTTCGATCAAGGTCATGAGTCACGATTTGGAAATGCCACAAGGTAAGTGAGCATACCGCAGAGGAGCATGTGGATGTTTTTCTACCATGTAAACACTAAGGGGGGGAATGTTAGGAATTAGTATTCACATGGTTAGTTTTATATATATTGTTATAACTAATGTGCAACAATATATCAATACGGATTGTTATTGTTTGTATACTTCCTATTTTATAGGAAGTTGTTCAACAACATTCCTGGCTATATAATAGCCATTGTATTAGCAAGAAAAGATATAGAATATATTATTATTTTGCTGTGTAAATCTGCTTGTTCTCCAAGAGAATTGGTATACAACAAAGGTAGACAAAGTACACCAAAATAACAAACGAAAGAAGCAAAAACATCATCTAATGACACTCTTAATGTTGGAAAATTGTAGCAAGACAACACAACTTGCAATAACAACGTCTAATGACACTCTAAATGTGTTCCACATTAAATAACTAGACATATATGAATTCCCCAAGTGATATATTAAAACGCGAGAGGATTGGATCTCGCCGAAGAGTAGAGTGGTGCTTAGATACTCCAATTAAATCTTATCATATCCCATTGAAGTTTGATCTATATTGGATTTAATCCAAGTTTTCCCTAAGCAAAGTTATATTTTCAAAGGGTAATCGATTTTCTCGAGCATATATATATACACACATGGAAAATAAAAGTGACTAGAAAAATATGAACTGGAATGATCATGAGGAGCATGTTCAAATGGTGAAAGTGTTAAAATATGTTATTCACTTGCTGAAAGTTGGTCAAAAATTATTTGAATGTTTCTTTGCTATCAGTTACACTATTTTTGATTTTTGGAACAAATTTATATTGTTTTTAGAGTTTGAAATATTTGATATTGTTTTTTATTTTTCAAAACATATTCAAATATTTTTATAGTTTTTTGAAACATATTTGAATCTTTTTTATTTTTAACTTGGTAAAAGAGGATTCACATATTGAACACAAGTGAAAACAATTAGAATCATTTTATTCCATTGGAATAAATGTAGATGATGTAATGATATGATGTCTCACTCCACTCGTGACTCCACACAACTAGGAAGATGTGAGGGCTCATCACCGAGAGCCAAGAAGGACGTAAGAATGAGGTGAAGAGTGATATGAAAATGAATATGATGGATGCTAAGACACAAGGTTTATCAATGATACATGTGAGAAAAATATATCACATCTCCAATCACGATTTAGCTGACTCATTCCAAGATGATTCCACTTTATAGGTTTAAACTCGATCTAGATCTCATAAATGGCCCGTTGATTGGAAAAATATGGTTGAAAGGAATTGTTGTCTCTCTTAACATGAGAAACTAATTTACTTCTTGGGATGTTTTCTATTAAGAAAATTTGATTGTAAATTATATAGTTTTTGGTTGATTTGCTTTTGTGAATTACCCCATACATGTTGTCCAATGTAATAAGTAAGATATAAGGGTCAACACCAAAGATAAAATGTAGATGAGTAAGGACACCTACCCCATTCAAATTCTAATACAATTAGTGAGAAGTATGGGCTCATTTCTGAAGACTATGAAGGAAGAAACACGAATTTTAATTTTTTTATTTTTATTTGAGCTTGATTATTTTTATTTATCAATATTGTGATTATTGGGAAGGAAACATTTTCCCCTAAGTCTCAAACTCATGCAGCTAATAGGACGTAAGGGTTCAACACCATAAACAAAGATGGGTGGTCAAAAAGGAATGGGTAAAGAAGTATGAGTTTTCTTTTAAAGAGATAGCTTATTTGAAAGGAAGAGTTTCCATCAGTAAGCTTCGAGAAAAAACTGTAGGTAAAAATATATGAAATGGTAGAAACCATAATAGGGATGAGAGACACAATTCCCAATACCAACAAGGTTAACCTATGTCATGATAGCTAAATAATGTGAAGATATGATAATAATATGATTAAGTTATTGGACAACATATGGAGTACTTAACATTATTTGCACTTACCTTTCTACATTTTATTTTCAAACAATGATTTAAGAAAAGGTTTAATAAAAGTTTTATTTTATTTAAATAATATTTTGAATTTTTTTGAATTTGGATGGATGAGATATTGCGATGAACTCATTAAGATAGAGGTCCATGTTTATGAAATTTGAATTTTCTTGATGTATGAGACCTAGGTGAGAAAGATACAAGTCAAAGGAGTGAATCGAAAGGTTCAAAGTGTCCCACATTATGAGACTTGAGTGGACAAGGTCCAAGTTAAAAAAGTATCTAGAAATATTTTTAATGTATTCATGATTGAAGTCATCCTAAATTACAAGACTTGATCAAACAAGGTCCAAGTCAAAGTATGGAATATGAAGATTCGATGAGTCATGAGGTATGAGACTTCCTCGGACAAAGTATAAGTCAAAAGAGAGAATAAAATGATTCTATGAGTCTTGAGATACAAGACTTGAGTAGAAGAGACCCAAGTCAAAGGAGAGAATATTAAGATTCAATGATTATTAAGATATAAGACTTGGGGGAAAAGAACCAACTCAAATGATGTTTGATTAGATAAGTATTTGATTGGAGTGGAATACCTATGTGAAGTTGTAGTCGAATTTCATGTATACCTTCTTTCTACCCCAAGCTCATCATCCTATCACCTAGTATGCATTAGGTGCTCACCGAGGTGCTTATGGAACTAAGCCCCTCCTTTATGTGAGCTTTACGAGAATGTTCCACCATTAATGGAGGATGGGTTATAGGAACATAAATATATGCATTTACTCAAAAATAGAAAGTATATATACTAGATCTAGGCATAAATGTACCATAAATGGAAATAAACATTGTAATAAGCATAAAGAAGCTAGATCTGATCCATAATAACATGAATAACACAAGGGTTTATACCCATAAACAAGGATGTTAAGAATAACACATCATATATTGATTAATAAACATTTACAGTAGCCTCATTACATCAAAAGGGTCATATAGACCAAATATATCAAGAAATACCATCTCAAAACCCTATAAGATACTTTGTGTAGAGAGTTCTAAATTATACCCTTCTAGTTCATACACACCTCTCTGCTAAGTTTCTTCATCCTCTAAAAAATCTCTCTATTTTAGACCAAGAACTCCTTTAAATAGAATTTGGATCCTTCATTCATCACCATAGTTCACCCATGAGTAGATAGTATGCCATGTGGAAATGTGGTCCTCCATGATCAAGCATCTTCACCAGCTTGAAACCCCAATAAACATCTAATAACTATAATGATCCTTATCCTAGGATATTACCTTCGTGGAATATTTTTTTCCTTGATCTCCAAGACTCCGAGGATGGCACCTTATCCACTTATCATGCCTACTGCAAGCCTTCACATGTTTTCCATGCCACACTATAACATAAAATATGGGTATGTCCTTAAAGCATCATTATGCTTTCATGCCCTTCCCTAGTTCTAATTCATACCCTTTCCTTGTGTGCTTTACCCTAACCTCTTCCTCTTGTCTTTGCCTTCCGCACGTGCCAAAATTTTGCATTGGGAATTAGTCAATTTAGGTCCCAACATTACCCCACACTACGCATGTTATCGATCCCCAAAAAAACTATAATATTTCACTAAATAATAAATAATAGGAGAAATGAAATAATTTGTAATTGAGTAGAGAATGGAGGAATAAAAGGATCTTACTACTACTGCATGAGGAGTGGGAAGTGTCTCTTCATGGGTGATTCAATCTTATCCCAAGAATTGACCTCACCTTGTGCTTATTAAAGTAAATCACCCACCAAAGTGCTAAATTTTTCAAATCTTAGCTCGTATCCCTTAGCCTTCAACATATCTACAATGTTTTCCATCTCCTTGCTAAGGTTACCCAGTGCGCATCCATCCTGCGAGAATGAATTAGGGGTAAAATTGCTTCATTTTATTATTAATAAAAACCCTCAAGGTTTCAATCACCTATGATTTCTTCTCGACTTATGACAAGATCTTATCTCGATCAATCATATTTCCCTTGTTTTTCTCTTGAAAATCCTTCAGATCCACCTTATGGATAGAAAATAATATTCTTGCTACTCTATCTCTATCGCCATAGTTGCCATATATAACTTCTACCATTTACACCATGGTCTTCATTACGACAAGGAGCTCAGAGTACCGAGTTATTGTCTCCCTAATATTAAACTTTTATTCTTCCTTCTGGCACACCATCACCTCTTCTTCCAACTCCAATGTAAGTGGTTTCCTCTCCATGGTGAGTATATACATCAAGTCTTCCAAGAAGTGCATGGTCGAATCGTGACTCTTCTTAGGAGGGGCCGTGTCAGGTGCTTTAAGATAATGAAATATGAAATAACCTCTACATTCTTTTTAGACTTCGTACACCTTCACCTTTTCATTCCTCATCTCATGCCCTAATTGTGCATTAATCAATTCCTTCTATTTTATCTCCTTATCCCTCTCAGTGATCTCCTCATTATTTTTCTCAAGCTCATTCTTGAAGAATCTTATTCTATTATTTGTGATGAAAATTATTTCTTCAACCTCCGCCAATAATTTTTGAGTGCATTACATATCTTCTCATCGGATAATCATTGGCAATTTATAATAGGATTAATACCTTCGATGTATGGTGTCTCCATCAATGCATGCTTGTTAACCTCAAACTCGGGCTCATCCATGTGAGACTGAAAAGCCAGGATAACATTTTCCTTGTGTGTGGGTATGCACTCTCTTCATCAAAATATAACCAACATAGGATTTGGTCTATGGGCACTATGATTTGGAAACACACATGCATTACCTTGTTTGGATCATTAATGTAAGTCATGGTATGTTCCTACGCCATTATTATGCCCTTTCCACCTTTGCATGTGCTACCTTGGAGATAATTACTGCTAGGCTTGGATATTTTCCTATGCTTCCATACTCTTTCATTACACTCACACTCTCTTTTGTTTCCTTAAGAACTTCATCGGTGTTGTGCTCCACCTCATGTGCCACTAAATTTTGTATGATACTCACCACCTCCTTCTCTACTATGTCATTTGTCCATTCTTTAGTCAGGGTCGGGTATTCTTAGCATGCATGACAACTTCCGCACTTCCCTCTTTGTTATGGGTTCCCTCCTCGTACTCATTTTTCTCTTCATCCCTTTATTCATTGGACTCGTGTACATCATACACAAGAGGATTCTAAGATTCTTCGAGCTCCTCGTTTTCTTCCCTAGTCTTGTGACCTTCCATGCTCTCTGTCTCCTCCGAGTCCAAACCTTGCACCACCCTTTTATTCTTCTTTACAGGTGACTCCTCTAATACAGGGACTTATCTTTCTTAGGTGACTCTTACCTCTAGCATGACTCCTTCACAATTGACTTCTTCCCGTGAGTGTAAGTGCTCGTGCTTGTGCTAGATTCCTGTGCCCCATGGAATGAGTTGTATACGTGCTCGACACATTTTATGACAAAGTATCCTCTCATTCCCTATTCTTTATTACTACCTTTTTTATTCCGAAAAAGTACTCCCGATTGAAACATCATGCTCAAAATTTACACCATATTTAAATATGGGCCTCATGTGTATATATAACCTCACTATCATCTTCCCCACAATAGGAAGTGTCACTTATTTCAACATATGTTCATCATGAGAGGCATATGTTTTGACATAAGTGAACTTATTTTGGTATATAAAAGTTTGGCACATTACACAGAACTATTGGTCTACCTCACTTAGATCAAATCTAAGCTTTTTGGCCTCCTTAAACCAATTGACCATGCTTTGAAAGTACTACACTATGAAGGAGAAGGGAAATTTACACCAAGGACTCTTGGTGTCATTCGTCAAAGTAAAATTTCCGATACAAAAGTTATGGTATGTGGCTAAGTCAGCTTCTCCATCCACTAATGCTTTGGAAACTACTCAAGTATTCTCGATTCTTCCCTAACGCATAGTGCATTCACTTGTACCATTTCTCCAAGCATGCCTTATGAGTAGCTTTCATTGTGTCACAAGTGTAGGCTTCAAATATTTTAGTAGGGGAGGGGTCTTCATCTGGGTAATCCCAAACATATTTATTTAGCCCATTAGGCACTCAAATTTCTTAAAACACAATGGTGAGAAGGAAATTACCATAAATAATATTGTCTCTATCATGCACAATGTTTATGATGTCCTCTATAATAAATGCTTTGAGAGGTTTTAGACCGTTCCCTTTGAAATCTTGACACAAACATCCAACCACTTCTTGTTTATCTGTGCCCAGATCTCTTGCCCATTCAACTTTATGACTAGATGTGTGGCCATCTTCATCACAGGATTAGTGATCAAGATGATATAAAACTAGCATGAACCCTTCTTGTACTCATATGTTGTGGCTATCTCCTTAATGGAATCCTTGTCACCTAAGTCATCATCCAATGACTCTCCTTTGTAGATAAGGCCAGTGTACATGGAGATGAGTTGAGTGGTCAAGCACATTGACCTACACGTAAACTAAAAAAAGTCCTCATGGACCTGCGACATCAACCTTTGGTATAACCTTTCGGGCTTGCCGAAATAGGGAAACTCGTAGAGTTGCAAGAGTCCATCCTTTTCCATCTTGGTGTTTACCTCGTCATCATACATGGGATTTCCATCATGTGTCCTTATTCCCTTGCGTTGAACTAAATCTAATTCCATTTCATTATCAATGGTGCTCACCCAATGGTTATAGTCTCTCATTGCCATCTTACATATGTGAGACACCCATTCCTTCCCTAACAACATGCCATCTGGGTATTACATCTCCGCATACCTCTCTTCATTAAAAATGGTCGAAACGGATGGTTTTCCTTTTCCCTTTCCTTTTCCCTTCTTTAGAAAAGTATTTTCTCCCTTACTTGGTGCCATTTCTCTTCTCCTCAAACCTCTATAATTCCTTCCTTGTGTCTAGTTTCACCACTTCTCAAACCCTCATCTCCACTCATGTGAAGTATCCTCAAAAATCATTCCCTAGCTTTGTAAACCCTAACCTAGATCACCCTTGTTCAACAAGGCAATGTTATCACTTGTGGAATCTAGTAAACAACCTCCTTCATGTATGCTCATGTATATTCTCCTAACGGGTTCAAAATCAGTCAATTTATCACCTTTGTATACCACTTTTTTTAAAAAATCATAAGAACGCCTTAGATCACAAGATATCTTCAATATCAAACACAAAGTAAGAAAATAGCTTGCTTGACCTTCTTTTTATAGTTTCCCAATTTTCTCCACATTAAATTATGTGCCACCTACTACCTTACCTTTGCATTAAAGTCATCTTTTTATGCCGCTATCCCATGTGCATTTTATCTAGAACTTTTCCTCCATGTGCAAACCTATGTGAAACTCTCACAACCTTACGGAAAAGTAAAAATTTACTACAATAGATTTTGAGCACTCTTATAGTGCCGAAGGCAATCATCCTCTGATTCCTAATTTTTCATTCTTAACACCCCCTACCTCATTTTGTTCTACACATTTTACCCTTATACATGGTTTTCTCAAATCCTTTTGACACCATTCTTCCACCATGAACACTTTTGCTACGATTTCCTCCATCATAAGCGCCTTTGACTTTACAACCTAGATTCTAACAATCATTACTCCCAACACTTACATCATCCTTCTCTAAAGTTCTCCTTTACATTCCAACCTATACTAAATATATGTGTGGTCCTTTACACATAAAAATCCTTTGAGATAGTAAGTGGCTATCGATGCACAAACATGCCCCAAAAATCAAACAAAAGGTAAAACAAAGCAATCACGAAGGGAAACATATGAAAGGGAAAAATTGCATTAAGGGAAATCCTAAGATAATGGGAAATATTCCCTTATTTACAAACATAGAGAAGAATTATTTATAGTAGGGCTTCAACCTACTCCCATTGAAATAAATTAGCAATCGTGTTCCATACAACAATTGTAATTGTCAAGCACCGGAATCAAGTTTATATGATATAATATATGGGTCAAACTAATGGACTTTGAATTTCCTAGGATGACACAAAAACATAGAATCATAAAGTAGAACCATCTACCCAACCTCAAACTGCTTATTCTTGATGTGTCCATCATGTCATGCCTTCTTCTGGCTTTCCCAATTTTCTAACTTCATCGTGCTATTGTACGTATTTCATCAAACTACATTAACTTTTCAATCCTTTCCTCAACCACTTGTTAGTGCAAAATCATAGCACCCCCAAATGAATTGAAGATCTAATTTTATAAGGTAGGGTCAGGTCATTTGGTGTGATTTACATAACATTGATCATTCCCAAGCTATGGGACACGTAAATGGGAATGATCCTCCAGAGAAGGTTGGTTCCTCTTCCAAAACTACACTGCCACAAGCTATTCTAGTGTAGGCAAGCTAATCCAATCTTGATCTAACTTCCAAGAAGATAAGGAGAGAAAGAAAACAAGGAAAAACAAAGCCTACACTAAAATGGTGGTACACGAGTAGGAAAATGCTCATCATTTACCAAACATTCATGGAACAAACATAGGTGAGAAATGGAAAGGATGGATAGCAGCATCACAGACCATAGATCAGATTCACATAGAAAATGTTCCAAAACCCCATGAACACAACTCCCAGATCTGCAAATGAACATTCAAAACATGCACAAATACCCTGCAATGAAGAGAGGTAAGAAGAGACAACCAAAAATGAGAAAATGATGGACAAATACATCAAAAAACACGTTTTTATTGCTTCATAGTTTGCACAGAGCATCATTTATGGACAAGAGGTAAAAAACACCATTTAAAGAGTAGGGGAGGAGGTTCAAACTCCATTTTGACCCTAGGGAAGAAATAGAAGGGGGAGGTAGAGAAGAAAAATGAACAACTACAACAACAACCTTAAAATGATGCCTTTGTTTACAATATATAGCAAAATGTGAAAAGATAGGGAAAACATGAGAAAATCTGATTCTCTGCTCCAACCACCGACAACATTCAAAAATTGGTCGAGAAAGTCAAGGATCCTCTACAAATTCCATTCCCCAATGCATTTTTACCAGCTCGAGGAGAGAACGGCCATTCTTCATTAATTTTGGTGGTTGAAACTAGTTTTTTTGTCTTTTCCCGTGCCAAAACATGTTTTTGCATTTTCTCCCACAAATCTTTACCAAAATTCAAAATTGAAGATCCCATGATGAAGAAAATCTCCGGATCTTTCCATTGGTACCAAGATTGTCAAAAATGGAGCTCTAGGATCAAAAGATATGGCCTTCTGAGTTTTTCCTTAACGTTTTCTACAAATTTGGCTTGGTGAAAATTTAAACTTTTCTCCCAGCTTTGTGGAGTAGGGGCTTTTTGTGACTTTTTGCATTTTTGGAACAAAGGACAAAATAAAAATTTTCCCTCGATGGCCCACTTCCCTACTACTGGTCTTGGCTTGCCACGTGGTGCTTCTGGGTGCCTTCAGAGATGCATTCAATATTTTGACTTAGAAACTTTTGAAGCAAAATTTTAAAATCTCCAAATTCCTCCACCAGCCTTGCCTTCACACCATTGCAGAAAATGATGCCATATGTCCCTTTCGGGACTTAGGCATTTTTTCAACTTGATTCCTTTACGGGCTTGTGAGAGCGCAAATGACTTTTACGCTTTTAGCCAAAAGTGCTAAGTTCCAAAATCTTCCTCCACTCCATCAGCCTGAGATTCCTTGGCGAAAATCTCTCCAAAGCTCCAGTCCGCCTTGGGAAAAAAATTTCTCCTAAAATTTACCAAGCCATAACTCAAAAACTACAAGGAGTTAGAATGAGTTCTTTACCTTTCTGGAAAGGGGAGAAAATTATCTATGTAATGGAGAATTTTCCAGAAATCCTCAAGTGCTTAAAACTTGTGGAATTTTGATTGAATCACAAAAGGAGTAAGTTAACCCAAAATAAGAGGGAGCTTATTTTGGCTAACAACTTTAGCGAATCACAGGGGTCATCTTCCTGCTAGATGAATGATCTAGTGGCCTTTGTTGCATCCATTGGGCATGGAGTCAAACCTAATAAAATGATTTTGATCTGAACTCTGAAACTCTGACCTTTGAGCCATTTGGAAACCCACTGAAACTTGGAGCTGATCTTCACCAAAACCATTACAATGCACTATGCAAGAGCAAAACAACAGCACCAAAAACTATGTACAAACTAAAAATCATACATACCCCAAGTGGGATATGCAGAGTGTGCAAAATCACTTCTTCTACTGAAAACAAACCTACCTACTCTACTCTAACCAAGAGAAAAGGGAACTCAAAAAAACCTACAACTGGCAGGGAGAAATAGCTTCCCTTCCTCAAAAATGGCAGACATGCAACTGATTTGCACTGAACATGGCTGGTTGGATGAGTGAAAAACTGATTACAAGCTGGTCTTCCACCCAAATCATCAAAGTATCAGCTGGAGACAAGACCAATACCTCTTTTAGTTGCTCTACATTTTGATTGAAGAGGCATTGCAGCTTGATCCTTGGCACTTCGCATATCATCCTCATGCCCTAAAATGGACATGACTTGTTTTGGCTTCTCCTTTGGCTCCAATGAAGGAAAATACTGATTGGGAATGGTCTGGTCCTGTAGATATGCCCATTGCTCTAAAAATCCACTCCAAAATGGATTCCTCTTGTAGATCTCTTTGAATGAATGGTATGGGAGAAATGGTGGAAGATTTCTACTTTTTCCCTTATTCCTCTTGTGAAGAACATGGAAGGTTTAAACCTTCCAAACTTGATTCCAAAAATCTGCTATAAAGTGCAGGCTTCTGTAATCGAATGCTCTCCTCCATGAAAGTAGGCACACATGCTTGGAAGGTGGATGATGAAGGAGAAAATGGTAGAATTTCAACCGGTTCTTCTCCATCAAAACAATCCTCCAAATCAGACAAATAAATTGCCTCCTTGTTGTCCCTGCAAATGCTCAACCTCCTCCATGGTGTCTTCTTGGTTGGAAACTTGTTCACCATGTTTTCCTTCATCTTCCAATATGAATTTTGAAAGATCAAACTCTTCTTCAACACTATAAATCGAGGGACATGAAGTGGGAGGAAGAACTGAGGGTTCTTTTATAGCCTGCTTTGTGCTCAAAGCTTCTGGATCTGCATTTTCCTCCTCCATAGCTGGAAAACACTCCTCTTCTTTTGGATTTGGAGCAGCTTCTCCTTCCTCTGTTGTTTGAAGACCATCTTGCTCTTGAGTGACCTCTTCCTCTAGCATGAAGTTTGTCAAATCAAACTTTCCACTTTGCTGTTCTAGAGGACTGTTTGGGACAACAATGTCTTCTTGACAACTCTTTTCCATGGTGGATTCATCAACCAAATCAGGCCCTTCAAATGAAAGCAAAAATTCATCAATGATGCTTTCTTCTTTTGCTGCTACAAACTCTAATTTGATTTCTTCCATTTTCTCCTCTCTAATGGGACTTTGAGATGATTTTTCTTCCTCTTCCATGGCTGATTGTGCAACTTGAATTGGATCAGAATTTCTCTCAGACAAAGTGCCAACATAGATACTGCATGGAGAGTGAATAGGCTGTTGATTTTCTTCTTCCTTTTCTTTTTCTTCTTCTGCTGTAACAAAATCAGTTTTAGCCACCATTGGCTCTTCAACTTTTACCTCCTCTATGTAGGCTTAACCAACAAAGGAATTTTCTCAATTCCATACCTAAGAGCCAAGCTTACTAAACTCTTGAAATCATTTCTTCTTTGCTTGGTTCTTCCTCTTGCTTTCCTTCTTGATTGGTTTTTTGGTTTTCATCTTCCCAACATGGATTTGGGAATGCAAGAGGAGAGGTAGGTTGGAATTCAACCATTTGTGCATTTGTTTGTGGTGGTGGAGGAGGTGGAAATTCTTATTTCTTAGAGGGGAAGGTGTTTCTTTTTGCTCTTGTGGAGGGGATTTGGATTTGGAAGAGAAGAGGGAAGAAAAACTGAGATGGGATGGAAGACTAGGGGATGGAGGAATGGGTTTCACACTTGGGGCAGCATTGGATGGGCTTACAACTTGACATTCAAATTGAGATGGTGTTTCTTGAGGAATGGAAAGAGAAATACCAGATGATGGTGTAGAACTTACCCATTGACAAGGTTGTTTAGCACCGAATTCATAGGCCTCTATCTCTTCAGTCCATTGTGCAAGTTGGGGCAGCATTCCAATCATGAAGTCCAACTTCTCCTAAGGGTTGTAGTGTCTTGGAAAAGGGCCTTCCCATGGACAAGGTTCCCTACAACCAATTCTAAAAGCCTTCATTTGAGTTGTTTCCCTTGATTGAACCATGCCAGTCTCCATTTTTTGAATTTTCTCTAGCAGACCAACATCTTGCATTTGATTGTCTTCATTGCATGCATATCCCTGTTCTTGGAAAGCTCCATAGCCAAATTGATTTTGGCACTGCTGCTCATAGGGATAGACATGTTGATTCTGAACCTACTCATAATGATGATTTGAAGGAGTTGTAAAGCATATTGGAGGTGGAATGATCTGTTGTTGTTGTAAATGTGAATTCCATGATGGAAATGAAGTCATGATTGCACAACTTCATGGAATAGAAAATAATGAAAGAGATGGAAAGAAGAATGGATGAAAGTGAATGGAAAACAGGTCTGCAACTTAGAGAATAGGTTGTAAACTAGATGGAGTCACCAGATGTGCAAACAAAAGCTTCTCATAAGCTAGAAATTTACAACAAGTGCACATCAACCTTGTTGCAATGAAGTGAAGACTTCTTAGGTCACACGGGGCATGCCTAAACTTTTTATGAAATCACATCTTCCCCTAATGATTTGTGGATCTTATTTTCTAAGGCAGGGTCATTTGGTGTGATTTGCATAACATTGGATCATTCCCCAAGTTGTGGGACTTATAAATGGGAATGATCCTCCAAGAGAAGGTTGGTTCCTCTTCCTAAACTACCTGCCACAAGCTATTCTAGTGCAGGAAAGCTAATCTAATCCTAATCTAACTTCCAAGGAGACAAGGAGAGAAATAAAACAGGAAAAATAGATCCTACACTAAAACGGTGATACACCAGAGAAGGAAAATGTTGATCATCTACCAAACTAACATACAACAAAGAAGAGGTGAGAAATGGAAAGGATGGACAACAACATCACATACCATAGATCAGATTCACATAGAAAATGTTCCAAAACCCCATGAACACAGCTCCCAGATCTGCAAATGAACATTCAAAACATGCATAGATACCCTACAATGAAGAGGGGTAGGAAGAGACAAGAAAAAATGAGAAAAGGATGGACAAATGATCACAAAACACATTTTTTATTGCTTCAGAGTGTACACAGAGCATCATTTATGGACAAGAGGAAAAATGCCATTTACAGAGTAGGGGAGGAGGTTCAAACACCATTTCGACCCTAGGGAAGAAGTAGAAGGGGTAGGTAGAGAAGAAAAATGAACAACTACAAGAACAACCTTAAAATGATGCCTCTATTTACAATATATAGAAAAATGCAAAAATATAGGGAAAACATGAAAAACTATGATTCTCTGCTCCAACCACTGACAACATTAAAAAATTGGTCGATAAAGTCAAGGATCCTCTGCAAATTCCATTCCCCAATGCATTTTTACTAGCTCAAGGAGAGAACTGCCATTCTTCATTAATTTTTGTGGTTGAAACTAGTTTTTTTGTCTTTTCCCATGCCAAAATGAGTTTTTGTATTCTCTCCTACAAATCTTTACCAAAATTCAAAATTGAAGATCCCATGATGAATAAAATCTCTGGATCTTTCCATTGGTACAAAGATTGTCAAAAATGGAGCTTTGGATCAAAAGATATGGCCTTCTGAGTTTTTCCTTAACATTTTCTACAAATTTGGCTCGAGAAAATTTAAACTTTTCTCCCAATTTTGTGGAGTTGGGGGCCGTTTTGCAACTTTTGCATTTTTGGAAATAAAGGGACAAAATACATCTTTTCCCCGATGGCCACTTCCCCACTACTTGGTCTTGGCCTACCACGTGACACTTATGGGTGCCTTCGGAGATGTGTTCAATATTTTAACTTAGAAACTTTTGCGAAGCAAAAGTTTAAAATCTCCAAATTCATCCACCAAAGACACCTTCCCGCCATTGCACAAAATGATGCCATGTGGCCCTTTTGGGACTTAGACATTTTTTCAATTTTTTTCCTTCGTGGGATTTGTGCGGCAGAGCAAATGAATTTTGTGCTTTTAGCCAAAAGCGCTAAGTTCCAAAATCTTCCTCCACTCCACCAGCCCAAGATTCCTTGGCAAAAATCTCTCCAAAGCTCTGTAGGTGTGGCTTGGGCAAATTTTCCTCCTAAACTACACCAAGCCATAACTCAAAAAATACAAGGAGTTCTTTACCTTTCTAGAAAGGGGAGAAAATTCTTTATTTGATGGAGCATTTTCCAGAAATACTTGAGTGCTTGAAACTTGTGGAATTTTGATTGAAGCACAAAAGGAGTAAGTTAACCTGCAAGAGGGAACTTATTTTGGTTAATAACACTTGTTCATCAACTAAACCTCCTATGCGCACAATACACAATGATGGTAACATGAATTGAATAGGTAACACAACCTCCATGCCAAACACTGGATGAAAATTTGTGGCCTTTTTCATTATTTTATAAGTAGTATGATATGACCATAACACAACAAAAACTTCATCATCCCAAATATATCTGCCAACATCACAAATCTTGGTCAATGTGTGACTCAAAATTTTGTTAAAATCTTTCACTGTCCCATTAGCTTATGGGTGATAAGGGGTATTCTTATGATGGGCCACCATGAATTATGCCAATTATATTATAAATGTCTCATTTAAGAAATGAGTACCCCTGTCACTTCTTAAACTCAATGGGCATCCATACCTACTTATTATATTCTCCTAAAAGAATCTAGTTGACATTGTCATCGTGTAATCCTTATAGGTGTTGCTTTCACTCACCGTGTAAGATGGTCTATGTATGTAATGATATAGTGCAAATTTTATTCATGTGTGGGTAGGGAAATAGGGTCCATGAAGTCAATTTCCCACTTCTTGAATGGCTCAGCTGCTAGCGATAGGCCTTAATGACATTTTATATCTTTTCCTAGTTTACTTGATCACCGACAATGGTCATAGGCCTTACAATACTTGATATAATTGTTGTAAACTATTTCACACCAAATTATTGCTAAAAGGATCTTGTGTATGGTCCCTTTCCCCATATAGTGTTCTTCTAAAATACTACCATGAGCCTCTTCCATGATTGCGGTGAGCTCATGTTATATTTCACACCGATGCAAAACCTCATCATGACCTATATTGTATAAGTCTCCACTAATTAACATATACGATGCGGTGTGTATGGCTAACTTCTTCCTCTCCAATGCCTTAATCCCCTTTAGCACCACACCCGTATGTAGGAACAAAGCAATATCTTCCAATTTGAGGATTGGTGTGCACTTTAGCCTGGAAAAATGTGCAATCGGGAATTATATCCTCAATGCTCTGCTCATCCTCACCTAAAGTAATCCTTTACCAATGATCAAGTCCAAAATTACTTTTCCCCAGTTTCACTACGACATTAAATTCAAAATCTTGAAATAATAGTATCCAACAACACATGTGCCCTTGCAAAATGAGCTTGTTCATCAAATAATTTAATTCCATGTGGTCTGTGTAGAAAATAAAATTAGTTGCTAGCAAATACTACCTAAATTTGTGCAGCATGTAGATCATCAATAATACCTCGCACTCTATGGTGGTATAATTCTATTGTACTGGAGTAAACTTCCTACTAAAAAAGTATAAGGGACGATCAACAATCACCTCGCCAGGTTGTGCTAAGATGACTCAATTTCCATTCCCAAAGCATTAACATGTCTATGGAATGGCTTATCCCAATAGGGAAAGCATAATATGGGAACAATAATGAGTCTATCATTCAACATGTTAAAATCTATCTGTTGTGTCTAATCCCAATTAAATCTCTCATTATGTTTTTGTTAACCAAAATAAGCTCCCTCTTATTTTAGGTTAACTTACTCCTTTTGTGCTTCAATAAAAATTCCACAAGTTTCAAGCACTCAAGGATTTCTAAAAATGCTCCATCGATAGAGAATTTTCTCCCCTTTCCAGAAAGGTAAAGAACTCCTTCTAACTCCTTGTATTTTTTGAGTTATGGCTCGCGGAATTTAGGAGGAAAATTTTCCCAAGGCAGACCTACGGAGCTTTAGAGATATTTTCACCAAGTAATCTCAAGCCGGTGAAGCGGAGGAAAATTTTTGAACTTAGCGCTTTTGGCTAAAAGCACAAAAGTCATTTCCACTACCACAAGCCCACGAAGGAAACAAATTGAAAAAATTCCTTAAGTCCTGAAAGGGACACGTGGCATCATTTTTGTAATGGCACATTGGTGGGATGGCGAGAGGAATTTGGAGATTTTAAACTATTGCTTCAATAAATTTTCTCGCTTAAAATATTGAACGCATCTCCGAAGGCACCCAGAAGCGCCACGTGGCAGGCCAAGACCAGCAGTGGGGAAGTGGGCCATCGAAGGGAAAAGTTTGTTTTGTCCCTTTGTTCCAAAAATGCAAAAATTCACAAAATGGCCCCCAACTCCGCAAAAGTGAGAGAAAAGTTTAAATTTTGCCTAAGCCAAATTTGTAGAAAATGTTAAGGAAAAACTCAGAAGGCCATATCTTTTGATCCAAAGATCCATTTTTGACAATCTTGGTACCAATGGAAAGATCCGGAGATTTTCTTCATCATGGGATATTCAATTTTTAATTTTGGTAAAGATTTGTGGGAGAAAATGCAAAAACATGTTTTGGCATGGGAAAGACAAAAACTAGTTTCAACCACCAAAATTAATGAAGAATGACCGTTCTCTCCTCGAGCTAGTAAAAATGCATTGGGGAATGGAATTTACAGAGAGATCCTTTACTTTCTCAACTAATTTTTGAATGATGTCGATGGTTAGAGCAGAGAATCAATTTTCTCATGTTTTCCTATCTTTTCGCATTTTGCTATATATTGTAAACCGAGGCATCATTTTAAGTTTTTTGTTGTAGTTGTTCATTTTTATTCTCTTCCTCGTCTTCTATTTCTTCCTCGGGTCGAAATGGATTTTAAACCTCCTCTCCTACTCTATAAATGCATTTTTGTTTCTTTTCCTTTAATGATGCTTTGTGCAGGACTTTGAAGCAATAAAAAACATGTTTTGTGATGCATTTGTCCATCCTTTGCTCATTTTTGGTTGTCTCTTCTTGCCTCTCTTCATTGTAGGGTATTTGTGCATGTTTTGAATGTTCACTTGCAGATCTGGGAGCCGTGTTCGTGGGGTTTTGGAACATTTTCTATGTGAATCGATCTATGGTCCGTGATGCTACTATCCATCCTTTGCATTTCTCACCTCTTTTCTTTCATGGCAATTTTGTAGATGATCAACATTTTCCTTCTCTGTGTATCACCATTTCTTTTAGTGTAGGCTTTGTTTTTCCTTGTTTTCTTTATCTCCTTGTCTCCTTAGAAGTTAGATTAGGATTAGATTAGCTTTCCTACACTAGAATATCTTGTGGTAGGTAGTTAGGAAGAGGAACCGCCTACTCGGAGGATCATTCCCATTTACAAGTCCCACAACTTGGGGTATGATCCAATGTTATGCAAATCACACAAAATGACCCCGCCTTAGAAAAGAAAATACATAACACATTTGGGGGCATTGTGATTTTTCACTAACAATTTCAACAACTCCTCCAGTGGCATGATAATATTAGCATAGCCCTTAATGATTTTTTTGTAGTACCCCTTATGTTGTAGATATCCTCTTATGAAGCTTTGATTAGTAATATCTTCCAACCCTAAAATAACAACAATCTTAGCAGATCTACTAATAATCCCTCTTTGCATATGATATGACCTAAAAATTTACCAAATGGAGTAGAAGAGACACATTTCTTGATGTTAAGGTATATAATTAGCTTCCTACACCTCTCAAACATCAACCTCATATTTTCACAATGGTCCTTTACTAGTCCCTAAACCATCCATTCATCTAGGTAGAATTGAAGAAACTTGTGAATGAAGTCTTAGAAGGCCTACACTACAATGTGTGAAAACACAAGGTAAGCACATTCTTAAGCCCAAAGGGCATAAAAGTATAGGAAAATATTCCCCACTCTATTGTGAAATTTTTTTCTCCCGATCTTCCTTCACAATTATAAATTGATGATATTTAGAGAATCTATCTATAAATGAATAGATCTCTTGCCCAGGACACCTTCTAAAATCTTGTCAATAATTGGGGTTGGAAATGGATCTATGACACATACTACATTCAAGTCTCTATAGTCAAAAAAATCCACATTCTCCCATCCTTCTTGATACTGATGACCATAAGGCTTACCCACTTAGATTCTTTAATGAATTATAATATACTGGATGCGATCATCTTGTCAATCACTTCCTTACATCTTGTAAGGTATCTTCTAAATCGGGCATGCTCCTCCTTTATCTTGATCTTCATTTCTCCCAATGAGGGGTTAACTCCTTTATGCTCATGGTACCTAAGCGAGAAGAAAATATTGAAAATCATGCGAAGTTCAATAATCTTTGAGACCTCTTGGTTAGTCTAGTAGTCCTTAGTGATAGATTCCTTTTTCTAACCTCTCTGTACAAATGTTAACCTTCTTTGTCTTCAATGGCTTATGGTAGGCATGTGCATGCTCATTAGCACTATCCATAACCTCACACCTACCCTCGGTATGATTAATATTCAATTGCTCCACCTTTTCATCATGTATCAAGTGGATGAAATTTTCTTTCTCTTTTCCAGGAAAGCACACTAAAGTTGTACTTACTTTGATTCTTCCTCATCAAAGCCTACCTCCAAACTAGGATCCCCTAAAAATACAATATTTTTTCCTCCACCATGGGACTATCTCACATAGTTAGGAGCTTTACTACCTGATCACTTCTTTCACTAATGGCTTAGTACTCCAATATTCAAATGTTTGAATCATACCCACCATCACCTCCTACAAGTTCCTTGTCGATGGTAAATCTCGAATGAATGTACCATGCACGTGTAACCCTATAAGGTGGAATAGAAATTATGCACCCATAACAATGGAGGTAAGGATTCTAGTCCTCCCATCTAAAATTTCTCACATTCTGGATGTGGGACAAGCTAGGATCCTTCCCATGATAATCCTTTATAGAAAAGGATTCATTACTAATTAGAAATATAATCGAGAACATGATTTATCACTTCAATCCACTCCAATAGATTGTCTTGATGTGTTTTCCACAAACACACTTTTTTTATTGTGTAAGCTATAGGTTGGCATATTTCTCCTTTCAATTTGACAAGTCCACTGAACTTCCATTACTCATAGAAAAACATCAGGGTTTCCTTCCTGGTATAAATTATAACCGTCTTCCTCCTAGGAACCTAACTAAGTGCACCTTACTAACTCTAGTTATTGTGCGCCTCATTTGAATTCCCACTAGCTCATATGTCTTACATGCCCAATTATTACATGCAACACTAGTTGTATCACTTATAGATTGAGCATTGTCCCACTGAATGACACCTTCCTCTGATGGATGAACCACCTTGGGGTCTCTAATGGTGCGAACATAGATCCTATTTAGGTCTTCTTATCCCAAGGGTTCTATACGGCACATAATTCCCATCCATTAGTGGAATGATGACGTGTTCATCCTTGTTCTCGAAACTTATGTATCCCTTATTAAAGTGCAAGTCAACATTATTCTTGTAACACTAGGGGTACCCAAGTAACATTGGAAAGTTATCCACAACACAAATGATAATAAAGAAGCTATTGCTATTGAAATCACGATTTAGGTACCTCGTTACCAAGCAATAGAGACTAAACTACCAATAATAAAACGTCACGTTGTTTGTTTGGTCAATGGTCATTGATACGTTCAGGTCGAGTTACAGGGATAAACCAGACTGGATCTGAGGTTGTTAGGAGACAAATAGGTGAGAGGAAGGTTTTGGGTATAAGTCACAGTGACCGATGCCGGTCACTGGATAACCGACTGCGGTTAGAGAACCACTACCGGTAGGGGATAACCGACACCGGTAGGGTCAGTAATCTAGGCACTTCTGGATAGAGGTTGGTTACAGGGTGATTGTGGGGTTATTAAGACTGGTGGATGGCTGAGGGGAATAGTGAGATGACGGGGAAGACTCAGAGTGTGATAAAACTATCTTCTGGGCAATACAAGGATGTATGGATGAAGGTTAAGTGCAGGGTGCTGGCAGGTGGTAGATCTAGGAGTGAGCTTATAATTACTATCAATCAAAAGGCTCAAGAAATGGTGCTTAGAAACATACAAGACACTACTTACTCGTCCTTGATGAAGATTCAGGTCCAAGGAATGTGGTAGTGATAGTAAGGCTCAGTTGGGATGATCTGGTATTGGAAAACAAGCTGATGAAGCTATCCTCAGTCTTTTCCAATGCTTGAACGGGGGTGACAGCAATCCAGTGGCTGGCTCAATACAGTCTTCGGCTCGATGCTCTTCTCTTTTCTTCACTTGTCTTCGCCTGCCAAGTGAATTCCGGATCTTTTTCAAAATGAATTTTCCGATCCCTTGTTTTTGGTCAGGGGGAGTCATTTACAGGAACCGATGGCGGTTACGTAACCGATGGCGGTCGAGTAGAACCGATGTCAAGAGTCAAAGTGGGCTATTTTTAGTAAAATAGCCAACTTTCCTCCTTTTCTCCCGAGAGATTAGTCAGTGGGCTTGGTCAAGTCATTATTAGGTTGGTTTTGGTGCGGTGAGGGGTAATTAGTCATGGGTGTGGATGTAGACCAAGTTATAGGTCTTAATTAGGTTAGTTTAGGGTTAGGGCTAGGTCATGATGAGGTGGCAAAATGAGGTGGTAGGTTTGAGATGTGGATTTATTAATTATAAGGTAATTAATAAATAATTGTGTAAGGTTTAGGTGGTGAGGTTAGGTTGTGAAATGAGATGCGGGGCACAGGGTGTCGTGAGACACAAATTTGGTGTCTACATTAGCCCCTTGTTGTCGTGTAGCTTGTCTTGTAAAGCTGCACTGACAATAATAAGAAGTGGTTACTCCCATTAAGGGTATAGGTAATCCCCCTCAAATCTATCACAGATTGAGGCGACGTGAAATCAGGGATAGGGTTGATAAAGGGTGAATGGTGTTGAGATGATGGTAAGATGGTGGGGTAAGTTCAAGGAAGCAGACGCACGTTAAAATGCAGTAGTGTGACCAGGGTACATGATTTGAAGAGCAAACAAGCAATTCATAGGCAAAGGTCGATAGTTTATCCAAACAAGGGTGATATAATCCTGGTATCCAAGGCATAGGAAGTAGCTCCAGGGGATATAACGGGTAAGGTACAGAACGTTTAGGCATGTTCGGCAAAGACTAAATGGTCAGGTTTGGTTGATATAAATGTCACGGTCTTGGTCTAGGCAAAGTTGGTCGATCGATCAAGTCAAGTACCCTAATCATGCTAAAACACGAACAGTGAGCTCGATCAACAAAAAGCTACATGATGGGTGGATAAAATTGTAATTTGCGGGTTTTGGGTGAGGTATGTAATTGGTGCGCCTTTGGGTCAGGGCCGATTGATTGAGTGAGGGCCTGGGTCGGGCCGATTGGTTAGGGCGGCCTGGGTCGGCCGATTGGGGTGGTCATGGCCTTGGGTCGGCCTCGACAGTTGGTCAGCGCCTTCGGGTCGGGCCTATTGGGTCGGGCCTGGGGTGGCCTGATTGGTCGGTCATGGCCTCGGGTCGGGCTCGATTGGTTGGTCAGGCCTCGGGTCGGGCCTTGGTTGGTCAGCGCCTCGGTCGGGCCTGATTGGTCAGCGGCTCGGGTCGGGCCTCGAATGGTTGGTCAGCGCCTTGGTCGCCGATTGGTTGGGTCCGCCTCGGTCGGCCTAATGGTCGGGTCGGCGGGCTCGGGTCAAGCCAAATGGTCGTTACGCGCCTCGGGTCGGGCCTGATTGGTTGGTCAGGCCTTGGGTCGGGCCTGATGGGTCGGTCGCGCCTTGGGTCGGGCTCGGGTCGATTGGTTGGTCGCCTTGGGTCGGGCCTGGGCCGATGGTGGGTGCGCCTGGTCGCCAAATGGTCGCCTGGGTCGTGCCGATCGGTTGTCAGCCTTGGGTCGGGCCTGATTGAGGTCAAAATAAGGCTAGTCAGCAAAGCCAGGGGTAGGTGATGGGGGAAAAGTGGAGATTGGTGGCTAAGGGTGGGAGTTATTACACATAACCGATATCGGTTATGTGTAACCGATATCGGTTAGGAGACCGATACCGGTATTCTAGGGGCACAAATAACCGGTATCGGTTATAGGTCAAAACCTATAAAAAGAAAAATACGGCCTGTCATTGTCACTTTGTGAATTTGAGCACCCAAATTTGTCTTGTCTGAGGTGTGAAGTGATTTTGTTGAGTTTGTGGGCTGAGGTGGCATTATTTGAGTGGAGGAGTGAGTGATTGGTAGACCCCAGCGAGCAGGAGGTAGAGTTTGATTGGTTGAGGACCCAACTGAGGAGATTTGGAGCCATGGCACAGCCAGGAGGAGCAGGAGGTGCTGGACCAGCTGACCACCGACCACCTATCCCACCACGACGACGTGTAGTCGTACCTGTAGGCTCTAAACTCTTACCTTATGTGAATTGAATGAGTTTAACTTAGATTTGGGTTTTGGGTAGGAATCCAAAATTTAATGAAATAATGAATAAATGGAGGTAATTTGTAAAATGGAGTGGGTAGGTAGGCTAGTTAGGCCAAAACGGCAGGGTGGGTAGGTTTTTAGGGTTTTTTGGTGGGTAAATAGGGAGAAATAGGTTAAAATGTGTTTTGCGGGCCGTTTTGGGTTCGGCCCCGGATTGGGACAGTGACCGATGTCGGTCACTAAGCGACCGGCATCGGTCACAAAATGTTTGGAATAATTTGTTGCCGGGAGACCGGCGTCGGTCATATGTCGACCGCCAAGCACCGTACCTCCTTTTTTTTTTTTAGACCGGCACGTTGTTTATTATTGTTGGTTTGTTTTTGTGTTTGGGGGTGAAGGGGGAGGGGGTAGAGTTGATAGGAAAGGTGATCGGGGTGGGGGGGAAATGGTGTGGTTGTGTGGTTGGTTCGGGTAGGATAGATAGGTGTGGGGTATGAAGTAGGAGGTGTTAAATCAAGGGGGTATAGTAGATGGCTAGAGTATATCGGGGTGGTCAGGTCATGGTCAGGGTAAAGGGATGTGTAGAGTAAGATGTAGATGTGTGTTATAGAGTCGGGTCATGGTCAGGGTGGGTAAGGGGGTTAAGGTAGTGTTTTTGTAAAGGGTAGGCCTGATGAAGTGGGTTGTTTTTGTAGGCACGCCAGCAGCTTACGATGCGGGATCGGATGCCCCCGCTATTGAGGCGGATGCGGCCACATGTGTCCGCAGCGCATTGGGGCATCATGCGAGAGGTTGGACTCGGTATGAGTCCAATGGTATAGGGTCGGATAGGGACCACACCTGATGGTTTCCCATCGAGAGATGGGATCCGAACCAATGTCTTCCATCTCCCTACTGGAGAGATGACGATTACTTTGGAGGATGTATATCGCATCCTGAGACTACCGATCGTAGGTGAGGCAGTGTTCCAGGTGGATGCGGAGACCGCGATGGACAACATCCTACATGTATTTGGGGATGCAGCCCCATTGTTGACCTATCACAGCATGAGAGCATTGCCTATGGCGACATGTATCGCGCACACCGACAGGAGACACGGCTTGCCATGTTGATGATGATAGGTATCACATGCTTCGCCCTCCCAGACTCAGAGGGAGGCCGCTTCCCATGGGCTTTGATGGGGTGTTGCACGAGATGGTAGAGGAGCATACATGCTATGCCCGGGCACCAAAGTATCTCAAAGTGCAATATACAGAGAGTCATGGGGTTATCACCGATGAGGATTTTGGTATTTGCTCTACATTTTTGTTACATCACTTGGGCATACGAGCACATCATCTCAGATATGACCAAGAGGGGCTGCCCCAAAGAGCTGTGGGCCACAGATTGTCTATAGATATGGATTTCAGAGGTGGTTGGGAGTCATGGGCCAGCCACGAGCGGTGCTCGCAGGACGGGATGTGGCCTACTACCGTCATATGCTGAGGGCTTGACCGCCCCGACATTATATGGAGGCCCTCACAGAGGCCATCACCCCGAGGAGGAGCCCGAGCATGATGCGCTGGATCCAAGATAGTTTCTGATAAATGGACGAGGCCCGAGAGAGTATGAGCGATACCCCTGAGAGGGTACGACTGGCAGTGGGCTTGAGACAGATGAGCCACCTCCCTTCCCACAATACCAGAGGGATGATGTAGAGGCACCACCACCGCACCGCAGCAGCCCGCTGACCCAGATGTGATTGGGTAGAGAGAGGCCGGCATGATGATACAAAGGATGATGCTGGAGTGACAGGGGCCTTTTTGGTTTGGTGGGCAGGGGAGAGAGCAGCTAGGAGAGCACAGCCCGCACAACCAGATTTGGTGGCTGTTATAGCAGAGAGGGACCGGCTCTTAGGACAGGTGCAGTTGTTACACAGGGGCTTTCATCAGCACAGCACAGATTGGGGGTGCTACAGGGGCTTAGCCTAGCATAGTGCTTGCAGCACAAGCACACACAGCCAAAGTACAGCTCCAAGACAGCACAGCACAGCACAACCACACAGTACCACCAGCCATAGTGCAGTGCACAGTGTACAGTACCACAATAGGCACCGAGTGTACCAGCAGGACAGGGGCCACTACTATTAGGAGTCGGGGACCAGCCCCAGCAGCCATGGTGGCACGGGCCCGCTATATGGAGGCGAGAGCGAGGCCCGGTATTATCAGGACGTCCTCGATGGTACCGGGGCTGACTATCAGCCATATGCGGCACACAGAGCCGAGACATCTCCGAGCCGAGATCCTGTGGGGCGCAAACCACAAATGCCCGTGGGTCTCATTATAGGGAGGAGGCGAGAGCCAGCACAGGGACCAGCAGGGAGACGGGCTGAGGGTGGTGGAGAGAGCTGAGACATCCCTGGAGTGGAGATGGGTTTTTTTTTTTTTTTATTGATATGACACCGGTCCTCGCGAACCGGTCATGTATATATGAGGCCTCACGTGCCCACATATGATTTATTTATTCATTCTGTTGTATATATACCGCCTCGCGAGCCGAGTACATGTCAGAGATAGTTGATACCGCCTCATGAGCCGAGTATATTTTTGACTGAGAGACCGGCCTCATGAGCCGAGCCGAGATTTTGACAGTGATATAGGATAGCGGCCATCGCATGCCGCCACAAGCTTTGTATTATTTTAGCTCACAGAGGCCCCCATGCAGGGGAAGTTGTATATTTTGATATATATATATATATAGATGATGATTTTGATCCACATGGTGTGTATAAAAATGTTTTATGTGTTTTGTCGATGGTTTTTGAAATTGAATGTATATAGATGATGAGTTTGATCCACATGGTGTGTAAATTGATGGGTTTGATGTATATATATGTCGATGTGATTTTGTCGATGATGAAATTTAATGTATAGATGATGTTGATGAAATTGTGATGATATATATATGTGTTGATGGGATTTTGATGACAAATATTGATAATGATGTCGTTATGCAGGAAAAAGAGGCGGGCGCCACCAAAAATTTGCAAAAAATGAAGAAAAGGCCTAGGTTTAAGCAAAAGGAGACATATGACCGATATCGGTTAGCTAACCGATGTCGGTAGATATATGACCGATACCGGTTAGGTAACCGATATCGGTTATGCTAAAACAAGCTTTTCTAAAAATAGAAAAGCTTGGGAGACAACTTGAGTTCTTATTTTTAGAGGCATGCAATAAGTTAAATACGAGGATGCGATGCTGTTTGACGACTGATACAAATAATTGCATGGGAGAATTGAGTGATAAGGAGGAAAGAGACAGGTAAAGTGATTATGGGCTGAGATTAAGAAGGCAGAAAGGCAAGTTATATCAAGAGGGTGGTGAACATGGTCGACAAGGAGAAGCATCCAAAGCAGCAGAGACGAGAGGGAAGACAGTTCCACCGCAAGTCGCCGCGGCCCCAAGAGGTAAACTGCTTGGTTGAATTTAATTCTTGCATGTTTTATGAATAGGATGAGAGAAGGTAAGTGGATAGAGATGAGAAAGAAAAGGTGATAGGTAAGGGTTTGGGATGGGGTGAGTGTTATGGGGGTAGGTAAGTTGGGGTTTCAGTATGTTCAGAGGTATAGAGAGGAGTAAACGAGCAAAATAATTATCGTAGGGGATGTTTTTAAGCAGTCAGTATATGTTCGATAAAGACGGTATCATTTAGAGATAACCGGTATCGCTTAGGTAACCGGTATCGCTTATGTATAACCGATATCGCCATCGTATGAAATTCCGTAACGTGAGAAAAAAACACTTTGGGGATTTGATTTATCAATGGTTTGTTTGTTGATTTGATGTACGCAGCAGAGGCGGTGGTCGAGGATGAATGATAGTGTGCCACTTTGTTGTCACGAGTCCGAGCGGATGTAACACCAGCTGAATGGGTATTGATAAACCATGTGGGGTTAAGTGGAATCCGCTATTATTCACGAATCGCACGCAATCATGCTATGTCATGCAGCGTTGATCGAGAGGTGGAATCCGAAAAGAATACCTTCTATCTACCAACAGGGAGATGACAAAGACGCTGAAGATGTGTTTAGAATTTTGAGGCTCCCAATTACAGGAAGACCAAAGGTATCAGTATCGTGCATTGCCTAGTAAGGCGCACAGGGGAGCGATAACAACAGTATTTGGTTCAGCTGCACGAGATTTGACACAGTGAGGTTTGACATTCACTTATGGTACAATGTATGCAACACACCCTGAGGAAACAAGGTTGGCAGTGGTATTAATGATAGCGGTGGGGTATTATGCATTACCGAGGGCGGATGGGGGAAGATTTCCAAAAGCATTGATGTGTATTATTTGGGAAATGATAGAAAGGAGCGTGACTTTCACATGGGCACCCGCATATCTGGCGAGCTATACAGGGGTTTATGGGCCTGCAAGTGAAATCACAGGATGACACTAGATTGTGCATACTTATTACATTGTTGGGCCTATGAGCACATTGTGTGTGTGCGACCAATAGGCCGACCAATCCAGGAAAGAGAGACAAGAGTGCAGAGGTTGGGATTCAGATGATGGGTCCGCATGCAGAACAAGAGGCGAGATCCCAGGCCGTGATAGATGACATCGAGTATTATAGGTAGGTATGGGAGATGGTGATGATTGGATATTTGTTGGAGGCCTTACGGGAACTATATGGTGACAGAGAACATAGCTGAGGAGTTGAGGGGTGTAGAGCGATTGAGGTGGATCGCAGGGCACAAACCAGTGAGTACGAGAGGATTCCTCTAGATCACGCAAGTGACAATTTGATTTGTTCAGATATACCCATGGCTTATAGACCATACATGAGGATCGACGCCGAGGCATTATTCTCACCTCCCCGCCGACACCTCCGTAAGGGCCAAGAGATAAAAATGATCACATCGTAGGTAATGGATGCGGGAGCGACAGAGGCTTATAGATTATGGTGGGTAAAGCAGAGCCGCGAGGTGTACGTGAGAGGGCCGATCATCCCGACATAGCCGTGATTACAAAGTGAGAGAGACCACCTGGCAGAATTTGGTTCACCAGCCTTCAAACACAGTGAATGAGACAACGGATTGTTAGAGGTTTCAGCTTACGAGTGGAGAGACTAGAGGCAAGATTCCTCCACGCGAGAGGACGTATTCGTATGTTACAGGAGATGTCAGGATCAAAGGGGGAGGAACCAATAAGAGTGGCACCTTTGAGGATGGAGAGGCCAAGTGAGTGGCGCGACGATCATGATCACCACCTGATTCGGGAGGAGGCGCAAGGGTCTAAGTGAATTTCATAGGAGTATAAGAATAAATAAGGATGCCGACTTGCAAGGCCGATGATAGAGAAGATGTATTTGTTTAACATCTAAATAAAACTAAATATGTATGTTGATTTGAGTTATGATAATAATAAGAATGGTTGTGTTTTGAATGTTTTGTTTTGAAAAGGATAAAGATGAATGTTATCAAATAGAAATACACAAAAATATTTATATTTACAACACATGATAGGTTATGGTAGGGGATGGTCGAGCTAACCTTGGGAGACCCCATGTCTCCTAAGTGCTGCCTACATAGCCCATTGCACAAAGCAAGGAGGGGCCTCAGACCGATGTAGTTCTCCCTTAGGACCAGGGAGAGGTGAATTCAGCAATTTGGTTAGGGTTAGGCAATTTGTTTGTAAAAAATATTGATATTGGTAGGGTAATGTTGTTGGTGTTGGTAAGGGATTGGCGATGTTGGTGTAGGTATAGGTGAAGCGAAAGTTAGCTTACCCAAGTAGTAGGGAATCGTGTCCTGATTAAGGTCAACACATAATCCTAGATTCGAGTAAAAGAGGCAAAAGTGTCCCGTAGTTGAGAAGAGCTAAACAAACCACATATTAACATGTAGGATGAGCTTGAATCCCTAGGTACCTTGCATATGCGAGAAGTCGATAGGTGAAAAGAGTTGTATAATCACAATATATCGATATACGTCACGTCCCTTGAGTTTTGTTGTTTTGACGAATGGTGAGGTGAGGTGGTTGATATAGTTGGGGTGCAGAGAACTTGTTATAAGGTGATTATTCTGACGAAAGAGAACCAAACCTAAATAGACAAGTCCATGACTCAAAAGTGCTTTGAATACTACTTTTTTACTTTTCTGGATATAGACTGATCGATGCGGGAAGTCTACATGGGATATATATTTTGTTGTTCTTGAGGTCTTCACGAAGTTGATCAATGTGAGAAGCTTCTGATAAAGGCTGACTTTGTATAGCTGTCCTTCAAGGGAGCAAATATTTTTATAGAGCAATGTGTCTTTTGTGTATAGCTTCCTTCTGGGGAGCAAATATTTATATAATAGCCGATGTGGCTTTGCACATAGCTGTCCTTCGAGGGAGCAGTCTATGTATAACTTAGAGGTCTAGATGTCCGTTTGGCATGAAGCATCTAGTTTTGTAGGAAGTTTGACTCAAGAATATCCCATAAGCGTATAATTGAGAACATGTTATTTTGATACTTTTAAGTCATGGACTAGACTAAAAGGGGAAGGCATCTTTAAGAGGAGGTGATGACCAAACCATGTGAGCTTGATTCTATTTTGAGATGCATGAAACAAAGTGTATGAGGTGGTAAATGAGCTCAAGGGATGAGCGCAAGGTAGATAAGAAGTGATATAACACTAAATTCAACAGTAGAATGGTCAAGATGCAAGGCATTAAGGGGTTCAGCTCAGTTTTACCATTGCTTAAGCTAAACGATAAGTGCCTGATCCATAAGTGTGAGTGATAATGTAAGGCCCAATCCAATTTGGAGCAAATTTTCCACGTTTTCTCTTTTCTAGTTTGGTTACATGTTGATTCTCTTTGAGGACAAGATCACCAACCTTAAAGGTACGCTCATGAAGTCACTTATCATAAGCACGCTTGATGCACTTTTGATAGATTTGAAGGTGGTCAAGAGCTGTAAGACGACGCTCATCAAGAAGCTCCAATTGGGCTAACCGCTCTTGGCGGAAATCATCATTGGTGAGAATATCCTGAAGAGATATTCTTAGGGAGGGTATTTGTATTTCAAGAGGCAAGACAGCCTCGGTACCATATACCAAAGAAAATGGTGTGGCATTAGTGGAGGTACGAATGCTGGTACGATAAGCCCAAAGGGCAAAGGGGATGTGATCATGCCAATTTTTTCCAGAATCGTTAACAACTTTCATGAGAATTTTGGTTAAGGTTTTGTTAGAAGATTCGGCTTGACCATTTTCTTGGATGGATAGTAAGGTGATGAGAAGCTAAGTTTGATACCAAAGTTGTCACAAAGGTCTTGTAGAATAACTTATTTTTGAAAGATTTTCCATTATCTCGTTATCATCGTGCGATGAGGAACACCAAAACGATGATAATGTGATGGTTAATGAATTCTACAATTTTTTCTTTTTTGGTTGAAATGAGTGGAATGGCCTCCACCCATTTAGTATAATATTCGGTTGCTGTGATTATCCAATGGTGACGTTGTGAAGAGGGTGGGTGAATCTCACCAATAAGGTCTAAACCCCATTGTGAGAAAGGCCAAAGATCTCGTGCGACTCAGTAGCGGATGGCTAGGAGTATGTTGAAGGTTGGCATGTTGTTGACACATAACACAACGCTTAACATATTCGTAGTAGTCATTATTAAGAGTAGGCCAATAATAGCCTAGGCGAAGGATCCGTTTGGCCATGGCAAGGCCACTAAAATGTCCACCACAAATACCATCATGGACTTGTTGGATGGTATAGGTGACCTCCGCGCCGGTTAGACATCGAAGGAGGATGCCATCAAAGCCACGTTTATAGAGGAGTCCCCCCATGACGACATAACGAGAAACACTTTTAAGAAAAGCACGTTTTCCATTACTAGTAAGGTCAGGTGGGAGAACAGAGGTTGTAAGGTAGTCGTGAAATTGGTGATACCAAGTATCCTGCGAATTAGCAGACACATTATTTATCATACAAACATCCGGGCTGAGTAAGATGGGGCAAAGAGTTGTTGGACCAAGACAAATATGTCGAGTCAATCAGTGAGGCAGAATTTGTGAGGCTAAGCAAGCCATAGTATCCACAAATTTATTAGTTGAGCGGGAATGGTTTGGATAGAATAATGAGTAAATAAGGTCAAAAGTGAATCCACGTAATGTTTGTACTTTTGAAGTTCCTCATTTTTACATTGGTAGATGCCCATAACTTGATTGACTACCAATTGAGAGTCACCAAAATGTTAATAGATTTTACACCTAAGTGTAACGCAACCCAGAGACCCAAAACAAGGGCCTCGTATTCCACCGTATTATTAGTGCAGGGGGAAATCGAGCCGAATGAAAGAGGCATAGGTTCAAAGATCCAGAGGAATGAGAACAACGCCGCCCCCTCCGCCACACTGGCATTTGATCCATCAAGAAGAGGGTCATTGGATACGACTCATCACCGAGTGAAAGAGTGGCAATGAGTTCGTCAGGAAAGTAAAATTGGTAAAAATTGTTCCCCTGTAAAGGGGCTTCTGCTAGTTGGTCTGGGGATAGTTTGTCCTTTGATTGATTTCTGGTGTACAAACTCAAGGTCGAGGTCGGTGAGGAGCATAAGCCATCAGGTGATGCGTTGGTTTAGATGAGGTTTGGCGTACATATAATGGATGGGGTCCGCGTTGGTGATGACAAAAGTTTTGTGATTCAGGAGGTAATGTCGAGTTTGGTGGCCACGAATGATAGGGCTAGGCACAACTTTTCTACATGTGTATACCTAGTCTCATAATCCACAAGAGTACGACTTATGTAATAAACGGCTTGTTCTCGATGCTCGGAGTCACGATGTGCGAGCATGGCTCCTACAACATGGTCGGTGGCAGAAAGGTAAAGGTAGAAAGGGCGATCATCCTGAGGTGGGATAAGCACGGGTGGCTGCAAGAGATAGGCTTTAAGAGCCTCAAAGGCTTGGTGGCACTCTTCGCTCCATTGAAAGACAATGTCCTTTTTAAGGAGGTGATGGAAAGGTTGACATCGATCCGAGAGTCAGTGAGATGAAACGCCGATAGATTGAGTTTTCCCCAAAACTACGCAATTGTTTGAGGTTAGTGGGTGGGGGCATTTCTAGGATAGCTTTGACTTTAGCTGATCGACCTCGATGCCACGCAAAGAGACAATGAAACCAAGGAGTTTTCCTCGAAAGGACACCAAAGACACATTTCTTTGTCAAGACGAACACAATTGTAACAAAGATCGAAAATAATGGTTAAAACATCGAGATGTTCACCGCGATGTTTAGATTTGCCAAGAAGATCATCGACATAATCCTCAAGGATAGTGTGCATAATGTCATGAAAATGTAAGTCATAGCCCGCCGATAGGTCGCACCAAAGATTCTTAAGGCCAAACGGCATGACACGATAGCAGAAGGTTCCCCAAGGAGTTATGAAGGTAGTTTTATGTTGATCGGCCGGGCTACCAAAATTTGATTGTATCCCGAGAAGCCATCCATGAGGAAAGCATCTCATGGCTCAAAGTGAGATCAACAAGTTGATCAATACTGGTAGGGGGAAGTCATCCTTTGGGCAAGCGAGGTTAAGGTCCCGTAAATCCATACATATCCGAAGTCCCCCGCTGTTTTAGTAATGTGTACGATGTTAGAAATCCATTGAGGATAGTCAATAGGTAAGATGAAGGAAACAGAAAGGAGTCATTAAGCTCTTCTTTGACCAAGAGGGCAATGCGTGGATGCATTTTTCTCAGCTTTTTATTTAACTGGTTTGGAATCGTGTTTTAGGGTAATGTTATGGACAAGCAATGTCGATCAATTCCCGCATGTCAACAGAGGGACCAAGCGAAAGCTTGGTCATGGGCACGGAGGAAGGTAGTGAAGGCCGCTTTGTTCTCGATGCGTTAAGAGATTGTCCGATCTTCACAATGTGAGGATCATCCTCTCGTGTGGATGTTGATTTCTATAGTCGACTCATTCAACATGGTTTGAGTTTCGATGGTAAGGCGCATCGAATATAAGAGTCATCCGCACCAAGGTAAGTGAGGATGGAGTCGCATCCCGCACTCAACAACATTAATCAAGGTGAGTCCTCTTCGATCATGTCCTGGATACGTAGGGGAAGAGAAGATGGGTCTTCATTATCACGTTGATAAGTGAGAGGACCCAGGAAGATAGCGTTTATGAAAAAAAAAAAAAAAAAGTTAGGAGGAATGGATTCAGGGTCTATCGATTCTGCGGGTGACGATGGCAAAATGGGTGATGATGGTTCGGAAGGAGTGACTTCGTCATCTTCCTGATACAACGGATATGCGGTGTCTTTGGTGTAGGTGGTTCAGAGAATCCAAGACCACGACGATCTTTGTGTTTGTGTGTAGTTACAGGAATGATCGTATGTCGGCCTTGTTCATAAAGACCGAAACCGAAGCCCTTCCAAGCACAACGTCAAGAAGGTGAGGGCGAAGCGACGATTAGTTAGATATTGAAAATCAGATTGGAAGGGAACCACACCAAGGGGAGGTTCAGGGGTAACGGAGGATGCGTCGACACCCCCATATGTTAGGTTGGTGCGGCAATTAGGTGGTCCGTAGGAGATTACCTCCCCCACACGACGGTCGTAGGTAGGATGCGCATGTAACTGTCCGTACTCTTGTGGGGTATGGAAAGAGCTAACGTTATATAGGTGATACTCCCCCAGCGTAAGGCATTGAAAAACATCTACTAAGGGATCTGAGGTCGGGATGTTTTCCGCGGGAAAGGAAGTGGTATTTGCGGCGGCGGTTTCATGGTCAAGGTGTAGGTGCGGCTGAGGTGGATGGTTGAGGTGTGGTCAAAATAATGGTCAAGGTTGATGAATGGGTGTCTTGACCGGTACAAGCACATCATTAGGGTGATATAACATATCGCAGGTTTTGAAGGGGGAGGATCAGCTTTTACTGTGTAGGACTTCCCTCATACTCAATTTTATGCATCTATGTAAGGTGGAGGGAACGCATCCCATAGCCCGATCCAAGGGCGGCCTAACAACATGTTGTATCGAATTCTCCCTCAAGGACATAGAAGAGTTCGGTAAGGTCCGTGGCCCTACACGAATGTTAAGGATCACGGTGCCTAAGGTAGAAGTAATAAGATCATTGAATGAACGCAACATGGTGGGGTCAGGCACACATACAAATAGAAGGGATATTCATTTGTTGAAGGCTTTGGAAGAGATGATATTTAGGCTAACCCCCGTCAATCATAACACGACGTACTCGGATGTCCCGACGTAAGTTTCGATGAAAAGAGCGGGGTCGATCTTCTCGCACCAAAGTCAACAATTTCATCTTCGAGAAACCGACAAAGCAGCGGTTTGTGTACAGGACGGAAGTGGTAGATTGTTTGGAGAGAAGCAACGTGGTCAGGTGTTAAGATGGAGGTAACAGGCAAGGTTTCATTAGGTAAGACCTCTATCCTCAAGGATTTCAACGAGAGCTTGGTGATGAGATTCAGAGGTTTGAATGAGATCATACAAAGGTCATTTTTACAGTGATCGGTGAAGTTGTTTGATCATGGTTCGATGGGCAACTCCATCGAGATGGGGTAGGTAGTCCACGAATAACCACTTTAGGTGGTGGTGCGATCGGATGGTGGACGAGAAAGAGAGGCCGCAGTGTGCTTTCTTTAGCTTTCCCATTGTTTTTCTACCCTCGAGTAAAGAACACAATCATATTAATCTCGTGAACATGAGAAGAGGAAGATGATAGGGATGAGTCATTGTCTTCTTCGAGAGGTGGGGTCAGAAATAATGATAGATCTTGGTGAGGCGGGGACAGGTGGTATAGAGAGGGATCAAGCTAAAGGTTTCTCCCTTCGTAAGTTGTCTTTCTTAACCTTTCTATCCGAGAGAGGTGACTCGACGAAGTATGGCTTTCAAAGCTTTGCATCCCTCTACATCATGTCCCGTGCAAAAGTGCGGTGGTAAGCGCAGATTTTAGACTCATCATAACCTATAGGTCGAGGTTTAGATGGATCATAGGGTCTAAGTGGGGGTAGGGAAATGGTCGCATTCTCCACCAATATATCAAGGATCTTAGCGTAAGATCCTTTGAGCGGGTCAAAGTCAGAGGAAGATGAGGCTATTGATTGGGTGGGTTTTGGTAATGTTTGGGTATGGTTGGTTCGTACGGGTGGTGGCTTAGACAAGGGGTTTTGATAATTAGATTTAACTAAACGTGGCTTCTTCAAAGGGTTATGTTTAGTGGTTAGATGATGAGGCCACAGATGATGTGGTAGCAGGGAACAACCATGGAGAAAGAGGAGTGACAACAAACAAATCCTTTGATGATGGAGTTTGTTTAGGGTTGATAGGTGGATAGGATCTCTGTATGGGTGTAGAAGGTGCAGGTCATTTTAAAGAAAACGCAGGAGGTATGATGTATAGAGGCAAGGTGGAGGGGTGAGGTCCCAATATAGAAGGTAGGTGTGACGGCGAGGGTTTTAGTTGTGACAGAGGCAGGGATTGGACTTGAGAGGATTGGGTTTGTCTCCTAGATGGATGGACGGCTTTATTTTTGGATAAATCTAACCGTTTAGGTGGGTGTGTTAAGCTGGGTATTGGTGAAGTCCCAAGCGTAGGGGGAGGTTTAGTTAGGTTAATAGAGGTGGATGAAGTATCCAATGAAGATGAGGACATAGGCATTTTGAGCTTTTGTAAACACTTCGGGTATATGGTAGAGGTGTCTGGATCGGTCATCTGTATTTGAGTAGAGCATGGTGTACTCAAACGCTCCCATAGGACTCGTCTATCTTCTGGGGGATACAATCCTCACGTGTGAATAGGAACTTTTGTATGGAAGAGAGGTGGGTTGTGATTCCGGTCCACTGTGGGTGTGATACAGGGGGTAAATGAGGCACTGTATCAATGGGCGTTAAGAGGTCAACCGGTCACTGAAAAGATTTAGGCGATGAAGAACTAATAGGTAGGAGGGCATGTTTGAGAGGATCCATCATGATTAAAGAATTTGGTGATGTTGGTTCGAGGGGTTTCTCGTCTAAGGATGACAAAAAAGTGGCGAGCCTTCCTCTTGTACAACAAGAGTGGTAGAAGGAGATGTTTGGGAAATAGATAAGTTAGATAACATCCGCTCACAGTCTTGCAGGATGTGGTGTAAGAAGGCTCATCTATGAGAAGAGAACTCTGGGTGGTTAATTCCTTTATGGGTAAAGGAATGGCAATGATTTCATCTTGTCTTGATGGTGGTGAAGGGGGTTCGGGTCCCTGCATTAGTGAAGAGGCTTGATTCAGAATTTCCTCGATAGAAGCTTTTGGTTGGGAGTCAAAAAGCATGGATTTCATGAACACTCTCCTGCTAAGATATCTTGGTTTATGTTACTGTTAGATGAGTGGTTTGGGAATGGTTTGTTGAAGATTTTCAAATTCCGGTTAGCAGGGGCATTAGGATTATCGAGGGTTATATCCCCTGCATCAACCATTTCCTGCACTATATTTTTCAACATCTTGCAGTTTTCGTGACTGTGTCCCTTCACGCGGAAGTTACAGAAGTCATTTTCTTTGTACCAAGAAGGTATAGCACGGGTGGAATCAAACCCGAGTGAGGTTTAATAGGAGGTAAGGTGATAGCTCCCGCTTTGAGCAATTTTTCCAAGATGACACCATAAGTTTCTCCCAAGGGAGTGTAATTGATGGGTTCAGCTTTATACTTATAGGTGGTTTTTGGGGGTATTAGACGGTGCTTGGGATTTGACCATCACCGCGTGTACAGCTCCTTTTGATTTCGAAGCAGTCAATGCATGAGAATTGGTGGTGTTGGGTTTGTTGGTGGAGTCTTGGGTTCAGAAATTAGGGTTTTTGTTGCGCAACCGCAATTTCTCTTCCTCTAAGGCTCGAATCTCTAGTTTTCGAGCCATAGTAAAGGCCTCATCAAAGGTGCGGAAAGTTTGAATTTGGAGGGTAGGAGAAATGTGCTTAGCAGCCCGCGTAAAGAGTTCGATAAGTTCGGCCTGAGGCAAGGCATAAGTAAGTTGGTTGATAAGGCCCCGCCATCGTCCAACGAAATCTGCGATAGATTCATCTTCAAATTGTCGATGGCATAGAGGTCGGTGATAGATACTTTCTTGCAATGTTAATGGAGAAATGATCCAAGAAAGATTGGGCTAATTGGTTAAAAGAGAAGATTGAGTGCTGGGTTAAAGCACTGTACCACTCCAAGGTGGGTCCTGATAAGGACATGGGAAAGGTGCGGAGTAGTAAGGCATCGTCATGAGCAATCGTAGCATAGCAGCATGTCTAAATGATCGCAAGTGTTGTTGAGGATCCTCCTTACTATTAAAACGAGTAAATTTTGGTAATTCCCATTGAGGAGGATATGAATGAAGGGGGACAGA
The DNA here is from genome assembly GCA_018340775.1 of Taxus wallichiana var. yunnanensis. Taxonomy (NCBI): domain Eukaryota; kingdom Viridiplantae; phylum Streptophyta; class Pinopsida; order Cupressales; family Taxaceae; genus Taxus; species Taxus wallichiana. Next base: position 181,987,991 of record CM031233.1, on the reverse strand, counting down.
AGGATGAATAGGCTCCCGAGAAACTTGCTCATATGTCAGGGTGCTATGGCTTCCTCAAATGTAAAGCCTCCAGATTTTTGCATCTTGTCCATCATTTGTTTGATTAAATCAAAGGTCGGATGAGATGATGGTGCGGTTGTCATAAACGGAGGAGGATTGGGCTGGGCCACCACTAGACAATGGTGGGGTTAAATGTTGATAAGGTATTGAGGATGAATATGTTGAGGCACCGAATAGGGATGTCCTATATAAGATGTCAAGTCACCGATACGTGTGTGGAAATGAAAAGGTGGGCGGAGCTTGAGAAGGAAAGCTTGTGTGGATAGGTGGCAGAGAGCAAGTTATGAAAGGAGCAGTCTGCGAGAGAGACGAGGTAGGAGCAGTCAGCAAGGTGGTAATGATATGTTGGGCCCAGTGACAACCAAAGGAAAGCCAATCTGTGCCGTATGAACCCCCCGAAGCCACTGAGTTGGGAGACGGGCTAAGGATGAAGAAGGCAAGGCGGAGTTATCAGGTGGGGAAGGAGCTAAGTGAGCAGCTATACTAATAGGCATGCCAATAAGGAGTTGACCGTCAGGTATGGTCAGGGGCATGAGACAAATAGTACTGGACAGTGCTAGGATTAGCGTCCAAAAATTTCACAAATTCCTTATCTCCTACAGGGATTTTGGGAACCTCACTGGTGTCCGTAGGATTCCCCATAGGATGTGAAGGGGGTGATTCAGAAAAGGCACGAGCAGCATGTGAAACCATGGTCATGCTTGTTTCCGAGTGATAACAACCATGGACAAGAGTACACAAAGTAGGGATGCAATCTATCAGAATGTAAGCAAACAAAAATGTTGGAATTGGTAGGTTGCTTGGTTTTGGGAATCAGTGAAAGACAAGAACCGATATCGGCCGTAATAATGTCGGTCCGATCAGAGCCGCTCGTAAGTTAACCGATGTCGTAGAATAGGACCGGTGTAAGAAGCTATAAGAAGTTGCTGATTTGGGGTTAACAATGCTTAGTATGCCTACCAAACTGCTCAAGTGATCACAAAAAGCAGTAATGACAGAGAGAAACAGTAACTAAAAACAAGCAAGATGCACAAGCAAATCAAGAGACTAACCCTAGGATTAGTTTTAATTATTGTGGGCTTATGCCTTAGACGCAAGATGATGTCAATCCTAAACAAAAGACCTAGGGGAAATGTCAAGTTTGTTTTGGCTTATAAGGTTACCTCAATCGGGCAGAGGAATACCATGGAAAAGGGGGATGTTTGAGCTGTTGTGTTAATTATGATGTGATTTGGCATGTGTTGTGCAGTGAAAGTAAGATTAATTTCTTGTCAATACCGTGGATATCACCCCCACGTGTACGACCTGTTACTTAATCTACGTTCACTAGAATTGAAAACAACAAGCAAGAATGTGATGCACGTGTTTTAAACCCAAATCAAAAATGATATTCAATGAAGCAAAGAAGATGACTTTCACTAATGCAAAGATGTGAAAGCAAGACAAATTCTTTTACCAAAATAACAAGATATCTTGTGAATACTTTAGAAAAAAAATAAAGTATGCTCCCTATATGAAAGCAAGCAAGCAAGAAAGAAAGAAACCCAAATGGGTCCCACCGGCATGCCAAAATGTTTCACATGCAATGTTTCCATTCCCGAATAGAGTTACTTCTATCCTTTCATTCTTTTGAGAAATGATATAAGGTTTAGGGCTAGGAGGAATACCTTTGAATGTTGAGAGGGTGTGCACGCATACCGTAGAGAGAGATCGATCGATCATGAAAGAACTCCTTTTGTCTCTGGAAGGACTACCTCGCAAGTAAGAATACAAGACCACCAGATTTTAGTTAGACAATAAATGAGGGAACTACCTGGGGCCCAGAAATATTAGACTTCCTTTCAAGGTGGTCAGCCTCCCTTTAATACGAATTAACACAAATGATAATAAAGAAGCTATTGCAAATCACGATTTAGGTACCTCGTTACACAAGCAATAGAGACTAAACTACCAATAATAAAATGTCACGTTGTTTGTTTGGTCAATGGTCGTTGATACATTCAGTCGAGTTACAGGATAAACCAGACTGGATCTGAGGTTGTTAGGAGACAAATAGGTGAGAGGAAGGTTTTGGGTATAAGTCACAAAGCTGACCGATGCTCGCCATCGATAACCGATCATGTTAGAGAACCGCTACTCGTAGGGGGGATAACCGACACCGGTAGGGTCAGTAATCTAGGCACTTCTGGATAGAGGTTGGTCATGGGGTGATTGTGGGGTTATTAAGACTGGTGGATGGCTGAGGGGAATAGTGAGATGACGGGGAAGACTCAGAGTGTGATAAAACTATCTTCTGGGCAATACAAGGATGTATGGATGAAGGTTAAGTGCAGGTGCCGGGCAGTGGTAGATCTAGGAGTGAGCTTATAATTACTATCAATCAAAAGGCTCAAGAAATGGTGCTTAGAAACATACAAGACACTACTTACTCATCCTTGATGAAGATTCAGGTCCAAGGAATGTGGTAGTGATAGTAAGGCTCAGTTGGGATGATCTGGTATTGGAAAACGAGCTGATGAAGCTATCCTCAGTCTTTTCCAATGCTTGAATGGGGTGACAAAGAATCCTTGGTCTGCAGCTTTGGGCTCTTTTCTTCACTTGCTCACTGCCCCTTTGCTCGAATTTTCTTCTTTTTTCTTCACTTGTCTCCTCGGTTAAGTCAAGTGAATTTTTGATCTTTCCAAATGAATTCCTCGATCCTTTTAGTTTTTTGGTCAGGGTGAGGTCATTTACAGGGAACCGATGGCTTACGGTTAATTTAGACGGCTAGGTCATGATGAGGTGGTGAAATGATGTCGGTTAAGTCAAAGTGGGCTATTTTTAGTAAAATAGCCAACTTTCCTCCTTTTCTCCCGAGAGATTAGTCAGGTGTGGAGACACAAATTTTGTCATAGTCATTATTAGGTTGGTTTTGACTCCTAATCACTTCCATGGTCTCTTGGTAGACCTCCTTTTGATGAGTTAGATAAGGATATTTCCCATGTAACACCTCTTCTCTAATGATGAGAGGTATTTTCTTTAGAATATCCCTTGCACGTGTAGCCTCAAACTCGCGTGGTCACTAGGATAGGTTCTAGTTCAAGGTTCTACGCCAACCTAGGCATCCACTATGGATCAACATGCTTCATGCTCACCATCCCCACACCCTTTTCCTTCTTCTATTTCTAGCTCACTTGATCGTATAAATTAGGGAACTCTTCATACTTGTGCTTCATTCCACACCATGAGCATTGCAAAATTTCTAGACACTTGCTCTCCTAATACTCTATAGATCGACATTTATAATAGGTTTCATGAGGAATTTAACTTCTTCCTCCTTCTTAGTTGCCATCACATAAGATTCGACCTCAAAATCCTCTATGTCGATCATCTCCATCCACACAAACCTTCATAATTATGACCATCATCCTTGGAGCTACTTGTAATACTAGTCAGACACACACTAGTACCAATAGCATCATGTATTTGGTCAATCAATCTACAATCCTTGGTGTTATGAATAGTTGATGTGCAAATATTACAATAGCAAGACACATTCTTATGAATTATGCACCTTGCAATAATGGGCATCTACTTGCATCATGATCTTTATGGAAAATCTCATAATCCATTTTCATAGAATGCAATGACCTTCATGGGAAAATTTCCTTTTTGTGTCCTTCTACTTAACAATCCATGCACCATAAACACCCTGTGAGCCTCATGAGATGAGTTCACAAATAACCTCTCAAGTTGTTTAGTCATGGAAGCAAGCCTGGGCTTAAAAAAATAGACTCACACTAGTGTCAACGCTCCTCATGGCCGCAACACACAAAGCAGCCTCACAGGGCCTTACATGGATACATGAAAGTTTTGTCTGAAAGGGCTCTCCTGAAGGGTATGATCAAGCCCCCAAAAATTGTTGTGCATTATGGGATGGATGGATATCATAGGATAAATTTGATAGGAGAGTCTTAAAATGTGTTTCATACTCCCGCATGCTCTCTTCCATACCTTGTTAGATTTCCTTCAATATGTTAATGCTCTTATGTTTGAACTCAGGAATGTGGAACTATGCCAAGAATTCATCACATAATATGGTATAATCCACAACCGTTTAATGGGGTCGTACATCCGATACTAGCTATGCATGTGCCCTTACAACATAGTTGCAAACTAAATTTATTTCCTCTTGGGGATAGTGATTCCCTTGGTGTACCATAGTCACTTACACATGTGCACATGCTCGTAGTAACTTCCACACCCTTATAACCTATCAAATGTAAATAGATCTCAAAGAACACTTGCTTTGAGATGGTTGAGGCCCTTGTTCACCGGATCCAAAACCTTGACCTCCTCCTATATCTCCTCCACTACCAAAGACCACTAGATCTAATAGCACATCCCTCCGATCCTCCAAATACTCTTAATCCTCCTCATGTTGCAGGTAAGGAGCCTAATGCGGTTATGCCCTCACGAACCCATCGCCACACTAAACTGTGCACCCACAGTCTGCAAAGTTGAAGCACCTCCGGATGTGGCACTCAAACTTGTACCACACCTTACCAAAATGTCATACTAATCAGGATAGCTCTAACCACAAGGAATGAATGTGCATTGATAAATGTACCGGATGAAAAATTATATCTCCTAGATGTCGCTCAATCACCAATGCCAAGACCAATAAAGTTAACAATACTTATATGTGGATTTGGAAAACTAAGCACTAGGTGGGCCTAGATGTGTGCCTACTCAAATATGAGGGGTCTCTATTCCACACTTTCCAAGATGGTGTAGTACAAACCGCTCACATTCCACACCTTCTGCATGAATATCAAATTTTTCCTACAACGTCTACCTCCATAAATCCATCACTCCTTCAAATTTACGTTGTCTCTCCAAATCACTCTCTTGAGCTTCATTATACTTTAACTGTCTCTCTTCTCACTCATTTACTATGTAAGGTCTTCCATCTTTCTCCACACTAGCTTCCGCGCCCTACACTTAGCTAGAAGTTAGCCAGCCATAGGAAGTCCCTCCAAACTCAATGTATTAACAAGGAACTTGATAGATAGAGGCATAACATGTAAGAATAAACCTCTTAGCTCCCTCAAGAACTCAAACTTAGCAGCCTCCACCTAAGAATACATAGAGACCACGTATTCTACAAAGATATCTAGTCAATACCATACTTTGCCATTGATCCACAACACGTGCCTAAGTTAGCTTAGCATTGTGTAGCCTTTAAAAATCTTTGTGGGTCTATACACGAGGTCTATAATACCAACTTGACCTTGATGCATATGTTGACAACCATTTATACAAGTTTACTAGGAAAAAACAAAAGGTCTCATACAACTCATGATACAAGTGATCCTCTATACATTTACGTGCATCAAACTCAGGTCTGGTGTTAAATATTTGAGAAAACTCATCCTCCATTATTTTGAGCCACACTTCGACACTTTCCAAGGTCAAGCACTCTGTTATTACACATCATTCTCACAATAACTTCAAAAGAGGTCCCGAAAATGGAACAAAAATGTAGTCATCTTTCATATACCTTCTTTCTACACCCAAGTGATCTTTCCTATCACCCAAAGTATGTGTTGGGCACTCACTCAAGGTGCACAAGGAACTAAGCCCCTCCTTTATGTGAGATTCATGAGAATGTTCCACTATTAATGGAGGATGGGTTTTAGGAATAGAAATATATGAATTCACTCAAAAATAGAAAGCACATATACTGATTCTAGGCATAAATGTACTAAAAATGGAAATAACAAATGTAATAAGCATAAAGAAGTTAGATCCGATCAATAACAACATGAATAACATAAGGGTTTATACGCATAAACAAGGATGTCAATAATAACACATCATATATTGATTAATAAAATTTACAGTAGCCTCATTACATCAAAAGGGTCATAAAAACTAAATATATCAAGAAATGCCATCGTAAAACCCTATAACATACTCTGCGTAAAGATTTCTTAACTATACCCTTCTAGTTCCTACACATCTATGTACTAAGATTCTTCATCCTCTAAATCCTCTCTTTTTTCAAACCCAAGCACTCCTTTAAATATAATTTGGATCCTTGCTTCACCGCCATATCTCACCCATAAGCATATCACATGCCATGTGGAAATATGGTCCTCCATGATCGAGTACCTTTTCTAGCTCACCAAACCATGATTTAAACCTCCACTAACTATAATGTTCTTTATCTCAAAATATTCCCTTCCCCGGAATATTATTTCGTTGAGCTCTAAGACTCCCGAGTTTGACACTTTATCCACTCATCATGCTTGCTTGTTCTACTTCTACACACGCCCTATTTCCAAGTCAAACCCTTTCCTTGCACACTTTTCCCTAAGTGCCTTCCTTTTGTACTTCCTTCCTCAAGCACTAACCTTATTCCTTGGGACTTATACAATTCGGGGCCCAACGGATGTTATATAAGGATTGTTGGTACAGGAATTTGGTGAGATTCATATTCATCGGTGAGTGGAAAAGAGAGAGGAAAAAGATTTATCCCTAGATGCACACTCAAGGATCCTTATAGGCAATGATGAAAGAAGGATAGAGATAAAATATTCAATGATTCTCCTTCAAGGTAATGGATTGATTTATTTGATGAAATAGTTGCAATTAAATCTTAAAAGGTTGTATAAGGATATTCCTAGGTATACGATACTCATGGAGTGTACGTATGTAAATATCTTGAAACATAAGTATCATTACTGAAGGGATTAAGAAAAGATCGATCATTTGAGGGATTGCGGACATGAAAGGCTGCATTATCACAAGTTTCAAATATTGGTGTGGTTGTGTTTCTACTTTAAGACTAGTGATGTTAGGAATAGAATTTAGAATTGAAAGAATATAACCAATCTCAATGATGTTGGTTTATGGACCCTCTTCTATAGAGTCTTCAATTATATGAAGTGTTGAAAGGGAGTCTTGAAGAAAATTCACGCTCTCATTTGGTGTTAGAAGGTTCCTTCCCAAAATAGGTTTAATGCCTATTTGAATTGTAAGAATAAATATGGAGAATAAATAGATTAGTTTGGAGAGAGATATACTTGAATTTTTTTGTCATGAACTCATTGAGTTTCAGTATATACAAGAAGTTGGAAAAAATTCAAATATGCATGAGAAGTTTTCATAGTTGACATGTCTTTGGTTTTGAAAGCTTTGTTATCAAGATCTATAAATATGTATTCATCGTCAACTAATTCTTAGACATAATTCTTAAATCGCTCACATTTATCTGTTGAGTGGCCATCAATGCGATGAAAGTCACAATATCTATGAGGTTTATACTTGTATGGCTTAGGTTCCCCTTTAGGAAAGAGTATTGTAAGTAGATATCTTATCATTTTATCTTCTTGTAGAGGTTAAAAGATACTATAGATACTTTCTTCGATATGTGTAAACTTACGTTTAACTTTGCATGAAGTAGTTTCTTTTATAGGTTGTATGATTAGATTTTTATTGATTGTTCATACATGTTGTGCACATTTCAATTATCTATGAAACCATCATTGATGATATTAAAATTTTGATTTATGTACCAAAGTTTTCATAATGAGTGTAAGGGTGGTTATGATTGTTAGTTTTTTGATTGTGCCCAATATCTTTAGAATGAGTCTGGATTAAGCCTTTCGAAATGAGGTATTTTATTCTTGAGTCAAGGTGACTTTGGTGTCAAGGTGGAAAGACAAATTCTTTATGAACTTCTCCGAGAGGTTCATGAAGGTGGTGATAGATCCCTTTGGAATTTGTAAGAACCAATCCAAATATTTTCCTCCTAGAATTCTAGGAAAAGCAACAAGAGAAAGATATCATTATATGACACTTTGTGGCTTGCTCTGACAAATTCTATAATATGATTTCTTGCATCAATTTTTCCCTTGTATTTTTCAAATTTGGGCATCTCAAAATATTTTGGAAAGGGTGTGCATAAGATGTCCATGCCAAAAGGGTAAGGATATAATTCATCAAAGTTGAATTGTTTATGTTGTTTTTGCATACCCGAAATAATGTCTTTCATCATTTTCCATTCCTAAGAAAATGATGAATTGTGTAAATCCACAATGTTTTAAAGAGAGGAAAAACAAAGAAAGGTGTGATGAAGAACTCAACCCTTAGAAAATTGAATTCTAAGATGGAAGAGAGGAAAAGGTTTTTAAAGTGCAACCCTTAACAATGTGAATGCTAATACGAAAGCAAGATATTTGAAAATATTGTTAGATTTGATTTTTAGACTCTTAAAAACATAAATGTTATGATGGATGAAGTTTGAAATGATGATAGAGTACTCAACCCTTTACAACGCTAATGTAAAGATTGAAGAGTTTGAAAAAGTAAGTTGTTTGACCTTTAACAAGGAAAAATTTAGGGTGAAAGAGACTTAGTGATGAGATAAGGTTTTTAGATTTATTAGAAATTAAATGTTAATATGGATGAGGGATTTGAAAATATTGTTAGATTCATCCCTTAAAAACGTGAATGTCAAGGTGGATGAGGGATTTCAAAATATTGTTAGATGCATCCCTTAACAACATGAATGTCAATTTGGATGAAGAGAAGAAGCTTTGAAAGTGAAATTATGATTATGGAACTCTAAAATAAATGCTAAGATGGGAGAATTATTGTACAAGCTAAGTGATGTGCTCAAAATTTTGACAAAGTGAATATATAAAAGAGACAAGACTTTGACAAGGTTAGTTTTCTCAAATTTTAAAATGAATGTTTAAAAGAGAAGAGACTTAACAAGATGATATGATCAAATCTTAACAAAAGGAGTGTTAAGAGAGAAAAAAAAGGTTTTAAAGGTTAACTCTTAACAAGATGAGTTTTAAGAGAAATAAAAGGGTGCGAAAGGTTAACTCTTAACAAGATAAACATTAACATAAATGAAATGGGAATCTTGGAACACTTAACAACATAAGTATTGATAAAACAAAAAATATGGGATTGAAAAGTTAGTTTATGGGACTCTTAAATAAATAAGTGATAAGAGAAATCAAAAAGGTTTGAAAGAATTTATGAACCTTTACAAAGTGAATGTAAATATGGAAGAGGTGAAAGAAGTTAGTGTTGTCTAAAATAACCCCTTTGACTATTTTAGAAACCCATATATTTATATCTAGAATTGGGTAAAATTTGCATATGATTCGGGGTTGAGAAGTTCAATTTTGAGTCTGCATCGGATATTCAAATTCTTCATGCATCTCCATGTTCAATGTTCCTTCCTTTCCATGTCAAATCATTTTAGAAATATCAAAATGCCTAAATGTCAATTTTTACCTTGTATTTCAGATTTTGGGTTTTAGGATTCAAGTTGTAGTTTGTATGCAAATTACAAGTTGAGTTCTAAAACCTAAAATACAAATGAAATAGTCCATTTCATTTTTCAAGTTCCGATTTATAGTTTGCATGTAAATTGTAACTTTAATCCCAAACACGAAACCTGAAAAGTTGTGAAAGGGTGAGAGACTTCCACCTAAGACCAAGTCGGAAGTTTAGAGTTGCATCGTAGGTCCTAAGTTCCACCCTTGTATTCAAGAGGTCAACTATTGCAAATCAAGGTCAAACTTGTGACATTTTTCTTCATTTCAGGTTTTAAAAACCCTTCAACATCAAAACATGGCAACCCAAACACACGTATTTTTACGCTTGTATTCTAATCCCCAAAACCTGATTTACTTTGTGTTAGGTTTCGAAGGTGTTTGTGAGGGTCAAAATTCCAATAAATGCATGATTTAAAAGTTCAACCACTCACATTTATTGAAGTATGACACCATGAACTTCAAAAACCATAATTTTCTCCCGAGAATCTCGATTTTCACAAAATTGCACTTTTTATAAACCTCTCATTATCCTCTACACTACAAAAATAGTCCATAATTTTAGAGGAACTATAATCTATCATTTTAATGAGGTTAAATATTTTTAAAATAAGAAATATAGTCCATCATTTTAGAGGAACAATTCTAGATTTCTCATCTACTAAAATGATGAGGTATTATATCCATTCCTTCTCCTAAAAATAAAAGTACCATGGGAATGGCCTTGCAGGATGCCCATGCCTACTTTCAGGCATTCAATGCATCGTTTTGTGGTTGAAAGAATTTTTTTATTTCCCTCTATCATCCCTCCTCTCTCTCTTTCCCATTCTCTACATATTGTAAAAATGATTCATTTGTAAAGGGTTGGAAATTTTCTAATGATCATGCATTCTATTTCAAGTGTTGAAATGTGTGTATGAGAAGAAAGCCTTAGATTTGAGCTTCTCCATGGTTAAACTTTCCTCTCACCTTCACTATAATGTATCATGCATCATTTTAAAGCAATAAAATACATGTTTTACATATCTTTTCTACCCTAATTGTGTTCTATTGCATGTTTTTGTGCATCTTCTATTCCCCTTACTAGTTTAGATCTACCGTATTTCATGGATATGGTGGTTTCAAGGTTGTGTTATACTATGACACTTATGTCTTCCCTCTCATTCATCATTTTTCTCCCATTTCCTATCATTTGAGAGTGTCTCTCCACCCTTCTCTTGGTGTTATCACCTTTTTTAGTGTAAGATTTATGATTTTATGCATTTTCTTCTCTCCCTAGTCCCTTGGATTGTTACAATAGGATTCATAAATAGATTTCGTTCATTAGTAGTAGCTTAGCATTAGGATTAGGTAGAGGAACTGACATTCAATGAAGGTTTATGTCATTTATGCAAGTCCCACACTTGTGAGATCATCCCATAGCCAAAAAGTAGGGATCTATGTTAGGAAAATCTCGGGTGCTACTTTTTTACTATAATAGTTAAGTTTCTCAACTTGTAATAGAATGAGTGTTATAAGAGGAGACTTGTAATCATGATGAAAAATCTCAACACTTAACAAAAGGAGTGTTAAAGGAAATACTTATAACTATGGTGTTAAGAGAGGAGACTTGGAGAGATGATGAAAGTGCTCAACTCTTTAACGAGAGGAATGTTAAGAGAGGATACTTACACAAAGGAAGGATAATACTTAAATAACGAGAATGTGAATGTTAAAATATAAAGGAGAATGATAAAGATGAAAAGTTTTTTGAATCTTGACAAAGTGAATGTGAGAGACAAACGAAAAGTGATTGGTTATGGATATCGAATAAAAGAAAAGTGAATTCTTTAAAATATATGAGTGATAAGATGTTTTGAAGAGGTTGTTAATTCAACAAAGTGAATGTTAAATTTGAAGACGTAAGATGGTGAATTTCTTAAAGTTCAAGAATGTGATGTCAAACTTAAGACTTAGAAAGATGATAGATCAATGTGATCATGATAGTGCTTGAATGTGATAAAGTGAGCATCAAATTGTTAAGTCTTAGATGAAGGATGATAATTCTCAAATGTGGGTACAAATTTCCACAACTCAATATCTAGACTCATTTGTAAAGAAGTGTAAATGATACAAATGTGGATTTAAATAAAGATTATTTTGAAACAATTGAAGATGCGAGAATGCACCCAAATAATGAGTATTTGGGAGTGATAGACAATGAGAAAAAAGTGAGAATCATAAGATACAAGTGTGAAACATAACTCATTAAAGAAAAAGAGAGAAAAGAGAACATGAAAACAAAATTTTTATTTACATATGCAGGCCTCTACCTTAGATTGGATTAGACAATGTGTGGCTTCTTGGGTGGTTCTCTCAACTAGGTGTCAATAGTATACCCGAAATGAGCACGATGTTGTTGCTTGCTGCCATAAAGTTCAAGAATGTGATGTCAAACTTAAGACTTAGAAAGATGATAGATCAAGGTGATCATGATAGTGCTTGAATGTGATAAACTGAGCATCAAATTGTTAAGTCTTAGATGAAGGATGATAATTCTCAAATGTGGGGACAAATTTCCACAACTCAATATATAGACTCATTTGTAAAGAAGTGTAAATGATACAAATGTGGATTTAAATAAAGAGTATTTTGAAACAATTGAAGATGCGAGAATGCACCCAAATAATGAGTATTTGGGAGAGATAGAAAATGAGAAAAAGTGAGAATCATAAGATACAAGTGTGAAACATAACTCATTAAAGAAAAAGAGAGAAAAGAGAACGTGAAAATAAATTTTTATTTACATATGCCCGGCCTCTACCTTAGATTGGATTAGACAATGTGTGGCTTCTTTGGTGGTTCTCTCAACTAGGTGTCAATAGTATACCCAAGCGAGCACGATGTTGTTGCTTGCTGCCATATTTACTTTACCCCATTTAAAACCTTAAGAAAATATCTTACTCAAATTAATCACACTAGGGTCATCACTAAGGACATTTGTAAGTATAATCTTCTAAAGGAATAAAATTCATTTGGGATGGGGGTACCCATTTTATCATCCAGTTCCCTCAATTTTTTGACTACTTTGGGGTTCTTGTGGTACTCCTCAAATGATTTCTATGGCTTATGCCAAATAAATTCACACAATTATAATAGTTGGGCGATAAAATTGTTAACCGCACAAACACATATAATGTGAATGATTAACTAAAATTTGGAAGAAGGGTAGTTAATCTAACTAGAAACAATAGTGAATAAAAGTTAATATATGCAATAAATAAATATTAAAAATGACCAAGGATACTAATTAGATGAAAGTAAAAACCATAATGTGCAAGAAGAGTGAGGAAGTGACTTAGCTGATTTGGAGACTAATCTAGATTGTTTCTTAAAATCACTTGACTATTCTTGAATTAGGAACGAACATGGAGAGGTCTCGCTAAGGATATATCTGAGCTATGTGGGCTAAAAAGGGTGCATGGGAAACTATTAGGGATCTTGCAGTCACCCTAGTCTGATTTATGGGTGACATGGTCTCGTGTAGGAGGTCCAAAAACCAGCTTTGGAGGGTTAGATGATGATTTGAATCCTTTGCTGTGTTTCGCATGTAATTATCTAATTTGTGCCAAATTTTTCCAATGATCAATGATGAAAGAAAGACCTGTAAGACCCTAAAACAAGCATCAAACCCTAAAAAGAAAAATGCAAATGAAGGGGTCAAAATGTCTTTAGTGGCCACAATGGTAAAATTACTAGCTAAGCATTGCACTACATTTCAAACCCGATATAGTTCTATGTGTGTGTGTGATCATGCGCTAGGTTTCTCTTTTGCCAGTCAAACTTTTTGAAAGTAGCAAGTTATAAATATGTGTATAAAATGTAATATAATGGTGGATGGAATAGAATAAACTTCCCTCTTATGCAGTGTGATGTAGATGAACCAACCTTGTGCCTTTTTGATGGAGCTAGATGGATGCAAATGAGCTCTAGATGGATGCAACCTTAGATGATGATAGTAGTGCCTAGTGATTGGTCCCTCATTATGGTCTCATAACTTTATATTTATATGGTTCTCTTATTCTAATTTCATAATTAACCCCATGAAAAGGCCGACCACCAAAAATATAAGAAGCTCAAACGGATAGAAAGTGCCCAAAAAGTGGCGGGAAAGTGTAAAAAGGATTAGGTCACCCCAATTAGGACCAATGCATCGATGGGAACCCTAGTACTTTCTCCCGGCACCCCAGTCAAGGCTAAAATGACATAAATTATCAAAAATAGACTGGTCATATGTGCGGTGAAGGTTGGGAATTAATACAGAAAGTAAATAAAAATAACCAAGAGATGGGGGTTAATTGGTAATTTCTTCACTCAAAAACAAAATGAATAGTAGTTTGAGACCGGAAGTAAATTGTCTAAAGTTCATAATTTTGTGTCTACCATGAATTATTCATTTTATATTTTTAAAATATGCTATTGTTTTTACCACCAATCTTTGAAAGAGGAAACCAATAATTAGTAAGCTTTCTAAAAAGCAACATTCAAGGAAACTTGTAATTAGTAGTTTAATAATGTCCTCTTATAGATTTGGTCATGTAAATAAGAGTTTGAATGTTTTCTGAGGTAGAGGACAAGACAAAAGAAACAAGCCCACATTTCGATTTCCATGGTTGCTTATAAAGTGAGAGGAAAAAGTGTACATGTGAAAAAACTTTGATTAATAAAAAAAAAATATTAATTCCCAAAAACACATAAGAAACAATCACATTTTTGATTTCCAAGATCACATTTAAAAGTGTGAGGAAAGAGCATACGCATAAAGTTGTTATGTTTAAACAAAAACAAATAGAAAATTATAAAATAGTAAAAATTTAAGCACTATTTTGATCAATTTTCCTTTAGAAAACAAATATGGAAACCTACACACAAAATTTTAGCAATTTGTAGCAAAAAAATGAATCCAACATGTAAAAAAATGACAAGTGTTAGGAGAAATGAAAGCATATATTTTTTATAAGGTTAAATCAGATAATTCTTTTTCCATTGCATATATCATCAAGAGACTTGTCCATAAAAATGGAGTAATTTAAATTTTGGGAGTTAAATTTATGGCTTACAAGAAGTGGTTACACTAGTGCTCTCGGTGAAATGTTTACCTATGAGAAAAAATGACACAGTAAGATGGGTTTTGTTTTTTTGGCTTCTATACTTCACGTAAGAACCTAAAATTTTGATAATAAGGTTAAATGAAGACAAGAAACACATAAAAAACTTAAATCATGAAATTATAAAATATAATCATAAAAATAATGTGGGATGTCCCAATGCATGTGTGAAATGTAAGAAAGGGAAATTAAAAGACAAGAAAGATAAAGAAATAAACAACATATTATAACTTCACTATAGATATCTTGCAAAATTCAAGTAATATCATAAAAAATTTAAAACTTGTTAGATCTTGTTAAGGTTGGATTGTTGGTTCTATTAAATATTACTCTCAAAAGGATGTGCAAATGCTATAGGTAGATTTCATAAGGATGCAAATTTCAAATTGGCGTAAATTGAATGTAATTCACTCAAAGCTTTCGGGATAGATTTACAAAGGAAATGAACTACTTTTATAATCGAGGGTAGAGAAATGAAACTTTGATTTGACATTAACTAAACAAGTTAATGGTTGAATCACTTAGGTTAGCAAGTAGACTTGGTAATAGTAGTTGTAGATTTATAGGGGCAATGGACATTTGGAATAACAGAAGTTACATCCGGCAATTGAATTACATGTACAACTCTATAGCCCCCTCATTTCTAGGAATCTAGAAGTGGAGTTCAATTTTAGTTGACTAAGGAAAGGAATTGATTAAATAACTAATTTAATTAGTATTTAATTATGAGATAATAATTAAGCGTTTATTTAATTAAATGTTTAATTATATTAGCTAGGAGGGTGTATGAATTAATTTAATTAATTCCAAACGCATGTTAGAATTAAACTAATTAATTCCAAAGCATAGAAATATATCTTAGCTAATAGAATTAATTTAATTAATTATAATTGGATAGAAGAGGAATAAAAATATTTATGTATTTGTAGGGTGTGTACATTTTCCTTTCTTTAAAGTGTTATTGCAAAGTAATATTTCTTGAAATATAGTTACACATGAAAAAATGAAGTCATTTCGAGTTCGGGAGCAAATGTTATGGCTTCTAGAAGATGGGTTACACTAGCACTCTCGGTGAAACATTCAAAAATGAGAAAAATGGCCCAAAATTTGTTTCTTTTTTGTTTTCTTATGTAATTCACCTCATGAAAGATGAAGTGTGTGCATATGCTTGTTGGTCTTTTGGTTTTAATATGTATGCATTTTTAGGGTGTCAATAGGTATCATGATGAAAGATGATGGTACAAGTGTGTAGAATATTATTGTAGGTTTTTAGCATTCTTAGATAACATATATAAGTAGTCCTTTATGATTGGTGAAGGATTTTGGATTAGAAACATTCATTTTTAGTGAGTGTGATGATTTATTGCTTTAGGGCTTCTTGTGTCCTAATGAGGGATTTGGGTGTAAAAATGATACTACCAACATATATGGTCATGTGTATGATGTTTTTATGATATTATTATTTCTATTTAAGTGAATTTTTCCTATGATGGGAGACTTAGATGTATAAGGTGCTTGAGTCATGTATAAAATCAAGTTAAGAAGGCTTATTTGTGTTTCCTTGTGTGAGTATAAAAAGTACGAGATAGAGGGCTAATAGAAGAGGCTAAGGGATTTTGGTGACCATCAAGAGAGGGAAAAGAGTTTTTATGTTCTAGAGAGTGTTTGTTGTTGTTTGACAAATAATTCATTGGACCTAATCAACTTGAAGAGGAATTTTTTGAGCAAGTTAAAAATAATGTCATATTTGGAGAAAATAGAAGGAAAGAGAGATTCATAGTGTCATCATTAGTAGTTCTTACAATATTTCACAGGTGAAAAACACATTACATGGCTTTAGTTAGTGTTGAGTCATCTATGGGGTTGTTTTCTTTTTAGGGTTGGTGCTCCTTGCGGGTTGGTACCTCACTAAACATAGGGGTTGGTTCTCAAAAAAATTTCATTCATTGCTCTAATAAAGTTATGTTTTAGTGGTTTTTCTTCCCTTTGACAGTCTCCCTCTTATACCTAGTGTTCATGTGTTGATTTGTTTTCATTTTTTCATTCTTGGTTATGTTTTTGAATGCATAATTAATGGTTAATGGTTAAGTTTATGCATGTTTAATGAATGGTTAAATTTTTAGGGATTCAAAATTTTTATTTCCCATTGATTCACCCCCTAGTTGTTGTGATTTCAACATTTAGTATTAGAACATATCCTATAAAACAATATTAAATTACTTGAGGTGATCCTATGAAGTACAAATATGACAAGTCATCTAAGTCTTTCATATACTAACAAAGCTCCTATGTTTGATGGAAAAGTTATGCCTTATGGAGTATGAGGATGTTAAATTATGTTATGTCATTTTGATGTGATATATGGATGTTATTTGTAGATGAGAACACCATTCCTCAAAATACTCCAACTAATGCAACATGTAATAAGGATAGCTTATGATAACTTCAAATCTATGAATGCTATTTTATATGGATTGGTTGAATTAAAGTGTCTACAAGTAATGCAATGTGCTACTACTAAGGCTATGTGGGATAATGTATAAGTGATCTATAAAGGTGATTCCAAGGCGGGTGGAAAATCTCCATACATATAGGAATCAATTTTAAATTTGGAAGATAAAATAATAATAAACTATTGCTTCATATCTTCTTAGATTAGATCAAGTTGTTAATAGAATTATATTATTAGGATAAAAAGTTAAAGAATATTTAGTGGTGATGAAGGTGTTGATATCTCTCACTCCTAAATTTTATCCTAAAGTCTTAGCTATAGAAAAAGCTAATAATCTAATTACTCTACCGATAGATGAAATCCATGGTATCTTGACTGCTTATGAGATGAGGACAAGTGTGGATAAACCTCCCAAGAAGGAAGTAACCTTCAAAGTTGAAAGGAATTCAAAAGGTAAGAAGATATTAGATGATGATGTTTCTAATATTGATGATGATGAATTGATTGCTATGTTTTAGGAAAAGAAAGATAGGTTTAGGAAAGTATAAGGGTAATTTTCCCTTCAAGTATTTCAACTATGGTGAGATTGAAAATTTTCCAAATAATTTTCCTCAAAATCATGATGGAAAAGAGCATGATGATGACAAGAATCTTCATAGGTTTGATAAAATAAAGAAGAATTACATAAATTTTGAGAACAATAAGAAGTCCAAGAGAATATTTTACTCGAAGGTAGCCCATCATAGGTGAGTAGTGAATATTCTGATTTTGATTCTAATTTTTAGTTTAATCATGTTAATGTTGGAAATGAATTGTTATTCATGGCCAAAGGAGTTTGGATTTCTAAAAATTAAGGTTCCATATATAGATTATTATTTATGGATTGAGATAAAAAGGAGTCTGATGTTAAAGCTAAGTTGATGTGTATCTAAGAAGAGTTAAAGCATACAGAGAAGAAGAACAAAAAACTAAAGAAACAAATGAAGTATTATGAGTAAAATATTCATGTTCTTAAAGAAATACATTATAATGACACCAAAAATTATGATGAGATTATCAAACAGATTATAAATCTAAATGGATGCTATAACAAAAAGCTTTAAGTATAAAGAGGAAGAGTGCATCAAGCATGAGAGAGAGAGATTGAGTCCCTAAATGAAGATATAACTAGGATATGGGATAAAGGTTTCCTTCATTATATGTGTGAAAGCTTAGGTCCATGTAGGTAAGTACACCCTCAAGCTCGTCATGTATGAACATAGAAATAGAGTACATCATTGGGTAATGAGGGGGACAACATGCCCCCAATGTGTGAATGATAAGGTGATTTATCCTATGAGAATACGGGTGAGGTCCCACTATCATCTAGTGTGAAGGAAGTATGCGCATGTGATCATGATCAAATTATTTATGACCACAGGGGAGTACATGTGGAAAATAAACCATAAGAGTGGCCTATATGTGTCATGGGTAGTGTGCTACCTATGCGAGAGTCCTATTCCTATGAGGTGGATTGTGAGGTAGATGTATCCATTGTGAGTTAAAATAAGAAGCCACATGTGGAGGAGATCTAAGTGTATGTGTAAAAGTTGGTACAAGGAGTGGTAAGAGCTTTAGATTACATAGGAGTATGTGGAAACTCCATGGTGCCATCATGATGATATGTAGGACTAGGTGCAATAGTGCTATAAGTAACTATAGGTGTATCAATGATAGGATCCAATGATAAAGGAACCCATGGTTTAATGCCAAATATAGGGACAATATAACTCTAACATATAATAATAAGCCATAAGTTAACTATGGAGGGAAATAAATTGGTATCCCTAATCCAAATGAGTCATAATACCATGTCATAGTGTGTATATCTAGATCTAACATTGGCGGGTGGTGGGGACTCAATTTTTAGAGAGAACTATAGGGCCCTAAAGTTTATATATGGCAAGGGGATCACCCTTCGAGATCCCTTGGTGAGGGAAAATGGATGAAACCTTATCTACTAACGTGAAAAGGAAACCCTTCCTACATATATATCACATATCTTTGGCCAATAAAATCAATCAATTTATAGGGAATTATCAATCTCTATAATTTGGGGGTGGTTGATCGAGCATGTGGTTAGAGTAGGTTGTACATGTAAGATATTATATATTCATCGCAAGGCATAGAGATAGATATGCTCATAGTGATAGGAATAATGACATTTCCATGAGAAGTGTGTGAGCTACGTGTCATCGAGATGATGGAAAACTAATATATTCCAAGAAATATATTAAACATGCATTGCACTTATAAGTAGGATGCACCATAACATTGTTAATAACATGAGGACTAATAAAAGCATCAATGTGTAATCTATGTTATGAAAAAAGGCATGAAAATAAACATCAATAAAAGAAATGGTAAGTGGAGGAAGATCATTAGTACCAACAAGAAATCAAAGAGGATGATATAAAAATTGACTAAAAATGTCATAAGCATGATTCAAGAGGATTTAGGAGCTTATGTTTTACCTTAGGTAGTGGATCATTGAAGATTATAAGTTTTCCATTGTCATTAGTAGATTTAGAAATAGAAATAGTAGATTCAAGAAAATCAATGTCATGATTGTCAATCAGATCTTGGATTAAATGTATAAGTTTGAAACACTTGTCAATTAGAATGTCCATTGCATCTATGATAATCAAAATGTGCATGTTCATCAAATTTATTTCCATGAGGACTATTAGGATCTAGCTCAAGAGGAGTTGGAAGAGAAATTATCTTTCTTTCTAGGTGTAGAGGAAACAATATATGTGGTAGATATGGTACTCTAATAAAAATGTGGCACGTACGTTGTAGTTGGAGGTTAATAGGTTGAGATATATCATTGAAAGTAAGTGTAGTCTCACTAGGATTTTTCTTAAAGGTATATTTTCTCAAGAAATTGTTAGTACATTGATTAGAAATGGTAGCACCATATTTAAGCTTTCTTAATGAAAGTAACTTGATTTCAATATTGTTTACAGTATGAAATAAAGAATCAAAAGATGGAAAATAGTCAAAGAGCACATTCTTATAAAGAAGGTAATAGGATTTGGATAATAATATCTTTCATTTCAGATTCATCAAAGACATTGTTCATTTTAGAAAGATTAGTCTTATAATGAAAAACATAGTCACTAAGATGTTCATTATTTCCTTGTCTCATTTTTCCCATTTGAGCATATGATATATTTATTCTAACATTCATAGAAACATGAGCCAAAAATACATTTGCTAAATGAGTAAAATATTGAATGGATTGCAAAGGAAAATCATTAAATCCATGACAAGGCATAGTCTTGTAAGCTCCTAAGAAACAACTTGGTCAATAGTGTGTCATCACAAGCATAATCCAAACATGCAACATGAAATGATCGAAGGTTCTCTTGGGGATATCCATGGACATAAAAGAGAGGAAACTTAGGTGAGGAAAAATTGGAAGGAAGTGGATAATAATAAACCTTGGGTGCAAGAGGAATATGAAGAAGAAGAATTGAAAATTAAAGAGATGGAAAATAATAGGAAGATTTTTATTGTAATTGAAAAAATTGATCTTGAAAATCATGATAAAAAAATCTAAAGCATGGGTTCTCGAAGACAACCTAGGTTAGATGTGAGAAATGAGAGGAGAAGAAAGATGACCATTAGCTCATGAAATATGAACATGGCTAGTGGATGCCTCTAAATTGGTGGGAGGGGAGCAGAGGGGAATAGAAGATGTAGTATTCATAGTGGGGAAGATAGTGGTGTTTAGGGGAGTGGAGGTAGATCTATGATGGGATTATTCACAAGTAGAAAATACAAAGAGATCAAGGTTTTCGGATGATCAACATGGTATGTATTTATGTCATTAATATTGTTAGTGGTAAAATCGTGAGAGGTGTTAGCCATGATAGAAAATAAAAACATCTAATAAAGTGTGTGGAAGGATCGTGTTCACTAAATGATTTACTAAAATATAAATCTTCATCATATGACTGAGATCAATTTAATATAACAATAAAAGAAATATCTATCATGAAAAAGAAAATAAAATATGTACAATATAGAGATAAGAGTGGCGTAGCTTATATTCTAAGATATGGGTTGATTATGGGATGTAATTTGAGTGGAAGAGGGTGGATCGGGACTAGATATGATTTTTCTAAGAAACTACGATATGAATATCTATCATGTTAAAGACAAGAAAATATATACAATACTTAGGTAAGAGTGACATATCTTGTATTTGGAGATCTATTATGATTTTGGGCTTGAATATGAGTGGAATATCATAGATTTGGACTGGATCTATTTCATCTAGAAAACTCGTTTGGGTGCTGGTTTTTGAACTATGTGCTTGTTTCCTAGAAACAAATCTACTTATGATATATTTCGGGGTCTAAGCTTATATTCTTCATTTTCTCTTTATCTCTCTATATTTGTTGTATGATTCTTATATCACATATGACCTATAAAACAAACCCTAGCTACCTGCACAAGGCTCAAGAAAACATTAGATTAAATATATAATGCATATGATTGAGTTTTATTGACCTCGGTAGTCAGCCCCAATGTGATTTTAATCGAGTGTTTCACTACATTTTTGACTTTATGTAGTTCTAGTGTATGTGTGACTGAATTATGTCCCTTTAAGCTAGGTTTCCCTTGTTCTAGTATCACCAAGATAACATGATAAAAATAATTTTATGCCAATATAAATGTGTGAGATGGAATTATGAAATAACCTCTTCTATGCAGTAGATAATGTAGCCCAAATTCAATCCTTGAATGTTACTCTTTTCCCAAATAGTAAATAGTTAGTAGTAGCCCAAGTTGTTTAGCCCCCAATAATAGTGAGCAAGTCACGTATATATGATTCCCTTATTTTAATTTTGTCATTAACAAACAAAAAGGTTAACAAAAGTGATAAATGAGGTTTTAGAAAAGTTACCAAAAATGTTGAATTTCAAATTTGAGAAAAATAGGGAATAGAGCATAAGCACCCAAAGTGGAGAGTAGTGCATAGAACTCTTGTCCCTAATGGTTTACAGATGTTTGGATTTCTTGGAGGATCAAAATAAAATATAGATTTGGTTCAAATGTTGTCCAATGTACAAAACTAGAGTGGTTATACCAAAAACTAAATGATAAGAGTATTAAAAGGATAAAGCAATGTAAAATCCAAAAATTTGGTGTTAATGTCTAGTTTTTAAAATAAGAATCATGCATATAATAACATACTTAGATACTTCATGTAAGTAGTAAGTGCATGATTTCGTGGCTACATAATCATCAATCTTTATTTTTATGCATTGAATCATCATACTAATGTAGAGGAAATTTTAAGTACACCAACCAAGTCAACAAGTTAAACAAGATAACAATAACAACACTCTAAAACTATCCATGAACCCCTATAAAAGGATCTCTCTTCACTAGCCTAGATAGGCTCTAAAACATGAAATTTGGTTCTTTGAGTCATGCATTGGGAAATACACTTCAAATTTCTTGTTCACCTATCATTCAAAAGTAGTCTCAACATTTAAAGTGATTGGAACAAAATATTCCTTTCATCTTCATAAAATTCTCCTAAACTACTCTATTTGCTCCTTGAGAACATCATTATCAATGGGTTATAGTTGGGATAAATCTGTAGTGAACCAAGATATATTGAAAGGTATATTGAAAGAAATTTTAACCCTTTAATCTTTAAGAAAAATTTATGGTCCAACTCCCAAGGAAAATTCTTTACACACCCACTCTTTCTCAACAAGGTCTTGCTCCTCGTAGCCTTATTTCTAGGGTTTTCACATCATATCTTTCCAATGAAGAAGTTAAAAAAAAAAATGGCTTTCCCAATACCATTATTGTCCAAATTTCTCAGTCTTAATGTAAATGAATGCACTAGCTACTAAAAAAATTAGCAACTCAGAAAGGATATAGGGTTTATGTTATCTTGGATGCTTGATGCTTGATACAGGTGTTGAATGATGGATATGTGCTGGAACAAGATATGGAAAGCTGAAATAGATTTGATCATATAGATGTACATGGGGGATAATCGGACAATGCTTGATCTAATAAGTGGTTAGCTTCCTTGGTGGATTTCAATCCCGTGTTAGATAAAAGGATGTAAAAGAAAAAGCATGTAGAAACATAACTATCACTGAATCTGAAAAATGGTAGAAACTGATCTAAAGCTAGTTGGATGATAATAAGTTTGCCTTTTCTAGGTTGGTGGTGACCCATACTATGTACAGGAAGGTTGACGATGACCTAGGAGGATGGATATGATGATATAGATGAATTATGAGACTGTAAGGTCTAGAATCAATCTAGAAGTCGATGAGCACCCGTAGTTGTTATAGGAGGATTTGCATAAGACAACCAAGGAATAGGAGACTGGGTAGATGATAAAAGGGAGGATTTATATAGGTTTTGGATTAAAAACCTAGTCGATGGCGATCGGGGGATCGGCAAAGGGTGTAGTAGGATTGGGATGCGGTCGATAAGAAATAGATGAATATGGCAACCTGTAAGGACTAGGACTAGAACTAAAGGTTGATGAGTGATGGTGGATGCAGCTTTGGACCTGAAAAATGTTAATCTGCAAGAAGGAAAATATAATCTAATGGAATACTTGATAAAAACACTATGAAATAAAAAATGATCACGAAGGAATATCATGAGTGATGCAATACTAGTTTGATGATGGATGGGATGGTTGTGATGCAAAGAAGCTCCGGAAGTCAAAGAAGCTCGATTTATCTCTAGTTACTTCATTGTTGATTGATTGCATGCGAAACGGAAAGAAATACAACATACTTAAAAGGGTTAGTAGTGACTAGGTGGTCACCATCGATCATAGGAAAGTTTCCCTTTTAGTATTTTTTTGATTTAACATGAGGTTTGAATATTTTGAAGAGATGACCAAATTTTTAAAGAATATTGGTGGGATTATATGACTTTTGGATAAATCCAAGGTGATTATGGCATAAAAATATATGTGATGAAATCTAGAAAAGAATGGTGATTTATGAGTAAGATAAAAGCATCATGATTAGAAAGTTGGTTGGGCAATGGATGAGGGTATTAATTAATTAATAGGATCAATGTGAATGTGATAGTTAGGAATGTTAAATATTTAATGATTAATTAATTAATGTGAATTAATTAATTAACAAGGATTGGATGGACATTTGATTGAATGAGGAGGATGATTAAATTAAAATATGTGCATGCGATCGATTGAGGGCATAGATACCATTTTAAGTGTCTACAACCCTTTAAGACTTTTTAGTGGTCTACCAAGTTTCATTTTCCAAATCAATGTTTAAACCTCTATTTCTATCTTTTTCTTCTCCAATTAGGCCTTCTCAAATGACATTCGTCCTAAATAGTGTATAGTCGAAATATATGGTATTTTAGTCTCATCTAAAATCTAATTCATCTTATATCTAGTATATTGGATTACTGATATGTTATGTTGAATGTTTGAAGCCACCATTTAATGATTAGGCACTTCAAATATAATTTTGGATAAAGCCTAAGAAGGGTTTTAAGACAGACCCAATAAAGGAAATATTTTCTTTTAGAAACCCTTATAAAGAAATAAGTTATATGTTTTAACTAAAAGGTTTGTATTTTCCATCTCCGTTCATGGGCTGAGAATATCTTGAGTCCAAAACTAAAATAATGAATAGAGTTAATAATTACCTTCTTAAAATCGTTCTCTCCACACTATTATAGGCTGTGTATAGAGTTTGGACTAACAATTTGTTTCTTCAATCTTCCACAACATACAATAAATAAAAACCCATTTACACTCACTCGATAACTACATTTGATCATCAAAATTTATCATTTATAATAGAGAACATGAATTTCATATTCTACTTCAATCTTCTTGATTGTTTTCAAGCATGTAGAGTCGTCTCTTCACTAAAATAGGGTATCTCCTTACACTCTCTTTTCCCTCACACGTAAAATACCCTTCATCTCCCTTCCTCATGGTTAAAAAAATCTTCTTCTATTCGAATTCCTTCATACCTAACTACATTTCCAATTAACTCAACTAACTACAAAGACCCAACCATACCAAAAACATGAGTTACAAGATTGGTCAAGAAATTAAGACAATGTTTACAAAAAAACATTTTGAACAATGAAAGTGATCCTCAATAAGAAGCTTACATCATATAAGAACTCTCTCCACTCACCCTAACATGTATCTAAAAATTGTTCAAGCATAATATGGACTAAAAGGTGAAAATACTTTATCAAGGAATTCGACAAAAGTTTTGGAGCTGAAACTCATATAAGCGTAAATTTGAATTTCTTAGGACTCTAATGATCCCTAGTCACATCAACTGATCAACCTTGACCCCCCAATCATGCTTACATGGAAAATTTACTAAAAAGAAGAATTATATGTTGTTGTTTCTTCATCATACTCCATGGGAACAAGAAATCTTCTCCTATGAGCTTTTGTAAGAAAAAGATTTTCTTCTTCTTTATGATCTTCCAATTGTATTTTACCTCCATGTTATTATCCATGATTTTATACCATGAATGAAAAGTCTTCATGATAAAATCAATGTTTTTCATTATCTTGATTTTAAGTGAATCAATTTTCTTCTTTGTGTAGTAATTTTTCTTTAATGGTGGGTGGTATTCACTATCTCTCTATCTCTTCTTCATCACTCTATCCCTGCTCCAATTGTAGATGAAGCATTTATTGAATGATTTAGATTGTTTTACCATCTTCTTCTCTCCATTTTTTCCTTCTTGATACATCATGATCTCAATAATTAAGAATGATAACTTTTTCTTGCATAAAACTCTTGTCTTCACTTGATCCATATTCACCATCTCAACTAGTACACCTACACAAATATCAATAAACGAAATATAATATTGAAAAAAAAAAAATTTTTTGAGCTTTAAAATCTATCATGGTCTTCTCTTTCTTTTCATCTTGGTCCTCCTTAGTTAGGTCCTCTTCTTGAACCTCCCATGCATCACTCTTCTATTGAATTCCTTCATAATTTTCTTTCTCCTCTTAAAGTTTCTCAATGATCTCATTCATCTGATTTAAACCTACATTTAATGTCACCATATTCTTAGAAGATTCAAACAAATCTTCCAAAATATGTATTTCCTATCTCAATGAGAGATCATCCAACTCTTCATTGTCTTCATAAAATTTACAGATTTTTTTTCTTTCACCATCTTTTAAAATATGCTATTTTCTCAAGATATCTTCATCCTCTTCCAACCTTATAACATCTCCTTCTTGGGTTATATTAATGTTCTTATTTTTCCACACTCTTCTTATCCTCTTATCCCTTGTTTGTTATTTCATGAAGTCTTATTTGTACTACCTGTTATGCTCTTGTCCTCCACTTGATTTTTCAGTTTCATTAACCCCTTGTTTGGGATTTTCTTTCTCTATCTCAACTTTTGGTTTCTTAATCCATTTTTGCATTCTATATCCATGATCTATTGTTAATTTTGAGAGATTAACAATGGTCTTATTTTCATCCACATGTACATCAACAATATCATTCTCACATGCATGATCAAAATTCAATATTCTATTTAGATTCTCAAAGGACTATTGTATGGTCTTATTCTTTTAGGCCTTCATTACTTGTAATCTCCATGTTTCTACATACTTTCTTGTCTTTCACTGCTTGAATTTTCTCCAAAGCATCATGAAATTATGTGTCTTATTCCATCTTATCTTTTGTATGTTGAAGGACTTCAATTCCTTATTAATAGACTATCGTAACCTTCTCTCTTCCTTCATCACATTCATTTACCTCTATAGACACTTCTCTTGACTCATTTTTTTGTGAATTTTAATGTCTTGTATTATTCCTAATATTCTTCATACATGTACACATGCAGTGAAACACAACATTAGTCAATAAATTAAGAGACAAAAATTTCTCTATAAGTGTGTGTTTCTTAGACACTTTCCTCTTTTTTCTCATTTCTTCACCAAGTGCTTATTCATGAACATTTACTCTTCTTATGAAATTCACTCTTTGTTTTGTCTTTACAAGTATCCCTATAGGCCACTTGACCTTTATTCTCATCACAAATCCAACTTCATTGTTTTCTTCCTCCATAATCATTACTTTCATCAACTCCTCAAGCTTCTCTTTAGGTCCTTCGTAAGATCTTCTTGTTAAAACCATAATTCTTGTTTTCTAGCTTCCTATTTCCTATTTGTTTATCTATTCTTTCTATCTTTCTAACCTTACTTCTTCTTGTGGATAAGTAATATCTTCAAACGCTTCACTATATCTTCCTCAACCATTTCTCTCTTTCTCTCTCTAGTAATTAAGTTTCACATTGTTTTGTGTATCACCTAGGTTCTCTTTCACACTTAGTCTTTTTGACATGATTCTATAATTCACTTTATGTCACTTATTTCACTCATCTCAGCCACTTTTCACTTTCTTTCTCTTTTATTTTCTTATGCTTTCCTTAACCTATCAATACTTCTCTCATGCATCCATCCAACTCTTGGTTGACAATAAACAATATTCAAATCTCAATCCAGATGTAATATGACACCAAAAATTATGAAGAGGAACTTTTAAGGACACCAACCAAGTCAACAAGTCAAACTAACTAACAACAACAACACTATAAATATGTCATTACACCCCTCGCAAGAGGATCTTTCTTAAATACCTTAGATAGTCTCTAAAAAATGAATTTTGGTTCTTGGAGTCATATACTGTACTTTACACTTAAAATTATTTATTAATATATCTTTCACATGTATTTTAAAATTTGAAAGTTATTGGAATCAAATATTACATTCATCTTCTATCAAATTCTCCTAAACTACCCTATTTCCTTCTTAATAATGTTATTATCCATGGGTTATAGTTGGGAGAAATATACAAAGAACTAAGATAGAGTGAAAGGTGTTTTGAACACAATTTAAGTCCTCAAGCTTTATGCCAAAATTTATGGTCCAAATCACAAGGAAAATCCTTTCCACACCCACTCTTTCTCTACTAGGTCTTATTCCTTATAGCCATGTTTCTAGGGTTTTCAAAGCATATATTTCAAATGAACAAGTTTGAAACCCATCTGAATGGATTAAAAAAAAAACATGATTCCTTTATCCTTTTTCAGTGGTCTACAAGTTTCATTTTTCAACTCAATGTTTAAACCTCTCTTTTGTTATTTTATTCTTCTCCAATTAGGTCTACTCAAAGGACAATCCTCCTCAACAAGTTGTATTATCATAAATATTTGAGTTTTTAGTCTCATGTAAACTATAATTCCTCCATAATATGGTGTATGGTGTTACCAAGATGCTATGTTGCAATTTTGAAGCCAAAATTTAATCATTGGGCCCTTCAAAAGACAATTTTGGATAAACCATCAAGTAGGGTTTTACAACAAACCCAGTAGAGGAAATATTTTCTTTTAGAAATACTTAGAAAGAAATAAGTTACAAGAATTCACCAAAAGGTCTAAATTTTCCATCTCTAGTTTCTTAGGCTATGAATATCTTAATTTCAACACTAAAACAATGAAAAGAGTAAAGACTTATCTTCTTGAAACCATGTTCTCCACAATCGTTATAAGCATGTGTAAACAGTTTAGACTAACAAATCATTTCTTCAATATTCCACAACTTAAAACAAAAAAAACCTTCGCACTCACTAAAGAAAGACATTTAATCATTGAAATCCATCATTTATAATAGACAACTAGAATTTCATATTCTATTTCAATCTTCTTGATTGTGTTCAAGCAGAGACACATTCCACTCTTCACCAACACATGGCATCTCATTAAATTATATTTCTCATCATGTGTAGAATACCATTCATCTCAATTCCTCATGCTTTAAAAAATCTTCTTCTACTGGAATTCCTTCATCCCTAACTACTTTTCCAAGTAATCAACTAACTACAAAGACCCAACCATACCACAAACATGAGTTACAAGGTTAGTCAAGAACTTGAGAGAAGGTTTACAAGAAAAAATATTGAACAATGGATAGTGAACCTTAGGAAGGGGATTTAATCATATAAGTACTCTCTCCATTCACCCTAACATCTATGTAAACACATATCAAGCCAAAAATGGACAATAAGGTAAAAATATTGTATTAAGGAATTTTAACCGAGTTTTGGAGGGTAAAGTCATATAAGCCCAAATTTTAATTTCTTCACACTTTAATGACCACTAGTAAACATCAAATTATCTACCTTGACCCACCATTCATGCTTAAAATGAAATTGTATTGAAAGGAAACATTATAAATTGATGCTCCTACATTACATACACTCTCTTCTCTTGAAATATAGCTGAATTTTTGATACACTTATTTCATTACTCATTAATTCACATACCTTCGCCTCTTTACCATATTTTGAAATGTATGCTGATGAGTCATATTTCCCAAAACTAACTAGTTAATTTCCAATTACATGTTTATTCTCAATATATACATTTTTTCAAATGTTACAAACTACCATGACTATCACATTTTCCATCCAAACATAATTTCTTATAAAAATAACTATCCTTATATTATACATAAAACACTTGAGATGAAATATCTTTGTTGATTTAGTTGGAAAATTTATCATACACTCTTACAATATATTCTCGGTGATGAAAAGTAGCAGCACATATAAGTTGGATATAATCATAATGCATAGAACATTCAATATGGTCCCTACAACAACAAATATTATGTCGTAGAGATTTATTTTAATAAAAACAACATTTTGCTATTTCGAAACACCTTCAAATAATTTATCTTTTAGGATAAGTATCTTTAAACTTAACATAAAATTTTATTTTTGACATCTCTGAAAAATATTTAGGATGTGATTCAAGGTTTTCACAACCGATTATTCTTTTTGAAACATATTTTTCATTAAGTGAAACCCTTGTATTATATGTTCAAAACTCTTCAATTTTTGAATTTAACTCTTCAAATTTCTTTGTATTTCCATTGGATTTACTAAAGAATTTCCATAATTCATTTCTATTTGTATCTCCAACTCTTTTATGTCTTCTCGATAGCTTTAAATAGTATTTTTCTATTTATTCTTCGAGTGCTACTTTTTAAATGATTAAACTGATTTCTTTATTTTTTAGTTACTATATGTAACAAAACATTAAGTAGTATTACTATCTATGGTACATGAGGTTAGACCTATTGCTTTGTATGCATTCATTAAATTATTTACAATTAATTTTTAACTTTTTTTCCTAGATGTTCTTAGACCAAGGGTCTTCAAAGTAGGTGTATTATTAATTTTATCGTCATTTCAACAAACAATCGAAATCTTCATGTTTCACTAAAGTTATTAATAAATGTTTTTCATATCTTATTATCTTTTCTTCTACAATTTCATCACTCACCGGGTTTAAAATATTTTCATTAATTTTAAGTAAAATCCTAGGTGTTTTATACAAAATTTTATTCGATGATCTCAATGGTAATGTTGGTGAAAAATTATGTAAACATTTTTTATTTCATATAAGTTGTTCATAATCATAATTTGCTAAATTTTGTGTGTTTTAATAGGTTAGTTATTTGGAGTAAAATCTAAGCTTGAATTTAGAATTGCATCATCATTCAATGAATATTCATTATTTATTGATTTAATTGGTGTTTGAGGATATGTTTCACTATCAATTTCATTTGGAAGAGATGACATACATTCACATGAACACAATGATTCTTTATTTCATATTTTTTCTGAACTCATTCCCCTTTTTTCTTATTATTTCTTAGATTTAGTGGATAAAATTAGATAGTTATCAAAATCTAATTTATTTGGCAAAGACATGTTCAACTAAATTTTTTCACACCATTTTTCATACATTCCCGTTATTTCTCCAAATCCTAAATTATTTTCATCTATTGTATCCTCCCCATAATTATCTAATATATATCAACATAAGATAATCTTGACACACATAATGATTTATGAATGTTAGGCATATAAGAAATAATGAAAAACACACAAATCTCTAACAATGTTAAGAAAATTCTCAAAAAAATAATTCATTAAAACTTACTCAATTGTCATATGAAATTTTCTCAAAATAGTAAATCGTTATAGGAATTTGTAGAGAATAATGTAGGTCACATCTGTTATAGGATCAAAACAATGATTAATTTCTTTGTTGTGTGTTTATACCATTTTTAAAGAGGGCATAAGTTGAGGACATTATAATGCCCTTTTTGTAGTTCCCTACACTATTATTATCGATCAGTGGGGAGAAGAATTATCTATAAAATGGTTTCTTTTGAAAAGAACTTCATTCTAAAATTTTGGTAGAGTAATTATATTCCAAATTATTTGAACCGAGATTAGATGTCGTGGAGAAAATGACATAACCCATGCTTATTATTGGTGGTGGGTTGGTGTACCCAACCATAATTTGAATTTAGCCATGGTTGTAAGGAGGAGGGTAACCATTGAGCATATAACTTAGGGATGTGGTTGTTAAGATAACCTTCATAAGACTATTGGTTAATGCCTTTTTGGGAACCCTGCATGAGTTGGGTGTTTCCTGTGGTAGAACACACTTAACATGTGATCACATGGAATCGTGTTTTCACAGCTTCGAGATCATAAAAATAATAATATTTTAGTATTTAAATAAATTAAAATAAAATAAAAAACTATGTATATATGTGTGTATGTATATATATTGATTATTTAAAATAAGATTATATATATACACACATGTACTAGTTATTTACACAATATTGAAAATAGAAAAAAATTGAAATATAAATATCTATAGAAAATCCCGTAGAAGGCGAGTTAGGGTAGGAATATTTTATTTTAAGGCTTCTTTGTTTTCTTTGTGGTTTTGGATGGTTATGCATTGGGGAAGATGGCTCAAGGGAGAAAAGGCACTAAAATTCATGAAAATGCAAATGATGAGAGTAGAACCATATTTCCACAACCTTTCCATCATGCTAAACACTTGCACCAAAATGGGTGTGTTTGATAAAGTATGGGCATCCATCAAAAGCATAAGGAAGCGGTATTACAATTTGATGTTTCCTATGTAATAAATTCACTGATTTATGTGCAAATATGGAGGTGCATAGTAGATAAAGTGGAGTGTGTGACTTGCCTCACAACGATGAGGTGTTTTGGAACATATACCTAAATATGTAAGCTTAATTTTTGTTTTATTGGTATATATCCTTGTAGGTTTAGTGGAAGAGGGCTATAAATATTTCTACAATGTCAATTCCTCTTTACCAATGGTAAAATATATAATAAGAAAAAATATTAATATTTTTTTCATGTATGGCACCCTTGGCTGCGTTGGCTATCTTGAGGAAGCTCTAAAATTTATCATCAATGTGCAAATGAAACCTATGGTGGTTATGTGGATTTGTTTCCATTGATAAAATGCAAGGCACATGCATTGTTTGATTGATTTCTCAAAGAAATGGTGTCTCACTCAATGCAATGATTTCAAAATATGTATTAAGTGGGCTTATTGAGAAGGCCTTAGGAAAGTTTTATTCAAAAAAAGTGTGATAGATGTAAAGTCATTTTGCACAAAAACAAATGCCTCAAAATAAGGCATGGTTTCTTTGAATCCAATGATTCTAGGAGACACACAAAATGGGCTCTTGAAAAACACTTATAGGAATTTAATCCATTTAATAAAGTGTCATAGAAAGTTCCATATGTGGGGCTTCTTTCATTCTTTCACTCTTTGTTGATTTTGAGAATTCCATCTTTATATTATTTTGCATTAGATCAACTTGAGCTATTAACAACATAAAATTATCATACATTGAGACCGAGAATAGAAACATCATTTTTTTAATAATAAAACACATTTTACTGAGCTTTGAACCGGGGTTTCTTGGGTCCCCTCCCTTACTACATATTATATATCTATATTTCAATATTCAAGGTGGTTTATAATAATGCCATGAAGAAAGACCACCCCGATATAGAAACATAATCACTTAAAACACATATCTTATTCAAACAAGAATATCAATCTTAGCTAGAGACTTTGAACTCTCATATTTCACTTGCACTTTGGCCTCTACCATTGCTTCGATCTTTCTTTTTCGGCCATTGGAAAGACAAGTCACTTCCCTACCATGGTAGCTTTCAGGAGAAAATTGTAAGAGAATTTGCCCTATTTTTTTAAAGATAACCACCATGGGCGGAACCGGTCCAATGTGAGCATCCAATTCTTCCAGTCAAGGGGGAAATGTTTGTTGGATTAGAACCCTTCGTCCTACATTTTTTATGTACATTCATTGAAAAACACCAAATAATCCTATTACACCTTTCCAATTTAGACACATATTCCATGGCCACCATGTTTGAACTATTGACCTCAAAAATATGCATGGAACTTGAGGGCATGCAAACGCTCCAGATCGCTTCCTACAAGTCAACTACATGCCTTACATGGATGAAATGGTGAGAAATTAGAACAACCTCCACTTTGTACTCCCCAATAAACATTAGATTGGTCACAAACATCGACGTTATCTCTACATTCACTTGCAACCACCTATGACCTCGCAAGAAATTTTCCCAATGATGTGCTCATAGCTTTACTCACGAGCCTGGATGGATTACTGAAAAATTGTTTTGAGCTACTAGGGGATACTAGGTCATAAAATGCGATCTCTAAGTTGCACCCCTTAAAAAAATAAGTGGGTAGGGAAGGTTCGCCATTAGAGTAGCCTAAAAAATTGGAAAAAGAGCAAGAAGAATGTGCATTGTGAAAAATTAGGCCCGAACTTCTAGTTTAAAGGGCTTCCCACATGCCACATGTTGCACCCCTAAATTAACTAAGTACCTAAGGCAAAAACCTTGTGGCATGTGAAAATAGGGCACGCATAGAAGCAATTCTTGAGACGTGAAGGCTCATCCTAGGGAAATATGGATTTCAGACTTAGTAACGTTTGGACAACAAGAAAAGACACACATTGGGAGACAATGGAAAAGTGAGCAGATACTGATGTGGATAAGCCATGGAGACTTGTGACTCAAGGAAAGGATATTCCAAGGCATCAATATGGTTATCATGAAAGGATAAGGAGTTGAGGTTGTTAAGGATTAATTGGCACATGCATGCTAAAAGGAACTCAATTGAGGGAAATGCATGATGAAACTTGGTATATTCCTAGGTAGTGGTAGAGCAATCATAAACCGATTCCTTCAGGCTTTCGCAGGTGATAATGATGAGTGGTTAAGAGGGAAGGAGGATGAGTATTCTAGAAGAATGGATGGATTTAGCAGAGAAAGAGGCAAGATGAGGAAGAATGCATGGTTTTCATATAGCGGAGTGAGAGATAGAGCGATATTGTGTAAGGTATAATGGTGAGCTCTATGATGTAAAGAAAACTTTGCTAGTGTGAACATTTCCATGAATGGGACTCTTTTGATGTAATCTTCTCTAAAAATTTTGGCCAATAAATATAATGAAGTGATTCTCAAACAATCATGTGATGGATCTTGATCTGTACATTTTCCTTATGTTCATATGCATGTTACGGGTTTTCTTGATGTTATTTCATGGCTGATTCTACTTTCATTAAGTTCATCATGTTGTTTTATGCTTGGGTGCATTAGACTAGGAATTAATGCTTACATTTTAATTTCCATGACTTTGTATGCACTTATGTTTTGGTTGTATTATATCCTCATGTTAAGAAATAAGATTCTCACAAACCTTACATAAATGAGGAGCTCGATGCCTGTGCACACGTCGGGTGAGCTTCTAGGCTAAATTGGATGATATGTCGGCATGCGTTTGGGAATGGTTGTTGAGGAAAATAGTGATTAGATAATCCACCATCTCAATGTAAATTAATCATGAATGTTATCCAAATAACTCTCCTACTTATTTAAATAACTTATATTTTTCAATATGACTCTGATGTTTCACATTTTAGGTTACGTGCACTCAAGCTTGCTCCTTTGGCACAATTTTCTTGGCTAAAGTTCCTCTGCGCTCCATTGCACACCTTCCTACTTCTCCCTTTGCATTTTTCTATCTCCTTTTCCATTTTCTCTTGTGCCTTCTCATGTACGCCTACTTTCTTTCCTATCCCATCGCGCACTTCTTACACACACCTCTGTAGACTTTCCTTCCAAAATGGCTAAGTCCTTGGCATTCCTCTTGCACGCTTGCATATAATGAGATACCTCATGCATTGATTTTCTTTCTCGCCACTATGTGTCCCCCTTCAATTGAATTCTCATGCCCCTTCCCCATACTTTTCCCCTAAATAATTTTCTTATTCCTCCCGCATGCACACTTCTATGTGTGCCTTCCTCTATTTCCCTTTCACGCACCTAAAATTTGATTCTTTTCCTTGTGCCTTCTTCCACTCCAGTCCACTATGCCATGTCATATGTCGAATTGAGTGTGCAAAATGCAACCTATGAAAGCATGCCAAAAGGGTGTTGAATTTGGACAACAACTAGTGCATAGCACATGGAAGAATTATAGCAACCATAACTTTTACTGTAATGCTCGATTCCCACACTCCCGCCTCATTTGAAATATCTCTAACATCACGACTACAAGTTTGAATTTTTAAAATCAGATTTAGGTGGGATTTGGTAGGTGGAAAATAGGGAAACATATTTTTGATTATCAATGCGCACATCTAATTGACCTTAACAACCATATTTCAATAATATCTTTCTTTCTTCCTTCTTCTACATGCCAAACAGATATGGGGAAGTATATCTATTAGCCTTGTGGTTGGATTTATAGGAATTTATCACTTATCCGTTGGTGGTTGCATATTTAAATCCGTGTTTCCCTCATTTTCTCCTTCTCTTCTCTCCTTCTTCTACTATAAATACCAACATTCTACTTTTTAAAAAATATCCCTCTCTTTTGTAATGACACCATGCCAAAATGGTGGCTGACTTCCCACATGTTTCATAACTTGGCATAGTCTTTGTTTTGTATTCTCGCCTAATGCCGTGAATGTAAACGATTGTGCATCCCTTAAGTAATAAAACCATGTTTTGTGGAACTCTTGTCTTCCCTTTCTCATTTTCATTACATCTCACCTCTTTGTTTGCATTTTATGGCATGTTGTGCATATTCCCGGTTATAGTCCTTGTGTTCATGTGTTGTGTGCACTGGAATGCCAAGCCCACATGTTGATCTATGGTGTGCATCATCCACCCTCTTCTGCCATGCCCTCTCTATTTCAATTTTCCTCTTGTGGAGAGAGATCGACCCTTTCCTTGCACTATCACCTTCCTTAGCTTAGGATTTCCCCTTTCTACACATCCTTCTATCCTTGGTCCCTTGGCATGTTTAGTCTAGGATTTGATTTCAACATTAGGAGTAGAAATAATGTTAGAGGTAGGTAGAGGAATTAGCCTTCTCTGGAGATCCGTCTCAAGCGCACAAGGTCCCACAACTTGGAGATAGTTCCATTATTTTCTCAAATGACTCGATCCTTCTAGATGTAAGACTGGGTTCACATTTGAATGACCAACAGCTTTCTAGCATGCATGGTGGGATAAGAGTGAAGAGCTTTACATCTTCATCTCAACAAGTTTGATGTGTTTTGCTGAGATCCAACCTTTGGAGGCATTATTTCAACACATCTGGCAACTCCACTAATCCAAATGCACCCATTTTCTCATACTCGAGATAAGCCTTCCATCTTCCATTCATTCATTTCCCCTCTTAAATCATTCCACCTTCCTCTTTTGAAGTTGTGCAATCATGAATTCTTTCCCTTCATTTCTCATTTATAGCAACAGAGCTATTTTTATCCATTCCCATACTTCCAAAGTCCTCCTCCGAATAATTTTTATGAGTCCTGTCATCCTGAATATTCATATAACCCACTTTTTTCTAACCAAAGTGTTTATGAAGAACATGTTTATGCAAATGATGGAAGAAAATCCTTGGCCAAAGCTGATTTTGAGAGGCAGGTGTAGAATATGGAGATGGAAATGATGCAACTCAAAGTCAAGTGCTCCATAAAGGCAGCTAAAGTTGGCTATAAGGTCCCTTTTCCATGGGTTGGCCATGTACTGTGCCGGTTTAACACCCAACATAAGCTACACTTTATTATTGAGTTGTTTCCCTAGATTACAAAGTAGGTCGAAGAAATGTAGGCTCAAAAATATAGCACGTCAAAACCCCATCAATGGGGAAACCTGCACTACCATATTACGAACCCTCCCACTTATTTGCACTGAACTTACATCATCTCAATTAGATGTGTTTGTTCTCAGCCTTCTTGTGTGGTACCCCATTGAGAATTCCACTCCATCATCTCACCTTCATTTCTTTGTCATCACCCTCCTTTGTGTCCTTCCACCCTCTTTTGTGTGCCTTCCACACCTTCCGCACCTATCCTTCCATCTTCTTCCAAGTCCCTCTTTCTAATTATACCAAAAATGAACAACCTCTTGCCAACGTGCCTTTCCCAACCAATGTCATCATGTTCGAAGACTGCAGAACAGTTAAAGAATGACACGACTTATGTGACTTCGACTCGGGAAGAGGAAATCATAAGTGCACCTATTTTAGAAGAAAATTAGCTAGTTCTTGAGGGCACAGTTCTAAAGGAGACAGAGTTTCTTGTAGAGGCAAACCTCACGCACCGCTACTTTACATGCGACCCAACTCAAAGAAATCACCTTAAGAAGGAGAGTCTGCAAGAATAGCTTGTATGTGGGATTGAGCTTCAAAATAATGGGAAAATCATAAGGATCGACCATGCCGAACCGATACGTGGCTATCTAGAACAAAAAATTGAGTTTCCATGAGTCATGCTCATTACAGAGCATGAGGTACAACTTCAACATGCACAAAGGTAAGCAACAATGCCTACCAATCTAAGTGCAATAAAACTTCGGAGGTATATATTTTGTTTTTTATACTCTAAGGAGGGTGAAACACCATCTGGAAGGTAGTTTTTCACTCTTTTTTCAAACATGTTCAATGCCAAATCAATTACATGGTCACAATTTTTGAGGAAGGGAAGCTACTTCTCCCTACTTATTGCAGTTTTTTCTTGAGCTCCCTTTACCTATGGTTAGAGTAGGCTAGGTTAGGTTTTATTTCCATAACACAAGTACTCACGCATGCTCGCATGTTCCCTTTAGGACATGTATGATTTTTAGTTTTGTACATAGTGTTGTGCTTTCATTTTGGCATGCTCCTCTCGTGACTTTCCTTTCCTATTGTGCCCGCGTGCCCCTTTTTTGCTTCCCCGGGATGGCAAGTTCAATTTTGGCAGAGGCGAAGTTCTAATAATCCACACAGATTTCAACTCTCACAGTCCAAATCAGAATATCCTCATGAGAGGAATAATTCAATTCACAGTTTAGATAGAGCTTGTGACTTCGTGGGTGTTATTCAAGTTACAGATCAAATCTTAAAGTTTAGCGCTTGACTCCATGACCAATGGACTTCTAAGAATATTGATCTCTTCATCTAGTAGGTAGATGGCCCCCAAAATTTGCCATAATTGTTATCCAAATAACTCTCCTATTTATTTGGATAACTTATATTTTTCATTTTGACTCTAATATTTCACATTTTAGGTTGCGCACACTCATACTTGCTCCCTTGGCACAATTTACTTTTTTGCAGTTGCTCTGTGTTCCCTTGCACACCTTCCTACTTCTCCTTTGCATTTTTCTATCTCCTTTTCCATTTTCTCTTATGCCTTCTCCCACATGCCCGATTTCTTTCCTATCCCATCACGAACTTATTGCATGCACCTCTGCAGGCTTGCCTTCCAAAATGGCTAAGTCCCTGGCAATCCTCTTGTGCACTTACATACAATAAGCTCCCTCTTGCACCAATTTTGTTTCTACCTCTGCACGCCCCTTTCCCATACTTTTCCTATGCAAGTATTTTCTTATTCTTCTTGTGCGCACACTTCCATGCGTGCCTTCCCTCTATTTCCCTTTCACGTGCCTGGCTATTACTTTTGTGCCTTGTGCCTTCTTCAATGTAAATCACTAGGCCACGTCATCTATCAGACTTGAGTGTGTAACACACAACCAATCAAAGTGCACCAATATGGCACCGAATCTAGACAACGAATCGATGTGTAGCATGGGGTAGAAATGAACTATTGGCTAACTCCTTTAGTTAATCAACATGTGCCATGTGTCATTGTGTGTCAGAGCAACCTGTAGAATATGGACAACCATAACTTCTGATATAGTGCTCAGATTCCCACATGCCTAGTCTCATTTGAAATTTGTTGACATCAAGTACCCATTTCAATTTTCAAAATTAGATTTAGGTTTGATTTGGTAGGTGGAAAATAGGGAAACATATTTCTAATCATCAATGCACACATCTAATCAACCTCAACCACCAGATTTTAATCAAATCTTGTTTTCTTCCTCCTTCTACATGCCAAATAGACATGGGGAAGTGCATTTGATAGCCTTATAGGTGGATTTATAGGAATTTATCACTTATTGTTGGTGGTTATAGATTTGAATACGAGTTCCCTCCTTTTCTCCATCTCTTTTCTCCTTCTTCTTCTATAAATAGTAGAGTTCTTCTTTGTAAAAAGGATCCCCGTCTATCATGCGATGACATCATGCTAAAATAAGTAGCTTGATTTTCCATGGGTTTAGACCTTGCATGGTCTCCGTATTGTATTGTCTCCTCTTTCTCGTGAATGTAAACAATTGTGCATCCCTTAGGAAATAAAATCATGTTTTGTGGAACTCTTGTTTTGCCTTTCTCGATTTCATTGCATCTCACCTCTCTATTAGCATTTTATGGCATGGTTTGCATATTCCCACTTGCATTCCCCATGTGCATGTGTTGTGTGTAATGAAACATCAAGCCCGCATGTTGATCTCGTGGCTCGTGTCATCTTCCCTCTTCTCTTGCACCCTTTTTGTTTCCTTCACCACTTGTGGAGAGAGATCAACCCTTTCCCTAGCGTTATCACCTTCTTTAGCTTAGGATTTCCCCTTTCTACACATCCTTCTATCCCGGTCCCTTGGCATGTTTAGTCTAGGATTTACTTTCAGTATTAGGAGTAGTAATAGTGTTAGAGGTAGGTATAGGAACCGATTTCTCTAGAGATCAATCTCAAATTCCCAAGGTCCCACAACTAGGAAACGGTTCCATTGTTTTCTCAAACTACTCAATCCTTCCGGATCTTAGATATGGGTACACACTTTAATGACCAATAACGACCTCAAGTGGCTTCCTTTTCTAAGATGACGGTCGGTCCCCGCCATACGTATATATCATTGGATTTGATGGCATTAATTGTTTGAAACAACCAATGAATTTCTATGTGATCTTTTACCACATTAGCCTATCTAAACACATGGCCAATTAACCAAGTCCCCAATTTTTCCAACAAAAAAAAATTGTTGGATATGTAAAAATCAATGTTCCAATTAGCATTTTTACCTGTGGTGATGGCCTAAATGATAATTTGTGATCACACTCTATGTAAAAATGGGTACATCTTCATTCCACTGCACTGTTAACACCGAAGAGGAGAGCTTGCACTTTTTTTTTACTACAAGTGCCTTTCTAAAGGTGGAAAGATCTTGCATTGATTAAATCGTCATTCTAATTACGAATTACATCATGCCACCGAAATCCCAAGGTTTTTTTATAAGCCCATTGAAATTTAACTTATAGAAACTAGGGGTGGAAATGGAAAAAATCATTAAACATAAAGGATTATGGGATTTAACTTCTTCAGAATAACTAGTATTCTCTAGAGAATATGATAAATTTTAGTATAAATGTAAATTTCATGAGTATATGGGTTTGAGAGGAACTTATGTAAGTAATAGTATATTGTTTCATATGGAAGGATGGGTCCCTCCTTTTCACATATCGAGAAATTAAATGACTAATTTGGTAAGGTGGATCACATGAGATCCATGCATCTTGAAATTTAGATCACATCTCTTAGTCCAAGCAATTGTTGACAAAATTTAAGAGGAATGAAAGAGACAAGAAATATGAAGAGTTTTTTTACCTAATTCTATCCAATTTGAGAGGTCCATTTCAAATATTTTCTTTTACATTGTAATCTACCATGGATGTATTAGGTGATACATTCAAAATGTCTAGCTTAGAATTATTTTATGAAATACTTATTAGGTAAAATTTGAAATGTCTAAGATTGATTATTTCACCTCTCAAAATGCATTAATAGAATCTAATCCTATGGGAAAGGGAAAACCAAAAGGTAAATCAAATTTCAATCATTCTCCATCTAAAAGTTCTCCTAAACCCAAAGAAAATAACTCTAAACCCTCAATTATTTTCTAAATCCAAGAATCTCTTCCATTCTTCCATTTTTTTTTTTGGGGGAAGGGTCATGTTGAAAATAGGTGTTAGATGTGAACGCAAGCCTTAGAGATGTAACTAGAACACACAATATCTCTATCTCCACTCCACCTCCTTTCAATGAGCATCAAAAAACACTTAATGTTGTTGGGAGATCTCAGTCAACTATTATAGATAGTTGAGTTGTAGATTCTTGTGTTTCTCACCACATGAATTCTTAAAAGGATTCTTTTGTATCTATGGGTTTGGGTTCTACATCTGAAATAAAGGTTGGAAAACTTTTTTTATTTATGTTAAGGGAAAGGTGACATACACATTGATGGTGGAAACATCAATTATGTATAATAGGTTCATGACATCACTAAAAATTTAATTTATATATATATATCAGTTTCATCATTCTCGATCAAAGAAAGACAATGAATTTTACACCAAAAAGGGTAAAATTATGAAACTTTTCAAAACCTAATTCACTTCTTACTCACTTGTTAGTCAAGGTATTTTTTTTTATCATAGTTGTATACTATATCACTTTGAGGGTTTTTATGACACTTCCTCAATAGGATGGCCATGGGTTCTCATGTAGATTCAATTTGTAAGCTTTAGAATGATAGATTTAGACATCTCAATTACATATATTTTAAGGAGTTGAGCAAATCATGGTATGGTTAATGGTCTTCCACAACCCACCCATGTTTTTTAGCTTGAATTCACTTTCTTACTTCCCAAGGAAAATGAGACATCAAAAATGTCTAAGAACTAACCTAAAACCCATCAAAATGCTCCTACCTTTCTTGACCATAACTTTCTTTCTCTATTTCTCATGCTTCTAAGCTAAACTACATGTTCTAGGTCTAGAAATAGGCCTAAAATGACATGAGTCAACCATGAAAACGAATGAAATCACCATGATGATTCATTAGAGACTCTTAGACACATTTAATAGACCTCTAGGACCATGTATGACCTCATGAAAACCTTTGGAACTTGTGCCATGATCATCCATGCTTGTATCATGCTCAACATCATGCCTAGACACCATTCCAACATGATGAAAACATGACACTACCAACCAACTATTTGATAATTTTTCTACTCTTGTTATGAGTTAATGAAATGGTATGCAAGAAAACAAGAAACTACAAAATATGGGAGGGTTAAATGCTACCTCCAACATGTGTGATGAGGATGAGGATGAGATACATGAACAAATATCCTCTCTGTAGTGAGCTCGATAACCTACACAACAAAGGGATATCTATACAAGAAAAATATTAGTAGGTTAAATTATGGGTTACCCGAAAATGTCAATCTTGAGAAGTGATGAAATTCCTGAGGATGTTAACCCACATGATT
Organism: Taxus wallichiana var. yunnanensis; assembly: GCA_018340775.1. Lineage (NCBI taxonomy): Eukaryota > Viridiplantae > Streptophyta > Pinopsida > Cupressales > Taxaceae > Taxus > Taxus wallichiana. The sequence goes on along the minus strand of CM031233.1, from coordinate 181,945,278 downwards.
ATAGGATTGATTGAAAATATTGGATAAATGGCATGCATAACATAACCAATATCGAACAGGATCATAGATATGCTAGATAACAATGTAAACAAAGAGATCGATGATATGGATAATGATAAATTAAGATAAAAAGATCAAACATGATAGGATCAATGGCGACCCGAGATAGTAGATGATCACTATATCGAGAAGACCAAAATATGTGAAAACATAGGCTTTGGAAGTAATTATTGGATGTTTAATAAATCATGGATTTGATGCGGATGTACAAGAAACAAAAAGGATGCAAATTGTAGGTAAATAGATGAAAAAGTAAAAGATGTAGATCAGGTCAATCAAGTGAATAGAGAAAATTTGGGATAATCGATGGTGACTAGGAAGGAAATTGAGATCTAGAATATTAGATGGGTAAAAAGAAAGGAAGAGAGATCTGGATGATATAGAGATTAGAGAACATATGGAAAATGAGGGAGAGTACAGGAAAAGGACTAATGCAAATAAGGTTAACAAAGACCGAGGCTTAATTGATGGCAACCAAGGCTTGATTATGGTTTGATGAATATTGATAGATGGAAAAGGACTATGGGAAATAAAAAGGATAATTTATGATGCTATACATCACCAAGATGAGGAACATAACTTCAAATATGATGAAACAAGATAGGGCTCCAAGAAAACTCCAATATTTAGATCTCTAAAAATGATATGCAAGGGCTCCAAGATAGCTTCAAATTTTTTATAACAACTCACAAAGAGAGAAGAAAATAATTAAATCTCACAAGAAGGAAGAATACCCAAAATTTATTCCTCTTTGAGCAAAGGGGGTAATGACATATTTATAGGTTTCTATTGACCCACTAGGGTCACCGTTGAATGCAAAGGAGTATTGATTTTATAGATGATGATGATGCACAACTTAAGAAAAGAGTTCTATTAGGGTTATATTAGGTTTTTGACTTGATTAGTGGTTTAGGGTTCCATAGGGGTGATAAAAGTGGTTGGAGGGTGGAAAGGAATTTAATGAGGGTAGATGAGAGTCTAGGGAGGATAAATAGGATGTTTATGGATGTGATAAGTGTTATATTCTTAGGGATGATTAAATGTGATTAGAAATGGATTAGGAGGGATAAAATAATCATGTAATAAGATAGGGTTAAGATAGTGAAAATAGTAATTTGAATAAGAATAGGAGGTATTAATGTACAAGATTATGATGGAGGGAAGAGAATCATGATGAGGGACAAGTGAACCAAAATTTGGTGTCAGCATTTTCCCCTCTTTGTCAAATGGTTTGTACTAAGAAAGCCACCAAACAAAAAGAGAGATGATAAAAGATAGTGGTTCAAGTGTTCCCCTAAAACTAAGGATCAATGACATGAAGAAGAATTGATTGCTAGGTTGAAAGATGTGGATGGAGGAAGGGAATAAATTTTGAGAAAAGATAAGAAAAGAAGAGAAAGGATGCCCCAATGTGAACAAAGATTATTACAATTTGAGGAAGTATAGGATAAAAATAAAAAGTAAACATATGGTGGTGTTCTTCGAATCACATCGGTACGGAATATAACACTTCCTCAAAAGAGGAGACATTAATGCCCTATGGACCTACAAATTAGCAAAGATCAATTTAGGATGGAGGGAATGCTCTCAAATGGATGAGATAAATATCATAGTAACCTTGGAAACACATTGGTAAGGAATATAACATAACCTCAATGGACACGGCATTAATGTTTTACTCCATGAATTAGTAATGATCATTGTAGGATGGGGAATCCAATGAGAATCCACTTCGATGGATGTGCAAACCATGGGACCAATGGGTTAAAGGAAGACATCAAAAATATGTGTAAAATGTGAGGATGGTCAAGACAATGGTGTGACAAAGAGCCCACAAAAAGTGGGGAAAAAGAGTATGTAATATCATTTAGATATGAAGAATTAAGGAAATATACATCCCGGTGGGATAGAAAGGGAAAATATGGCCACAAAGGTGGACTTAAGATGAGATATGGTACCTTGTGAGGGAACAAAAATGGCAAGAGAGTGGGATTCATGATGTGATGAAAGATGCATAATGAGATAAGTGGGTAAACAAAATGATAGCAAAATGAGATATGCCAAGAAAGAGACAATGTGTTATGGATGATACACAAGTCTAAAGTGGAAGAAAAGATAATTTAAAGAAAATTATTGATGTAGAGAGAACAAGGGTGAAAACTAGGGTTGAGTTGATGGAATATGGGTGGGTCGATGGCAATTTGGTTTGGGTCGATAAGAATCGGGTGGGTCGACGGTGATCGGGTCGGGCAGCGGCTATATAAACAAAAAATAAAGAGATGACAAGGATCATTTGAATGACATGATTTTGTAATTAAGAGTTGTGATGGACATTAAAATGAGAGATTTATTAAAAATGGATGTAAGAAAAGGTGGGAGGAAGCGTGAGAGGTCTCGTGAGAGTGGTATGTGATGAAAACCTAGCTTAGTTTTGATTTTATTTGTTTCTTTTGTATTTTTGAATTTTTAAAAATTTGATGGGCACCAAGTTTGATTAGAGATGATGGATATGGTCATCATTGACCTAGGGAAAATAATATTCGACCATGATAGGGTCAACGTCAACTAGGTAGATTTATATTTTATTGATTATTTTTATGGAAAATGAGGAATTTTTATGAAATGTTGATAGATGCTTGTTGATAGGTTTCTACAAGATCAATATACTTTCAACATGAAAGATATATTCTCATATATGTTGGGTATGATTAGGGTATATGTTATAGATACTAAGTGGGATTACTTGGATACAATTGATTGGGAAGATTCTACAACTATGAGAGGGTGTCCCGAGACACAGGGATGATTATATCATTGATAGATAAATGGGAACCGAGGACCAATACCTTGTGGTTCTGGATAGGAGAGATAATATCACATTAGAGGATGTGTATCACATAATGAGTTTTTGATCCATGGGGTACCTATAGTGTCAATTATAATAGAGGGTTGGATGGGTACTTTGACTTGAATTTTTTGAATGGAGGCTCCTCACATTACTTTTATATCTAGGGCCTTTCATATTAAGAACCACTATCATCCATTAGTCAAGGAACCAACTAATGTTTTTGGTCATGATGGCTATATCTTGCTAAGCACTACTTGATTCAAGTTGGGTGATCTTTGCATGGGCCTTAACAATAGTGGTGGGGGGACATTGTTGAGCATGAGTACAGAAAATGTTTACATTTAAGGTAACTCTATACCACAAATTATAGATGTAAATGATAGAGAGAAGGATGGGTTTGAATGTGGGTTTCTTATTGCATTGTAAGGCCTATGAGAACATAGCTTTATTGATTCCACCAGGTATTCCATCTATCATAGGTGATCACATAGAGTTGACCGTTGAATTTCTTAGATGGAGAGCCAACCAGGCTCATGGAGATAGAGGTGAGCGAGGAGAGGATTGCTATTATAAAATATTGGGGAGCCTCAATGTTGATAATGTCATATGGAGGTCATACAGAGGGTTCGTTACATGGAAAGATAGATATCCAACTCACAAGCCTATGAAGAGTGAGTTGGGTATAGGGAAGGAAGTCAAAGATGGTGGAGGTTATATAGTTTCCATGTGTGATAAGGAATTTTGGGTTGGTGCGCATAGCCTTCCTTGGGAATTGATTAGATACGAGATGAGATGAGGTAGAGGGTGACTTACCTAGTCTCATGATGGACAATACATTAGTGGAGGTGGCGAAGCTAGTGGATATAGACGAGGATGATGTAGGGGTTACCAAGGGTTATGTGGAGTAGTTGACTCATCAAAGGGTGGGCATCCCATAGTGAGGAAGAAAAAGCAAGAGGAGAGGAAAATTTTCCCGTAGGAGGAGAGGGGGAGGATGGATGTGTAGAAATAGAGTTATCCCAGCACAGGATGATCTAGATGTGACTCATAAAGAACAAGATAAGATTCTCCTATAGCTAGAAGTGATGTGCCAAGAGAGAAACTTTGTTATCCACCTACACACTAGATATTGGAGACAAATAGAGTCCCTACGAGTGAAATATTGGGATATAGGAATTATGTCTAAGGAAATGGGTGGAGTGACCTAGAATTTCCACAAGGGGTCGGGATGATGGCTCCTCCTAGTTTTGTGACTCTAGAGTAGTACCAGGATCTTGGAGATGAGGCATAGTACTACAGTGGATAATGACTATGAAATTACTTGATGTACCATGCTATACACCTTGCATGGTGTGAAAGAGGACATCAAGGTGAAAATTGGCCTTAGGGAATATGGTGAGCGTAGCACGTCGAGGCATGACCATGAGTTGAATGGAGGGTGAGGGTAGGAGGAGGACAAGGTCTTGCCATAGGAGATGGAGTCTTAGATATCGAGTCCATTACTTAGTGGGTGAATATTGCATAGATATCTAGTTTGATGTATAAATATCAAGATATATCCCATTGGAGGCCTACCACGGATGTACATAAACTTTAGTGATATATAAACAATTTTTTTGTGATTTACATGTGTTGTGATATGTGGATGAGATGCCTATGATGGATTATGATTATGTGAGGTTGATTAGATTATGGATATGGAAATTATTAGATATTTATTTAGATATTTGATATGGTGATGATTAATTTATATGATGTGATTATGGGACAAATTGATTTAATTAGACATGGTATTGATGTTATGGACTTTTATTACGAATGATATGATGATTAGATTATATATTATGTGATGGTTAGATGATGATATATATTTAGATTAGATATGATGTGATGAATTGATTAGATGTAGATATTAGATTATTTTATGGATTCTTATTAGATGATGTGTTGCTTGGAATTTAGATTAAAATAATATGATGTTTAGATTAGATATGTTGTTGTAGAATTTAGATTAGAAATGATTAGATGGATTGAGATGTTATATGATTAGATATATGTGATGTGTTAATTGTATTGGATATGAGATAAGATTATGTAGTTGGATTATATTGGATGTGATATATTAGAACATAGATTAAAATGGAAATCCATGTTCGATTGGGACGAGTGTGACATGATTGGATAATGAAAATGGTTAGATTGATTAAAACATGATCTCGTGAGGGTGAACCATATATAAGAAGAACACTTCCTCATAGGAAGGAGTGTACGTAGGATATATGGTTTGGTACTATATTAGAGGTAAAATAAGAAAAGGAACATGAACAAAGACATGCACTTACAACGTTTGACCATTGTTAACACATAAATAATGATAGTTATTTACATATAACATCATGAGGGGAAGATAGAATGTGTGATGATGCACAAGGTGTAGACATGGCAAGGGTGTTATATGTAGCTTGTATGAGGGAAATAAGTTCCCCTTAGGTTTTTTTCTAGGTCTATGCCCCATCCCTAAGAAAATTATTGTAAAATGATCAATGCAGAAAGTTTACTTTTGATGGGAAGGTTGATTGATGCGGGAAAGTTTCTTAGGATGATTGCTTTTGGATTATTCTTCTATTTTTATATTTAGAAGGAAGATCAATGTAGGAAGGTTTTTACTGCCATGATAATAAGGTATCAATCCTTTCAAAGGAGTTGTATATAATTATGAATTTTGCTTTTTATTTTAACTTTGACTTTCCTTTTAGGTGGCATGATAATATGCATGATTTTTTATCCTTCGAGTGATCAATCTATACTTTTGATAATGTGTTCTTTTCACGAATAGTTGTCCTTCAAGAGAGAAGTTTGTTTTTGGATAATTTAACTTTGATGAGATTCCATGATTTTTTACATTTTGTGATAGGGTAGAGAATATCCAAAGACCAATTGGGGAGGAGAAGTAAGATGTAAAAGCTACACATGTGTACCCTTATCATGGTTCTCGGTAGAAGAGAGGGAAATGGATGTAATGATCATGAGGTTCCCTCCTAAAAGGAGGAACTTTTCCATAATAAATATGCTATGAGAAGAGTTTTGGTGCTCATATTCAAGTTCATTGATAGAATAGTGATGGAAGACCACATGATTCCAAATAATTAGTATGAGAGATGGAGAGGGCCAATAATGGGAATGATATCATTAAATGTGACTAAGATCACATTGGTAGGAGTTTTAACAGTAGAAAGGCCATAAGTGTAGGGAATTGAAGGTTCCATTTTCAGTTTACCATCAAGGAAGCTAAACGATAGGCCACATAACCTTATTTATGAGTGATAATATATGGTCCAATCCAGTTTGGAGAAAACTTTCCATGTTGGCTCCTTTCTAGAGTAGTGACGTTATGATATTATTTCAAGACATGGTCACCAATATTAATGTCATGTTCTCTAAAAGTTTATTCTAGGAACATTTGATTCACTCTTGATAAATTTGATGATGTTAGAGGGATATCAAGAGATTCTCTTCTAATAGTTCAAGTTGTCCTAGACACTTTTGGTTATAATCCTCATTAGAGACAAAGTTGTGGAGAGAAACACATAAGGATGGGAGTTGGATTTCAAGAGGAAGGAAAATTTTAGAGAAACAGATAAGAGAAATATGAGTAACACCCATAGAGGTGTGGATGCTAGTCCAATAATCCCAAAGAGTGAAGGGGATATAAAGATACCAATATTGACATGCCTTATCAAAGAATGTTTGTAAGAATTCTACAGAGAGTCTTGTTATTACATTCAGTTTTGGTCATTAGCTTGTGGATAATATGGAGAAGAGAAGGTAAGATTAATGTTGAGGGTATGGAAAATATTCTTAAGGTATTTTTTATGAGGGACTTTTTATTTTCCATGATGATTTTATGATGAACTCCTATGATGAAAATGATGTGATGATACACAAAATTGACTATTTTGTTAGCTTTAATTGATGTGAGTTGAATGACTTCCACCCATTTTATGAATTATTTTATAGTGGTAAGGATATAATGATGGAGTTGAGAAGAATGTGGATTAATAAGGCCAATGATTTTGTGTCCTTATTGAGAGAAAGGACAAAGATCTTGAGCTAGTTGTAAGGTTTCACTAGGCATACATCCTGATATTGAAATGTTGTTGGCACTTGACACACTTTTTTAACATAATCATGGTAGTCTTTATTAAGGGTGGAATAATAATAGCCCATACGAAGAACACGCTTAGGGATGAATAAAACGCTAAAGTGTCCACCACATATGTTGTCATGGAATTCTTGGATGGATTGGATAGATTCATGGGATTTAAGGCATCATAGTAAAAAAAATTCAATCCCACATTTTTAAAGGACTTTGCCAGGATAACATAATAGTTTACACTTTAACAAAATTACCTCTTACCATTTTTAGATAAATCATAGGGAATTTTAGATTGAGATAGATAATCAAAGATCTAGGTATACAAAAGATCATATTCTTTCATATCGATGAGATGGATACAAGGAATATCATTAGCATGTGATGGTTGATCGATGAAATGATCAATAATGAAGTGTTTGGATTCTTCCATTATCCAAGGGATGAGATATGTAAGGGATGTCATAGTTTCTTCAAAATAGTTGGATGAATAAGGAATGGTTTGGATAGTTTATTGGTAGAAGGCCTCGAGGAGAATGTTAGTGATATACTTGTATTTTTTAAGGAATTCATTTATACATTGATATGCCCCCTTCATTTGGTTGATGATAAGATGATAATCACCATAGATGTCGAGGACTTGGACACTAATCATGATAATAATTTCAATATCTAATATGAGGGCTTCATACTCATCCATGTTGTTGGTTTACTCAAAGTTGAGGTTATAGGTTATGGGAATAGGATTTTCCCTAGGAGGAATGATGATTATGACAACACCTACCTCTTGTCAACACTTAGATTTGTTAAATAATGGCATCATCTTGAGGGGATAATACTCATGATTGATGGTGTTGATGAATTTTTGGGGAATTTCTCATGAGGGAGATGATTGTTAGGAAGTTGGGTTTCATTTAGTTGATCAATGATAGCCTTGCCCTTGATTAATTTTTTTTTCCAGAGAAACTGTAGGTCAAAATTAGTCATGAGTATGAGCCCTCAAGTGCTATGATCATTGTGATAAGGATTGAATTACAGAGTTTTGCGGGGTTAAAGCCAAATACGACATACTTTTTAATGATTAAGAGGATAGTAGGAAATCTTTGAGGTGGGAAAGTTGAGAGCGCAACACAACTTTTTAGTATGGGTGTATCATATTTCATATTTTTTTAAAATCAAAACTGATGTAATAGACAACCTACTCCATACCCTACCCATCGTGGTGTGCCAACATGGCACCTAGAACATTTTTGGTGGCAGAGGTGTAAAAATAGAATGGCTTCCCCTAGTGTGGAGGTTTGAGAATAAGTGGTGATAAAGATAATGCTTAAGTTCATTAAAGGGTTTTTGGTAGTTGGCATCCCAATTGAAGTGAGTATCTTTTTTAGGAGATTATATAGAAAGGTTATTAGATTATATGGAGATTATATGGAAATAATCACAATTTTTTGAGATGAAGTGGTAAACTGATTGGAGTCGGCCTTGTAGATTATGAAGTTAATTTATAGTTGAAGGAAGAGATATTTTAAGGATGGCTTTGATCTTGGCATGGTTGAATTCAATACCCATAATAGGAATGATGAAGCCAAGGAGCTTTCTAGTTATAACTCCAACCACACACTTGGTGGGATTGAGATGAATAAAGTATCGAGATAAGGATCACAAAGAGGATTTCATGGAAATAAAAATGGTCATGTCTATGCTTGGATTTACCTATGAGTTCATCGACATAATCCTCTATTGTTTTATATATGAGTTCATGGAAGATTTAGGTCATTAAATGCTAATAGGTTACCCCCGTATTTTCAAATGAATGGCATGATGTGATATAATAAGGTCCCTAAAAGGGTGATGAAGGAAATATTATGTTAGTCTTATAAGCGATGAGATTTGATTGTAACAAAAACAATTATCCATAAGAGAAATAATTTTGTGGTAAGTGGTTAGATCAACAAACCGATCAATGTTAGGTAGGGAAAGACATATTTAGCACAAGAGAGGTTTAAATCTAAAAATTAGGTAGAGATAAAAAGCTTCCCGAGAGGCTTTACCAATGGGTATGATGTTAGAAACCCATTGCGGATAATTGATAGGCTAGATGAAGTTGGTGGAAAGAAGACATTGCAATTCTTTTTTTGATGAGGAGGGTAATTAGATGGTACATGTGGCATAGTTTCTTCTTAACCAGATTTCCATTAGGGATGGTGATTATGTTATTGATGATGATGCTAGGATCACATACTCGACATGTCTTCCTATGACCATACAAAGGCTTGGCTATGCTTAGAGAGGAAAGCAGTAAAGGATTCTAGCTCTTGTGGATTTAGAGATTGGAAAATTTGAGGATATGGGACTCTTTCGACATACCTATGGTGATATTGATCGTGGATTCTTTAAGAAGGGTGGATGTGTTGGTAGGTAAAGCCTTATGAAGATGAGAATATTCCACACCCATGTAGGAAAGATTGGATTCATCATCACTGCATTGAATAATATCGATGGTAGGGGAATCATTGTCTACCATGTTGGGAAATTTGAAAGGAAGGGACCTAATTTCACCTTAAGCCCGATAGGTTCTTGTTCCTAGAGTAATTTTGGAGATTAAAAAAGTTAGAAGAAAGGGACATGATGTCATCCATTCCTATGGGGTAGTTGAATGGAGAATGGTTAGATGATTTGATGTGTATGGGAGAGTGAGAATAAGTGAACAAGAGAATCAATGTGGTTTTCCTTGAATCAAAATCCAAATTTCTCATGGGGTTTACATGATTGGTTAAGGATAAGATCATGCATTCCTTATTCATAACGTCCCATACCAAATCCATTCCATGTGGAACAATGAAGGTAGGTTTAGTAAAAGTATTTTTATAGATTAATTTGAACCCATTGGTATATATATTACTATGAGGTTGATTATCGGTTTGAAAATAAGGGTGATAAATTATGCCATAGATAAGGTTTGTCTTCAAGTTAGGTGGACATAAGGGAATTATATTTGCAATATTAGGCTAATACATAAAAACTATGTCAGGTTAGGTGTGTGAATATCATGGAGGGAGAGGATTTGATACTCCCCTAATGAAATACACTACATCACGGTGTCAAGATATTCATCATTAGGAAACTTAGGTGTATGTATGGATAAGCTAGTAGATTCTTCAAAAGATGGATCTTGCTTAGGAATAAGAACATTATTTGGCCAATAGGTCATGTGGCATGCTTTAAATAGAGAAATTTTTTGGGGAGTGTATGGATATTCCCTTGTGATTGTATTTAAGGTAGCAATGAAGAGTGGATGTAACGCAAAGCAAAGTACGAAGAGTGGATGTTATATTTGAACTCCCCTCAACAATATATAAGATCTCATGGAGAATAATTTCACCAAAACAGATGGGGAGGATGAAAATTCCCAATAAAAGGGAAATAATGTCATTGAAGGTCCTAAGAACCATGGGTTATTGAGCGAAAATGGTATCAAAAGCTTAATTTGGTTGAATGTGTGGGTTGAGATGATGTTAATGCTAGCACCATTTTCAATAATAAGTACTTTGATGAAGGTTTCATTGATACATATTGTGATGAAAATGGGAAGGTTGAGATATTTTGGAAGAATGTCATGGAATTTCAAAGTCATCAATGGATATGGTGGTGGAAGATGTAAGAGATTCAACGAGGGTTACAAAAGTTTAAGTCTCATCAGTGGTGACTATTATGTGCTACAAGGCTTAGATGAGAGATTTTTGAAGATTAGGGAACCTTGGATAAGCTCATAGAGAGAAATCTTAACGAGGTCCTTATGCGGTTGTCTTATGATGATTTTTTCAAAGGAAAAAAATCTTATGGGCTCGTGGAGTGGCTAGGATAGATACCTTGGCATTGGATAAACATGAAGGTGAATTCAGCTCACTAGAAGGAAAAATTATGAAAAATTTAAGTGTTTCTTGAGTGGATGTTTGAGGGTCGTGGGGGTAAGAGTGAGTGGTAATACAAATGATAATTATAAAAAGAGAGGATATTCTTTTGAAAATGTAGAGTTGGGTGGAGGGATTACGATGAAGGGTGTGGATTAGGGACCTGACTTAGAGGCTTTGAAAGGTGTGAATTCATTTAAGGATTATGTTTGAGTGTGGATGAGGTAGTGGATGGAAGAGGGTGGTCTTCTTTAATGAGAATATCATATTCTTCTATGAGATTGTTAATAAAGGTGTAAATATATTTACAATGTTTTGTGTCATGCCCGGCACGATGGTAAGAAAAAATAATGTTATAATCAAACCACATGAGTTTCCACCCATGTGAATCTAAAGATTTGATAGGGGAAGGTTAATTGCAGATGCTTGGCTGAGGTGATGAAATATTTTGGTATAAGATCCAATGAGGTTTTTTGAAGAGTGGATTTCATAGATTAGGAATGGATTTGTTTTAGGAGAGGAGGATGAAGGAAAAAGAGGTTCCTTATTCTTTTGGGGCATGATAGGGCCTTGTATTCAGAACTTGATTTGAAAATGGGAGAGGAGAAGATGATATTGATTCAAATTTGTTATTGGTGAGAGATTTGGATGAAAGGACATTCCCAAAATGGATGGTGAGGTCCTAAGATAGAGGATTGGATATTGATTGTTAGGATTGATGGGGATTTCAAGGAATAAGCTTCACTTTCTTATGTAGATGAGTGAGATATTTTTGAGTAGGGATGCCAATATTTTAATATTATTTTCTGTGAAGTTTTACCCTTGGCAAGGATGACAATGAGGGTGGGATGACAATAATTTCAACATCTGGGGTTGTCTTTGGAGGTGGTATTAGAGGATTTGGGTGTAGGTTGTGTGTTATATGTAAGGATCAAGTATTTGAATATAGTTTTAAAAAATTAAAAGAGGTTGTAGATTTTGTGGAATTTGGAGGTGTTGATATAGAAGTGGTTGTACTTGTTTGATATAGGATGGAATTGGAACATCATTTAAGATAGAATCAAGGGGGATGTATTATTAGTGGATTTTTAAGGGATAATGTGGTTATGGATGTGGATTCAGATGTAGATGTGGGCATATATATAGTTGTACTTATGGATATATAAATATATGAATATGTAGAAATAAATATAGAGGTAGATTTTGAGATAGATGTGGGTATGGATTTAGGTATAGTTTTTGTGGATGTAATAGATATAGGTATAATGAATGTGGGTATCATAAATGTAGATATGGGTGTCGATGAAAAGATGATCATAGATTTAGGTGTAGATGTTGAAGTAGACATAGGTGCAATACATATGAGTACAATAGATGTGATATAGTATATGTGGTTATAATAGACATGGGTACACTTGATGTGGGTGGTGATGTTGAAACTTGACTTAGAGTATTGATTACATGGGCATCAGGTGCTTGAGATGTGAGAGGATTAGCTTGATTGTTTGGTGGATGATTAAGGAAGGGTTGTTTGAAGACATATAATGGCTGGCTAGGAGGAACATTTAGGTTGTCTAATTGAAGGTTAACCATGATAAATAAGCCATTATACTACATCCTTGAAGGTAAGAAACTTTTCAATATCATGGCCACAAACTTTGATGATTTTTACAATAATGGTCCTCATGGTATCACGTGGATTTTGGACATGAATCATAAATGGGACATATATGAGGAAGCTAGATAAGGTGTGTAACCATGAGTTTTTAAATATAGAACTATAAGATTCTCCAAGGGGAGTATAGTTAGGGGTTGCTTGAGGAGATTTTTCTCGGATGCTCAAAATGAGATGTGGATGAAGAAGAAATATTAACAACAATGAAATTGACTACATTGTTTATTTTTCATTATAGGTAGATGATTCGGTGAATTTTGTCTTCATCTTGTTGGACCAAGGAGTGACATGGCCTTTCTCAAGGATACATAGTTATAATTTACGGGCCATGGTAATTATTCAAAACTATGGAAATATTGAATTTGAAGTTGTATAGATATGTTTGGAACACTATCTATAGAAGATTTTGATTATTCTAATTTGGGAAAGATAAAAGGATAATTGATTGATAATGACATGCCACCTATCAATGAAATCAATAATTGGATCATCGAAAAAAAATGATTTCATAGAGGTCCATGATGTTGATATTGCACATGATATTGAAGGAGAAGTGCTTTAAGAAAATCTACACAAGTTGAGTGAATGAGAAGAGCGAATGTTGGGGAATTCCATTATACTAGTCCAAAGAGTTTCCAGCCAATGACATAGGAAAAATGCAAATCATGAGGTCTTGATCAATGGCAATGATATAGTATGAGTTCCTAAAGGAAAAATGATATTGTTGGGGATCCTCATTTCTTTTTAACTTAGAGAAATTAGGGAGATACCAATGTGTATGATAGGGTTTGAAGGGTATGGATGGGTTAATAGGTTCATTAAAATTTTTTTATAGGTGAATGTGATTTTAGGACCCAAAGTAGCAGATTATAGGTTGGCCATTCTACTTAACAAGGCTTACATGTAGTCATTTGATTTGTGAGGATGGGGGTTGATTGATTTGGTTATAGATTGTAAGAGGGAAATGGATTGAGTTTTGGGTGAGATTGATATTGTTAGGTGTAAGGAGTTTGTGCGGCTGGTTGGTAGGGAGGAATATAAGTGAAATCTTACAATTGTATGGGCTGAAAAATAGGATGTTGGATGGATATGATTGAGAAGATTGGTGTTGAGAGATGGGGGATTATATTGGAGATGTGATAGGATTAGTTGGGATTTGTAAATTTGGTGGTTAAGATCTTTGAATGGGTTAGTTTGGGAAACATGTGTCAAAATATTCTTCCGAGTGGTGGTTGATTGGTTTGAGTTAACTCAAGGGTAAGGTTATGAGGTAAAAACATATGTATGGACTTAATATGTGAAGATAAGAACCAATTTTTGAATATGCTTCTACGATGGTGGAGGAAGTAGCGTAGATTCTTGAATATTTTGGGTGGGAGCATTAACAACAATAATGAAGAAGGAATGAGGATAAAAGATATAGGGATGGTATTGATGGTAAGTATATTAAGGTGGGATAAGGACCACCAATTATGTGGACTAAAGGGTTTGGGAAATTATGTTAGAATATTCATGAGGGACATGTTCATGTTTGGCTAATGCCAATTCATTCATGGAACTATAAAATAAAACAACATGTTGGGAAATAAAAACCTCATTGGACCTAGAATGTGGAGGATAAACATAGAGTTGTTGAAGGGGAGGTCCATCAATGGGGATATTGGTGGATTTATGAGTAAGATAATCATGAAGAGTGAAGGGATTGGCATAAAGTGGTTCTTTAAACTCTAAGCATCTCATGATGTTTATTCGGAGGTCAAAATGCTCCTAAGGAAGTGGAAGATGGATGTGTAGCTGGTCTAGACAGGGGATATACCGATGATAAACAAGAGGGGTTTCAAGAGGGGGATTCATTTGGATTGTATAAGGATCATAGAGAGGAACCATATAAATAATGGATTGGGAGACCAAATATGAGGTGATAAAAGGTATAGAAGAGACAACGGAAAGTGAATTCATTTGTCGTGAAATATTTTTTGAGATGCGGATGTTGTTGGAAGAGGTTGATTATTCCATTTTATTGATTTGGGAACACCTAAGAATGGGTATGAAACAAAAAAATGATCTTATGAAAATAATTAATATGACATGAAAATCAAGCAACAACGCTTTTGATTACCTTGATTATCAAAAAGTGTGAAGAACGAAAGATGCTCAACGAGAACCTAAGAAGTGGACAATATAAGGATGGTTTTGGGTATGTTTAAAATTACATTCCTCGATATATCCAAAGGTACATGAGGAAAAATATATGATGAATACCACTATGTAGCTTGATATAGGGGCATGTCCCCACACTTCAGCACTACAACAATAAGGGTTTTAGGTTCTTAGCTTATATATCAATAGTAAAAAATTGTTACACGTTTAGAAAACCATGGAAAATTATTTATTGGGTGATGAAATCCCAATATATCCATCTAGTATGAGATGTTTATATGTATTGATTTATTTATGTGGTTTGGTTGTTTGTGAAGTATGAATGTAATAGATTACCACCTACTTAATATATGTTATCAAGAAAGCATGAAGAGGTGTTTCTTTTAGATCTAAAATCCAAATTTGATATTCTATAAGAAAAAGAAATAGAGGGAGGATTGATGCATAAAGGATAAAATAAGGATAAAAAGAATAAATAGATGACACTTTTTTCCTTTTACAAATTAAACACATGAGTTGTTTGGGAAATAAATAAAAAACCGAAGCACGTAGAAAATAAGATCTATTTATAGAGTTAGTGGAAAGAGAGAAATAAAATATGAAATAGAAAATGAAAATAAACAAGGAACTTACCAAAAGAGGTAGGTTAGTCACACCAGGGGTGACATACATAATGTTTGATAATTTTTTCACTCTTAATCGAGTTAATGATATGGTATGAAAAATAAAGAAGAAACTCAAAAAATGGGATGTTTTAAGGCTACCTATGAGATGTCTGATGATGATGAAGAAAATATATAGGCACAAACATCCTCTCTGCAAAGTGAGCTTGATAACCTACACAAAAAAGGGAAAACTAGACAAGAAAAATATTAGTAGATTAAATAGCGGGTTATGTGACAAAGATAGTCTTGAGAATTGATGAGCTTCCTAGGAGGATGTCAACCCAAATGATTATAAGATTGATTTAAAATAATGGATAAATGACATGTGGAAAATAATCATAATGGAATAATGATAAGAGATATGATAGATAACATGTAAAAAAGAGATCAAACTTGATAAATTAAGATAAAATGATAAATCCTAATAGGGTTGATGGAGACCCGAGATAGATCAGAGACAGCCAATGATGAATTTAGTATAGAATACCAAAATATGTGAAAAAGAGGATCTGAACTGGTTTTGGATGTTGAAGATGTTCTATATTTGATGCAAAGGGATAGGATGAAAAATTTAAAGATGAAGATTAGGTCGATGAAGACTAGAGATAGATCTAGGGTAGTCAAGGAGGACTAGGGAAAGAAAGTGAGATTAGGATTATCGATGGAGAAAATAGAAACACAGAGATATCTAGATATTGTAAAGATTGGGGAATAGATAACAAATGACAAAAGAATACAAGGAAAGGGATTAATGTAGATCAGTGTCAACATCAACTAGGGATGAATCAAAGGTGACCAAGGCTAGATTATGGTTTTATGAATGTTTATAGATGAAAAATGACAATGTGAAAGAAAAAGGATGGTTGATGATATTATAGATCACCAAGACATGAACAAACCTCTAAAGATGATCGAAAGATGATAAAACAAGATAGAGCTGCAAGAATTCTCCACACTTTATATCTCCAAAAATTATATGTAAGGTCTCTAATAAAGCTTTAAAACATTGATATAAACTCACAAGAAGTAAAAACAACAAAAATCACAAAATATCATCTTGAGGTAGGTGGGTAGTGACATATTTATAGCTCACCGATGACCCACTAGGGTTTTCGTTGACATAGGGACATTTTATTTTGTATATGAGGATGATATAACACTCAATAATAGATGATTATTAGTATTACATTAGGTTTTTGAGCTGATTAGCCAGTTTTATGGTCAGTTGCATAGGATGGTAAAAAAAATTTAGGGTGGAAAGGCATTGAATGACTGTAGATGCGAGTATAAGGAGGATAAATAGGATGTTTAGGGATGTGATTAGGTTAAAAATATTAGGAACAATTAAATTTTATTAGGGTTGGATTTGGAGGAATAAAATATGGATGGGATGGGATTGGGTTAAGATAGTGAAAATGGGAATTTGAATAGGAATAGGGGTATGATTGTTCAAAATGACAACAGATTTGGAGAGAACGTGGGATGAGGGATTAATTTTTATTTTTTTGTTAAAGTTGATGTGAAACTTCATGTTAAACACTATAAAACACATCATGGAGACTCATATGACATCTACACACACTTTTCCATCAATGGACTTTGACATCAATGACTACACCAAGACACAATGGCAAACAATATTCACCTTTTCATTGAGGGAAACCACCTTTAGAAATATTGATGGAAACCTCAAGTTAAAAATCACCAACAAGATATTATTTACATTTTTTTGAGCCTATTCTCCCCTTTGTCACATATGAAAAAGGCATAATGACAACTATACATGGAGAAAGATAACTCACAATGATGATAATGAAAATCACAAACTTGTTCAAGTGACTCTCCCTTGACTATAATTTGTCTTTTTGTATTCAAACAACAACAATAAATGATCCATGGACATATTATCAACTTCCACATAGCTCCCCATGAAATTATATCCTCCAAAGTTTTCTTCAAACTTTCCATAAACCTTCTCTAGGTCTGCTTTTATGCTTGAACTCACAAGAATTCCTCTAATGCTAAGACTACCTACTTGAGGACCAATGTCCATAAATTAAACTTTCATTAAAAAGTATCCTAAATTATCAATGTATTAGAAGTAATCCAATCAAATGAAAATCCATCTTATGGATCCCTCTAATATCATATCACCAAACTCTAATTAATAAAACAAAATTAAGAGATCATACCTTGATTGCATGTTATGACATTGTGCCATGAAAAATTCATATTTCTAAATCACTTATACAGTGTTCACTATATCTTTTATGTCATCACGCAGATAATATGTCACGTGATCAGCTCTCCCTACATTTTTTTTTCATAAACCCAATAAATCACAAATCATCCTTTAAAGTACCATCGACACCTTATAAATCAAAGACAACTCTCCCTATCTCAAAACACCTTCTCGCACCTAAAGCTTACCTTTTCATAACATATGACATGCTCCCCTTCATGAACACAAACTTTTCACATGCATAAAATAACATGAGTTGTTCATGCTTGTCTAATTTACACCTTAATACACTTTTGACGATAAAAGCATCTATCTTTGTCTCATGAGATCTTGAAACCATTTTTCTCTTGCATAACATTACAAAATGATGAATTATACCCTACATATTCTCGACACCAACTCATAAAATGATTTTTTCACCTCTATCATACATATTTTGAGTCTTCGATAGTGTATTGAAACATGTTTTCTCGATACACAAGGATAACTAGTACTTTAATCAATCATGGATAGTATAGATAACTATTGTATCAACCCATATATTACATGCTTGACACACCATTATTCAACATTTTCACATTTAACTATGACTCATGATAGTATAACTTCAAGCTCTCGTTATTTCATTAATATCCTCCATATCAGATTATTTTTCATTTCTTCACCTTTCCCACTTACATAAGGATATGACATAGTTTAATTCTTTCCAAGATACCATAGAATCCTTCATGAATGATGAAAATCACAACCAATAATAACACAAAACTACAACTTATTGAGAAAATTAGAAAATATTTTCTTGAAACTATTGTCCTTTAGTTTTCATAATCAAACCTTTATTAATCTAATCTTTTTCATAGATCCTTCATGTCGAGAGAAATCATAGCTGACCAATGATGTCTATCATTCAAAATATTCAAAGACTCGCTATGTCTTTCCACTAACATATAATTCACAAAGTGTATCAAATTATTCATACTTCTTCAATGATGCAAGATCATACTTAATACATATCACTCATGAATCAATAACTTATCAAAAACATTTAAGAGTTATCAAAACACAATCACACATATATCCAAAATTTGATGTTATCTAGATCATAAAGGCCTTCACAAACTGGATAGACCTACTCTATCGTAGATTTGGTTCTTTGTCTTGTGAGGAAATTCATATACATCTTCCTTACAAATTTGAAAACAAATAGATGCTTTGACTCCACTATGAATACTAATCCATACATATTTTCTTCATGACAAACACATGACTTGAAATAGATTTATGGAAGAGTACAATGATCAAGATATAATTTGATATAAATATTAATTTTTGACAAAAAGCCAAAAACTCAGTGAATAGACCTCTTCAAGAAGATATAGGAGCATTATTTCCTATGAAATTAAACCATGATGAAATCCCACTAGGATGAGAGCTATAAAAATGAGCTTATTCAAACTTCATACTACCTTGAAACCCAAATGATTTCAATACACTACTAGAATCCTTTAAGGAAAACCATTACTCCCCTAAGATGAACATTGCAAAAGGCTATAAAAATTACCTTATTTAAATCTGGTTTAAGATTCAATCGAGACTCTATGTATATTTAAGTTTTCTTCTAAGAAACTTTTGATACTACAACTTATACTATGGATCACATAATTATTCAATCAAGAACTTAAGGTCGCCATACCTCATACCTTACTCCCGAGTCCAAAAAAACTATTGATATACTTATCATAACATGATCTACCTCTTCATGACATTTTGATGTTTCCTATTAAGACAAGATAGCCTTGATGTCCCACTAAATCCCCTTTGTATGAGAGACTTATCTTTGAACAAACATACCTTTATACCAACTCATATCAAGGACACCTAAATGTGTAGACTCTAGAGCTCCTCTAATCAAGACTAAATCAGTACCCTTCATGAAAAAGTCTTATAAACATGTTTTTAGACTTTTAGACCTTATAGTGACACAACCAATCCTCATTGACGTGTCATGGCTACTTAAAGTCTCCATGGAAAAATACACACAAATTTTTGACTCAAAGGAATTATTGGAAACATTTTATAACCCTTTCAAAAATATCTTCACATAGACCGACTAGGATTCACATTTCAACTCTGTATCATCATTAATTCATACTCAATTCAAGAACATACCCAAGATTTACTTACAATACTTTTGAATACCCAAAGACACAAATTCAAAACATCTTGATATTAATGCACTAAATCAGGGCACAAACAATTTATATATGAAACTTAGAAATGTGAGACTCTTGAATGAATGAACACAAACCATATATCTAACTAATAATGCACAAGTTTATGACTAACATGAGACTAGAAAATATACAATAATACCTTTGATAGTAGCATACTTCTTGATAAACTTTGATGGATAAATTATAATGGTGTCCTTCTTGAGAATACTCATCTTTTTCATCTTTGAATAGATCATTTTTTAATTTACATATTAACTATCTTAAACTTCCTTACTTGTATCTTTAACCAGTTCATGTTTAATATGGATTCTCAAGTGTAATGGCATCTATTGGTTTATGTTGAGAGAAATCCATACCTAACCTAGACAATGTGAGACCATTTTTAGACACCTTTTCACTCCTTGAGGTGTGTGTAAAACCATTTTATCTAATTCCCATAAAAATATTCCTTTTTCACATTTTTCTTCTCTAGATAGTAATGCTCCTTGTATCCCTGTCTAAGTGGTTTTATTGGCCTATCTTTCATTCCATATATCTTCAATCTTTAATTAAGACATTTTGAGTACCCATTATCCCATTCTATCTTTTATATAACGTTTCAGACAAAACAACACGAATAAGGCACTCTTTTTTCCCGATAGTCACATTCTAATAAGGTCTCCTTGAGCATCCTATAGCCAAGACTGAAAAAATGTTACCTTTTCCAAAAACTTTAACCTCTTCTTTGCATAAAACCTATTTAATCTTCATAGATACCCTATTAAGATGATGTGTTCCAATTTTTAATTCTTGGCAAGATGTTTTGAGCTTCCCAAACCAATTTTCTCTCAAATTGCTTCTTATAGGCCTTCCTAGAGCTTGGTAGTGGTATAATCACTATAACATGCTCATTATTTTATTTCAAGGCCTAAAAAAATTTAGAATTATTTCATGATGTACTCTTTGGGGTTGAGAGTTCATATTTCATGTTTGGGGCAATGTAAATGAAAACAATTACCTTTACCCTTCTCTGCTTGTTGTCAATCACCATGCTTTCATGAGCCTTACTACCAATTCAAGGTGTAAAATTTTTTTCCATGATTTCTTAGTTAAATAAAAATATCCTTGTTCTTCTTTTAATTAGTCCTATGTCCATATTGCTTATAAAAGTACCGATAAACTTTGAATTGTAAAACAAACCTTTGATAAAAAAGTCACTTCTTCTCTTCTTCCATAGTGATGAGATGGTGGAGAAAACATCAAATGACTTCTTCAATTGAGTGGAGGATTATTCAAACTTATGAACATATTTTCACTTGTATGGATTTTTTATTTATAATTTCATACCTTGATAGTGACATCATTGGTTGATTCAATGCATACCTCTTTCATACTATGTTTCTCCTTAGGGCTCCATTTGACTTCTTCATGGACTATCTTCATTTCAAGATTCCTTCCTTTGTATTTCCCTTATGTAGGTCATTTTAAAGTTAAGATACAACTTCTTCCTTTTATTTCTAGAAACATTCTCCAAGCTCTAGTTCTACAAAATCTTCAACTTCTTCTTTATTTTCATTTTGGCTATATGCTTCATGACCGACACAGAACCTTATTTTCCCCTTCACGAGACTTCTCATGAGCTATACCTATTGCTAAGGGATTACAAACCTCATATATGGATTTCTATATGTAAATCTATAAGGTTTCCAAACAATCTCTCATTCTCGCCAATGGATTCTCTTCAACTTGATCCTAACTATTTGCCATACATGTTCTTTAAGAGAATCTCCTTAAAGTTGTCAAACTTTCTTCACTAGGAACAACTCTGATACCAATTGTTGGAATCAAAATGTACTAAGAGGTAGGGTGAATCATTCCTTTAAAACATTAAATTCAATTACCATTTATTATCAATCATCATTCAATTATCCATTCATCATACATAACCACACATGAGCATATTATATGTGTATTAACCATTCACAAGATCATAAGACAAGAGAGAGAGCAAAAAACACCAAATATAAGTGGGAAACCCTCAAGGGAAGAAAAACCACTAAAACCTTTGCTTATATTACAAAAATCAAGGACTTGTAAGAATATTACACATCCTGAAAGATTTTTGTTTAGTGAAGCACCTACTTCACAAGGAGAAACAACCCCTAAATCTTTGCTGATATGACACACAAAAAGGAGTCCTTTGAATATTACACATCATAATATATTTGAAAATTAATTACCATATCAAATATTTTTCTCATATAACTGATTGTGATCCAAGTTCAACTCTAAGACACATGAAACATCTTCATACTTAACTCCCTCTCAACTCACTCAATTTTATTCTCTCATGGGATGATTAGGTCATTTGAATTTGCACATCTGATTCTCAAACTTTATTAGGTATTCAATACTTTCTAAGCTCTATCCATAACCCCTTAATACTCTCCTTCACCTCCTTTACGTCACATTTTCCTCTCTTTCTCAACTAGTCATAATAAGCAAATATAACATACTTATATACACAACTTAACTCTAAAACACTCCTAGAACAAGAATCCCAACTCAAACATAGATCAAAATTATATTATATATAAAAAAAAATACACAAGTAGGTTGGTAGGGATCAATACATCTCCACCAATAACCAAAACACTCAAGCATGCTCAAAATGCACTCCCAAGCTCTAAGGAATGCTCAAACACCTCTAATGTATTCTAATTTTTTTAAGGCTCCAAAATATCTAGAAAATTCATTTACATCCTCTAAAACCTTCAACAATCCAAATAAGCTCTACATCATCTCCAAACAACATGAAGTATGTGAAGAAGCAAGTACACCTCACAAAGTCTTCAACACCAGGAAATGCAATCCTAAATAATGACCAACTTGACATCTAAAATATCATCATCATGAATAAATTTATATACCATTGGAAATTTATATGAATCCTATTTCGGTAACAACTCACATTTTCATCCAAATCATAGTGGAAGACCTCCAAATAGCTCAAACTCTATAACTACTCCAAACTAGATTCAAGACCCCAAAACTAGGTCTTCAAAACAAAGATTATTCACATATCAAAACACCTCAAAAAAAACAAATCATATACCATTATATATTTCTTTGAATCTAATTTCAATAATAACTCACTTTATAATCCAACTCATAGTGGATTACCTTCAACCAATCCAATCTATGAAAATTTTCATTCAAAATTTTAGGAATCTAGAACCAGTCTTGAGAAAATCTTGATCCAACTCCTCCAAAGTCACTTCCAAAATCAACTACCACTTGTAACATATTAAGTACATGTTTAAAAACATGTAAAATATCTAATAATCATAGCTCATGCGGAATAATCCACTCTAAAAAAATGTTTCTTCACACCTTCTCAAGAAGACAACTAGGGTTTTCTAAAACATTGGGTATTTAACTAAAAATAAATTTAACATATCAAACCATGAGTTAAAATACATCATATAAGTTTCTTTAATAATATCCATGAAAATAAAATTCACCAATAATACACAAATTGACCAAAATCACTTCAAACCATAAGACTAAAATTTTATCTCTTAAGGAAAAAAACTATAGAGTGGCTCAGGGAATTGTATCTCAAACATACTTCAAGAAACATGCCTAAAACATTTCATGGATTTCTAGAAAATATCCCAAATATTTTGGAACAATTCACTTTTCATCCTAGATATTCCACTCCGAGCCTTAAAGCTGAAAAACCCATAAGCGTAGGGGTTTTCTATCTCTTCTTGAAATATATGGATCATGAAACCAATACCAAAATGGGATCATAAATATTATATACACCCCTTAGTCATCAAACAATATTTCCTAATCCATTTGGATCCCAAACAATTCATATTTCTCCATTCTATATGCTATGAGGTTTTTAGCTAGGGTTTTGACAAATTTATGTACTTAATGATTGTCCCAGGCAAAGTGTGTGAGAGAAGCTGAGAAAAATAAGTTGAAAATTCATGATGGATTTTGCATCTTCTCAATTCTATTTTACCAAAAAATTCATTACTTTCAATTTATTCACCATAATAACATGAATTTTTCCTAAATCACCCAAAAACATCCTATAACTGAAAAAATTCACATCCATGCTCAAATAATTATGAAACTATCCAATCATAATGAATTACATGTGTTTTCCTAGATTTTCTCCACCTTTTTACTTCCCAAGGACCATGAGACATCACAAAATCTATGATAACTAAGATGAAACTCATCGGACATATCATATAAACCATCACCATGATCCAACCATGCTTTAACATGAATTCCTTTCTCCATGTCTCATGCTACCATGCCAAACTACATGTTCTAGGTATAAGAATGGGCCTAGAATGTCCCGACTCAACCATGAAAACCCATGAACTAACCATGATGACTTGTTAGAGACCCTTGGACACCTTTAAAAACCTCTAGAATCTTTTATGACCTCATGAAAACCTTTCGAACTAATCATGTGACCATCCATGATTGTATCATGCTCAACACCATGCTTAGACATCATTACAATGACTGACCAAAACATTACACTACTAACCAACCTTCATATTTGTCAACCGAAAGATACATCATGGATACTCATATAAAATTTACACACCCTTTTCCATCAATGAAATTTGACATTAATGACAACACTTGGACACAATGGTTAACAAATCTTGATGTCGGTAAAAATTGAAAAGAACAAGAAATTTTTGTATATTCCCATCCCAAGGATTGAGGATACTTTTCAAATATTTTTTATATGGACATCAATAAATATAATATATTCAAGTAGAAAATTCCATATTATAAACCATTACTTCTTTCAAAGGTTAGTAGATCATTAACATAACAATTTTCTAAAAATATGGGTAATCAATTAATAATATGCAATACTCAAACCCTATTAAATATATTCTAGTGCTATTAATCGTATGGTTAGAGAAATTAAAATGAGAAGGGAAGGTTACAGAAATAAAAAAGGAATTAAAAGGTTGTTCCATCTCATGGTCTCCACTATGGAGGTCAAGAGTGAGTCCCATGCCAAATTTAGCTTCCAAGGCACCTCTCTTGAATCGCCAAACTAGCACACACGTTGAGTTAGTTCATGAGGACGGGATCCTCGACTAGAATTAAAAATGTATCTCTTCACAAAGGCCCCGAATACCCTCTATGACATCTCTCTTGAACTACTTGACTACCTTGTCAAGATTTTTGACTTGTAACTCTGCCAAGTACTTTTCCACCCCCAAATAATTATTGACAAAGGGATCCTTAGATTAGAAGTCATAATGTATCTCTTCCCAAAGGAACTGAACACCCTCCACATCTCTCGGTGCAATTCCTCTACGTAAAAATTAGGTACCACCATAAGGGACAACAATTCAATGTTGTGGATCTTAAGATAGGAAAAGGAAATGAAAATGAGGATATTAATAACCGCTGATTTGAGAAAAATCCTAGATGATCTAAATCAAGAGAAGGATGGCTAAGAGAACCATTCATCGAGGAAGATCACGGCCTCCTTAAAATTAACATAAAGTAAGAAAAATATCTTCTTGATCTAAAATGGTTCTATCACAATCCGCCACCACCGACTATGCCTCATGACCTGTGACCTATAGTTGCTAATCGCATCAATCCCCATATCTAGGAAGTATGTAGAATTAACTCAAGTGGGGTGTGATCATATAAAAAATACTATGTGGGGTGAGAAAAGGATATAAAGGATGCTATTAGGTCCATAGAAATCGATCTATAGAGAAAACATCTCACCTACATTAATGTCTTGGAAAAGGAATATTTAAATGAGGAAAAAATTGCATGACATTTGAATCCTTATGGAAACTAGAAAACGTGTGTGGAAGCATCAATAGAAAAATATTTTATTAATAAACCAAACACACAAATTTTGAAAAGGTTTGGAATTTTATAGAAAACACGTTGATTTGGAAATAAATCCAATAAGTACTTTGGCTGGTGTGGGTAATATTTAGGTTGATCAATATTTAATGACACGAAGACAACTAGTCACATTTCCATTACAACCTCACTCATTCCCCACCTTGGGTGGTGTGTGGAAATTTTTATTCATTCAACATTTAATTTTTACAACGTGATCATATAAAAAATACCAAGAGGGTTGACAAAAGGCTATAAATGACACTTTGGTGGGTCCATAGAAAATGAAATTCCAAAAAGAACTATCACCTATAACAATGGCTTAAACATGAACTATTTAAATGAGGAAAAATATGCATGCTATTTAAACACTTATGGTGACTAGAAAAATACTCGTGCAAGAGTCACACAGATAATATGTTATTGTTAAACAAAAGTTAGAGAATTTTAAAATGTTTATAAACTTATAGAAAATGCATTGGTTTTCCAATAAAACCAACAAGAAATTTGGGTGGTGTGTGGAAGGTTTCTAATGCTCAAAATTTAATGAAATGAAGTCACTAGATGCCTCGTCATTACAACCAAACTCATTTCCCACCATGGGTGGTGTGGGGAAGGTTTGAGTCACTCAACATTTAATTTTTTGTGCGTGAACATATAAAATTACCAAGTGGGTTGAGAGAAGGCTATAAAGGGTGTTGTTGGGTCCATAGAAATTGAAGTAAAAAAAAAAATCTCACCTATAACAAAAAAATGGACAAATGGACTATTTAAATAAGCTAAAATATGCATGGTATTTCAATGCTTATGGTCACTAGAAAATATGCTTGCAAGATTCACTAGAATAATATCTTACTATTAAACAAAACTTAGATATTTTTAAAAAGGTTTGGAAATTTATTGAGAACACTTTAGTTTGGATATAAAACCAGCTAGCACTTTGAATGGTATGGGGAAGGTTTTAGTCACTCAACATTTAATGAACATAAGACAACTAGTCACCTCGGCATTACAACCAAACTCAATCCCCATCTTGGGTGGTGTGGGGAAGTTTTGACTCGCTTAACATTTAATGAATCAAGACAACTAGTCACCTCACCATTACAAAGATGACTTGTTCCCCACCTTGGGTGGTGTGGGAATGTTTGAGTCATATAACATTTAAGGTTTGGTTTGTGATTATAAAATAAATAATATTCCTAATGGTAGGATCCTAATAACTACTAAGCTATACTATATTGTTGTTTACAATGATAAACTGAAATAGACGAAGCCTAGTGGGTGCTAATTTATACAATTACATGACTAAAGGGGGTTTTATCTTGTTTATAATGGTCATGTATTATAAAAGGGTGTATACTATAATCTAATATAGCCTAATATTTTGTTAAAGGATATATAATAAAATTTCCAACGAGTAATTCACAAATAGGCGTGTAATATATTACTATAGACATAAAATTATATAGTTTACACATAATTTAGCCTACTCTTATACTAATATTTAGAAGGTTATCTAGTGGATAAAGTAAAAATTTATACCACCTTGTGGAAATCTCTATTTTATAATTTATTTTGTAGTTCATATGTATTTTCTAGCACTTATTTGTGCATTTTAAAACTTCCTCGTCATTCTAGCCCAAAATAAGGGAAGTCTAACGTATATCGAGGTGCCATGGTCCCACTTTGGGCACCCTGGTATATGCACATCCTTTCCTACTTCCTTTAGGGGCCTTTTTGTCCATTTTTAATCTTTATATTTTTATCAATTGACCTTTTCGTGATTAATTACGAAATGAACCCCGAGATCCCTATAAATATAAAGCTATAATACCATAAAGAGGGTCCTAGGTCATAAAATTTACACACTACTATTAGTCCATCTAGATTATCATCAATTACATCACTTGTATCCATATAGTATCATGTGTAAAGGATAGGAGATCTGCATCAAACACACCGCATTGGGGAGGGATTCTATTCCATTTTCATGCACATATGATATTTACATTTTCTATAGTTATTATTTCTCACTACTTGACAAAGTGTGACTGCATGAGAGAACCTAGGTCACGAAATGCAATCACACACCGAACTACATCCGAGTTCGAAATAAAGTGCAATGCTTAGTTATAAGTCCAATAGTTTGGCAATGGATCTCAGTATGACTAATTCATATACATCTTTTATTTTTCTAGGGTTTGATACTTCCTTTTGCATTACAGGTTGTTGCATAGCTCACCCGATAGATACAACACATGTACATAGATTAATCAAAAACATGTTGTAACCATATCAAATTCAGGTTTTGAGAATATATAGTGTTCAAAGCACCTAGAATGCAGACCAAGGCATCTCGTGGCACACTAGGACACTCCCAGGTGCCCAGTCATCTTAGATCATCCAGATCTATCCTTTGCAAGGTCCTTGAGTGTTCACCCACACTTCCCGATTTCATTTCCATACTTGTATCAACCTCCAACAGTCACTTCTAATCAGCTAAGCTATTTCTCTTCCTTCTCTTACACATTTAGTGTTTTATTTCACTTAGAGTAATTTATTACATCCTATCTTTATTGTTTCGTTTTTATTAGAGAATTTTAGTCCTAATCAAATTAAATAGGTTTACTATTCCCCATGTACATAGTTCTATTTTATTTAATCATTTTGGTGAACCTGATGTCCCCTCTACCACCTTATAGGGTTTATATTCACATAATTTTCCACCATGTCATCTCCTTATCACGGTATGGCCCTGTTGGTACCTAATTGTTTTCTCCTTTTCGTCCTTAGCAACATCAAAGATATGACATGAAGCTTGAAGATAGATAGATCATGATGTATGCCATTTTGTAGTTGGGGATGTGATCTAACTGGCACTAGATTTGTGGAGAGATGGATATCACTCAAATAGGACTTGATCTTGTCATAACTATTTTAGGTTGTGCCTTTCAATCAAGGTAAGAGGACCTATTTTGTAACCCTCAAATGGTGAAGGAGATGAATATATCCCTCAATTTGTGTAAATAGTATGAAAAAGGGCCTTCGAGAAAATATGATCAACATTCCAAATATGACTTTCACAAGTAGTTAGTTCTAGATTATGGAGATACTTTCAATGCAAGGCAAGGGTTACTCAAGACATTTTCAAATCCTGTTCTATTCCGCATACTTTAGCAAATGGATTTTCATCTTCCGTAGGTATACAGTCAAAATAGGGGTAGTATGGGGTAGGATTAGTTGTTTAGAATTATTTTTGTGGGATATTGACAAGATAAACCAAAGCATGCGGATGTTTAATAACCTCTACAACATTTGAACAACTATTAGATAAAATGCTTCAAAATAGTCATGATGTTATTTCAACTAGAAGAGATACACAAATGGAGGCCCAGGTTTACACTCTTCACACAATATTTGAGACCTCAACACAAAATCTTGAGTTAAAGGACTCAATTAAACATCAAAATCTCTTATCAAATCACGCCTAAGGTACCCCAAAGGCTTACAAGAAATTTTTGTCAAAAATGAAGTTGAAGTGATTTTAAACTGATTATTTTTAATGCCGATGAAAGATCTTCTAACAAATGAATTGAAAACTCCACTAAACTATCAATAATGATGAGATCTGTGTGATTCCTAAAGATTTCAATGCAAGATTGCAACAAGAACAAGGAAAACTATTTACGAGACGTTTAAACATGATAACAAACATCATATCGCCTAAAATAACATAGATTAATTCAAAATCTTATTAGATTCATCAACAAGGGAGAGTTTCAGTATAATCTCGTGAGAGCCGTGTGATGGCTATACACTTGTAACCAACTCAACATGGATGAAGATATAACACAAAAGACATTAACCAGGTTTTTTTGGAGGGTTTCTCAAAAGATGAGCTTCTCTCAAAAAATTCTCGTGATTTTCAATTTCCTGACCTTTTACATGTCTCAAAACATGTATTATATATCTCTCTATTACATTTGATCCTTCTTTCCCAAGAAAAGAATATTTGATGACATCAAGTTTGTTAGAAAATTCCATCATGATTCACAGATAGGGACATTTAACAAAACACATCCAAAAAGTTGCCATTTGTCTCAAAAAAAGATGAATCATCACAAAAATCACATCATTATCCATTTTGGAGGCACATTTTTCATCTTAAAAGAATGTAGACCCCTTCCTTTCATTATTTCATCCTTATCCCTCCAAAAATTGACTTTGCAACTTTTGGATTTGATAGTTCACATTTTTGGACGGGTTAGGGAAAATTTCATTTCAAAAACATCTTTGATATTCAAATTTATCCTCAAAACAAATTGTATTGGTCCTTGTAGGCAAAAATGACACAAATTTGTCAAAAATTCGATCAAAATCGAATGCAAAAATGTATTTCCACACTTCCTAGAGCAAAAATGGCGGACAAACTGAAAAATGCACAGTTACCGTTGATCTTCCTTTCTTCCTTCAATCTGAGCCCTCCACATGTCATAATGTGATTGGAAATGAGTTTGGGATCACTTTTTGATATTTTGACATTTTTGGAAAAATGTAAAAATTAGACATTTTTCTCCGCCCCTCCACCCTTTGAAAACAGGACTGACACATGTCCCAAGGTGGGCCCCATTGGAATCACGGCTCGATTCTTCACATTTCCACCCTTTTTGGAAAAAGGAAAATTTTCCAAAAAATCTCCATGGGCCCACATCTCCGCTTCTATCCCTAACACGTGGTGATCGCTGATTGGTGGTGGGCTTGTGTTCCTCCTTTTGATTTCTTACCTTTATAGGATAAAAGCTAAATTTCCCGCAAAGACCCGACACTCTAGAATCCCTTATTTTGATCTAAGCCATACATGTGGCTCAATCGTGACCATTGATGAAGTTGCGGCCTCATTTTGCAATTTTAATCCTTTATGCCAAAATGGGAAAAATTTCAAGTTTCCTTGAGGTCCTAAGTTCTGCCTCTAACCCTACCACGTGTCCACTCCTAAATAGCTTAGGGACCCACGACTATTATCACAAATTTTGTTCCCTTTTTCAAAAAGAAATTTTTTTCCATGTCCTCTCGTGAGCCTTCCATCCCACTTTTGATGAAAACATGACACGTGTCCACCTTTGATTCACCAAGGGCCTGCGCTCCAATTTTTTACCTTAACTCCTTTTCACCAAAGGAAAATTTTCCACCATGCCTCTCTACATCTCCACCGCTTTTAACTTTTTTAACTACGACATATAACCCTCTTATTGGCCGATAGCCTGTGGACTTGTGGGGACAATTTAGACTTTTTGCCAAAAACACAAAAATGCTAAGTTGCTTGAGTAAACCCACCGAATCATGTCCAACCACAAACAACCACGTATGAGAAGATGTTTGAGCTAAAATTTAATAGGAAAATGATGCTCGTATGACTTTTAAAGAATGCAAAAATTTCAAAGATGCCCTAGAATGATGAAGATGAAATTGAAAAACAAATGATGCATGTTTGACCATCAAAACATAGAAAATGCCAAGGATGCCTAGAATTTGATTTTTTCACTAAGGATGAAAAATTTCTCAAAATTGAACCAACTGAAACATGTTTTCAAAGCATTTTTTATCATGGAATTGGATTTTCAATGGCATATAAGTATAAAAAAACAATTTCAAGCTCCAAAGGCCGAGAAAACATGGGGAAAATGGAAGAGGCATTTGAATGGGTGAAACAGGCAAAAATACACTTCTCCTTAGAAAATTAGGGCAAGGTTAATGAGTTTGAAAAAATCAATGCACAAGAATGGAGCTATAGCTTCACATCATCGATTTCATGAGGAAAAAATGTTTTAGAGAACAAAGAGCAAAAGGGAAACATGGAAAAATGGTAGAGGATCAAAATTGGCACCAACATGCCCAATCTTCATATCCTACCTATACACATTCCAAGATCACCAATGTAGTTACTACACCACCAACTAAATGCATGTGCAAACCCAACACACCCCTCACTTTTGCACGCCCTATTTGACCCATCCATTAATGTAGTTACTACCCTCTCCACTCGCATTACTCACAAGATGTTCCACCCATTTCACTACCACCACTAGTCACACTTGTTGCTCCATTAGCTACTTTAAAAGGCTATGATATTATCGACCACCTCAAGAATACACCTACTAAAATATCACTTTACGACTTATTATGCAATGCACCAAATTATGAGGCCATAGTCGAGGATACCCTTCACATTATTCACATTGAACGTGATCATTTGACTGAATTATTTTCCCATCTCATTCAATGTCTTTGTATTTTTCCTTATTCTATCTCTTTTACAAATGACAACATATCACCCACTGTCAAAAATAGCCCTTGTACACCATTTCTCATTACCACCTTCATTACTACTCCTTGTATGAGTCATGTCCTTAATGGCAATGGGTCCACCATTAACCTTTACACCCATTCTCTCTTATAGTAATTAGGTATCAATGATAGTCTCATCTCCCATAACTCCACTCTCATCCATGGTTATGATTCTTCCACTTGCACATGTCTCGGCACTATATCCCTCCATATTTGCATCAGACCTAAAATAGTTCTCATGGAATTCTACTTCCTCAATTTTTATTTTCAATTTGATATACTCTTAGGTAGACCTTGGATCCACAACATGCAAGTTGTGCCCTTCACTATCCATTAATGTGTCAAATTACTTCATGATGATTATGAACATACTATCATCACTCGACCAAACTATTCAAATATTTTCACATTGATCCTGTCACTTTTATGCCTATCACACCCCTCACCCCATTTTCTATACTCACGTAGATAAACATGATGTCAGTGAATCTAGTACACCCACCTCCAATACCCCTGACATCACTTCTCCTCCCATCTCTACTCACACTTTGGCTATCATTTTCCTCGCTAGTGCTCCACCTCCACCATCTTATAATTCTTCTCATCTTTATACTCCCACCTAACCTAATAATGTCCTTGATAGCGCTACCCAAAATGATGATGCACATACCAATGTTTCCACTAAATCTAATGATGAGGTTGATGTTGTAGAACTCACTGATGAGTCACTACAACAATTGGATTTTACCCCTCTCGGTGTGGAAAATTCTTATTTTGATGAAACATTTGTCGTTGATGGTTGAGGTAAATATCAGTTCAAAAAAACTCCATCCGCTAATGTTTTATTACTATTAAAAGGATATGTTAATAGTATTGATGCAATTTCATCTCATTTGCCACAAGAAGTAGTTTCACACCCCTTTCGCATGCACCTTCTATATCAATAGGAAATTTTTGGGAATACATTCCTCTCAATCTTTTATCTCCGATACTATCTATACACGTGATTTGTTACCCAGGTTTTGCATGACACTTAATGACATATTACCAGCCCTCCATTCATCCCACCTTTATCACGGTTACTTCCATATTACAATAGTTTATGGCTTACATGTTTTTCACTTAATAATATTTTTTGACACACACAACTGATTGTTTTCCATTTACACTTGAACAATCTTGGCTTGATTATATTAGAAGCACATTGAAACTCTTCATTCTTTGCTCTCATTCCCCATGCCCTTCAGAACTATCTCCATTACTAATGATTCTTCTCCTTCCTACATTCCTAACATTTCATGTTGGTGTGTTCATGGATGCCCCTTAATTGATTTTATGAATGAAGAATATGTGATGGATGTTTATCTCCTTTTTCATAATGCATCTTTATACGATACGCCTAATTCTATCACCAACCAAGTTTCCAATGTAGTCTTACTATTTTTATCAAGAAAATGATGATTTACTTGATGGCGTTTCCTAGGAAGCTTTGTCCCACTATCACTTGGGGGCATCGTCATTACCCAATCCCCTCTTCTTCATATTAGCATAGTTGCACCTCTCCTCTTTACATTATCCTTCACACATATGTATAATTTTTACACCTTCTAACACCCTCGTTACTTGATGACACACTCTTGTGCTTCGGTTCACATTGGACTATTGAGGGAATACCATTACACTAAACCCCACACACAACACTATAGGTTTTACACATTTACATCATATCACATGCACATATATCATACATCATCCTTCTATACATAGCTAACATCCTACATTATCCTATGCACACCTCATCTCCTAGTCATTTATACACCATCTATCTCATACATGTTACTCTAATCATCACTAATTCTTAGTCTATTTTTATATTTTAATCCATGCATTATACATACTACGTTGGGTTAAAATATATATATCGGACAAATATTTTCATTCTTCTACTACATATCATATTTCTACCCACACCTTTCATCAGTATCTCACACATTACATATACATCCTACAAACCCACATTACCTCCTACCTATCCTACTTGATACACTTATAAATTGGGTATGGTCTTTCCTATCATCATTACACATTCTATTTATTCTACACACTTATTTAATTACACATTCCATACCCACTACACATTCTACATTACATTGCCTACACCACACATTCACATACCTTTGTTGTTTCTACCACATTATTTTCTATGCCCCGCACTCACCACCCTATGATGTACTCAAGTTCATTTGTCCATAATCGACTATCGAGGGTTTACTAGTAAAATGGACCTTACAGTCCCCCAATGTGAAATTTTCCCCACTATTTCACGTGTTAGTGATATATAACTTAGGTTAAGTTATCATGCCTTCTTATCATCTTCCGGTGGTATACACTTTAGGCTGAATCACCACCCTACTTTTATCATCTTCTAGTTGCATACACCTTAGATTACATAACCACTCCTTCTTATTCATCTCATAGTGATATATGATTAGGGATAAATCATCTCTCCTTCATTCCAACAAGTTGTGGTACATACGCTTAGGCTATAGAGTTCATGCACACCTTTCGATATATCTCATCCCCATACACCATGTCATAGTGATATAAACTTAAGGATAAATCATCAATCCTCCATCCAACAAGTCATGGTACATGGTTAGGATATAGGTTCCATGAACATATCTCCACATTTTACATTTCATCACCATTACACATGCACAATCATCACAACATGCTAGATATAACAAACAACGACTCGAACATTTCCCGATGATGCACTCTCATTTAAGGTTCATTCTTGAATGCTAAGGGGGCAAAAAATGAACCTCACCGCATAAAATTATATCCACTTGGGGGAACATTGTTCCTATCATTCAATCTGCATTCCATTCCATCCATCCACAACATACCGCATTATTTGGAAGGGATTTTATTTTTCTTTCTCATGTTTTGCATGATCACTTTACTACACATGTTAGATTGCTTTCTTATATGTCATCATCATACAAACACATTGTTTTCCAAATAACTCTTCAAGCTATTTGGATGAATTTTACTCTCACTTTGGCTCGATTCTTCTCATTTTAGGTTGTGAACCCATAGCTCACTCATTTGGAACTTTGCACAGTGTAGTCCTTTCGTGTGTCCCACACCTTTCTTTCACGTGCCCTTCTATAAACACCTTCCAAATAAGGTAAGTTATGGGTCTTCCTATCGCGAGACCTTTCTCATTTGGATATCCACACCCTACTTCCATACTTTTCTTTCATAAGTATGTGTTCTTTTCTATAGTGAGCACAACTATGCATGCACATTATCTCTACTTTCCTCTCATGTGCTTACATCTCTTTGTGCACCTCGCTTCATTATTACAATCCATCTACGCACCCTCATGTGCCTTCTTGTTTCTTCCTTTGCATTCTTCTCACTTCCATTTCCCTTTTTGTGCCTTCCTCCTACGCACATGCCTTCTTTTATATCCCCTCATGCCCTCCTCACGCATGAAGAAGTAACTTGGATTAGATCAACATCCTCCTTGTGTGACTCTTCAAGAAATATAAAAGCTCAAGTGAAGAAATGGAGAAAGTCTTGAAGTTTTTAGACTTCACATTTTGAGGATCTTAGGAAATGAATGGTTAAAAAAATGAAGAAAGCTAACTTGGTAATTCAAAATCGAGCCTAGAGCGAGTCGACTCAAAGTGAAGAAACAGAGCTAGTGGAAGCCTCTTAGTGCCTCATTAGTGCAAATTCAAAGGTAAAGTCCAAAGGCAGGGTCCTCCATGGGAAGATCCAGCAGAAGCCTCCACATGCCTCATCAGTGATACTTCAAAGATAAAATCAAAAGGTAGGTCCCAAAACATGCGCTGGCCCTCCACATGTCTAAGGTACAACATAGTTGATCCTAAATAGGTGGAAAAAGTAGAACACAAAGAAAGCAGAGCTAGCTCGCAAATGATGCCAAGTGTCCAACCGTCGCAACTTCAAGAGTGAAAGGAGGGGTAAAATCTTAATAATGCGTGGGGATTCCATGTGGAGCTAACTATAGAGGTCTCACCTGAAAATGGGTTTTGACGTTATATATAGCGGGGCCCTTTACTCATCGAAGGGAATGAAGCAAAGATGTCTATGACGGTGCAAGTTTTGGCATGTCGCATTCCTAGGACCCTAAAAGGAAAGAAAAATCTTAAGAATGTGTGGGGCTTCCACATGGATCTTGCATAGATAGACTCCAAACCCAAAGTAGTTTGGAAAAGATTGGTGGAAGGTCAATTCAATGAAAGATGAATCATGAAGCCCACCAAGAATTTTAAATATAGTCCACCATTTTTGAGGCTATCAGGATTCTCACCTACCACCATAATGAAGTATAGGCTTCCTTTCTTGCCCAACAAGGAACATTAATGGAGGCATGGGTTTCGTAGTAGAACCCATCATTATTGTAAGTGAATTCAATGAATTTTTATCGGTGGTTAGAGAAGAAATCCAAATTCTCTCGTCTCTCCTTCTCTCATTCTACTATATATTGTAAAGGGGGAAATTTTCTAAGGATGGGTCATTTTTCTCTCGTGTCCCCTCTCTATTTCTTTCGTAATAAGGTTGAATGTGGAGCTTAAGCCTCCTATCTTTACTTTGTAATGGAATTTTCTTTCCTCTTGCCCACTAATGATGTACTATGTGAATTCATGAATCAATAAAATATGTTTTATGATGCATTTTGTCCATCCTTTAATTATTTTATTATCTCTTCTTTCCTGTCATCATTACAGGGTATACTGTGCATATCGCTGATGTCTATTGTAGGTTTTGGGAGTTGTGTTTAATGGGTTGAAGTGGTGTTCTATGTGAAATTTATCTTTAGTCTATGATTCATCTTGTCCATCCTCTCCATTTCTCACCTCTCTCAATTTCAAGTTGAATTTGTGATCAACAACCTCCTTCTCTAGGTGTATCACCACTTTAGTGTAGGCTTTGTTTTCATGCACTCTCTCTCCCTGGTCCCTTGGAAAGTTAGATTAGGATTAAATAGTTTTCTTACATTAGAGTAGATTGTGCTGTATTTTACGAGCAAGGAAAAATTTCTATGGAGGGTCATCTCAAGCCCACAAGTCCCATAGCTTGAGAGATGATTTGATGTTACACAAATTACAACGAAATGCCCCACTCACATCTAAGAAAATTCAGGGGTGTTGTAATTTCATATCAATAGTTTTGGTATGCCTAGTGGGACAAGTTTGAAGCACCTTACCACTTCATTTCATCAAGTTGACATGTTCTTGGTGAGATTTAGCCTTTAGAGGCACATGCAAAGTAGATATGGCCACTCCATCTGGTCAACAACCCAATATCTTAAGTTTCATACTTTCCTTCCATCCATTTCCACCCATTATTCTTTCCACATCTTCTATCTTCTACCATTCATGAAGTTGTGCAGTCATGGTTTCATTATCATCTTGGAATTCACATTTGTAGCAACAACAGCGCATTCCACCTCCAATGTATTTCTCAGCTCCTCCAAATCAACATTGTGATCAGATTCAGAACCATTATGCTTACCCATATGAGCAATGTCAAAACCAGTTTGGCTATGAAACATATCAGGAACAAGGGTATGCATACAATGACAACAGTCAAATGGAGAATGCTGATTTGTTGGAAAATATTCAAAGAATGGAGGCTAACATGGTTAAATCTAGGGTTATAGCATAGATGAAAGCTTTCAAAATTGGTTATAGGGAACCTTGTCCATGGGAAGGCCTTTTTCCAAGACATTATAACCTACAAGAGAATCTTGACTTCATGGTTGAAATGTTGCCTCAACTTGCATAGTGGAACAAGGAAATAGAGGCCTACAAGATTGGTGCCAGAAAACCTTGTCAATGGGTAAGTCCACCACCTCATAGCTTTTCTTTTCCTCTTTCTCAATCAGTATCATCGCAGCAGTGTCATGAGTCTAGTTTCTCACTTTCTTCCCCTAGTGTTGAATTCCCTTCTCCATCTTCTAGTCTCCCATCCCATCTTAATTTCTCTTCCCTTTTCCCTTCCAAATCCAAGTCCCCTCCACAAGAGCCAAAAGCAATACCTTCCCCACCCACCACTCCTCCTACTTTCCCGAGTCCATGTTGGGAAGAGACTCAAAAATCTAGTCAAGGAGAGCAGCAAGAAGAAGAGCCAAGAAAAGAAGAAATGATTAGAAGCTTGGTGAGCTTGGATCTTAGATTCAGAATTGAAAAGATTCCCTTGTTGGTTAAGCCTACGGAGGAGGTCAAAGTTGAAGAGCTAGTGGTGGCTAAGGCTGATTTTGTAGCAGCAGTGGAACAAGAAGATCAATAGTCTGTATGCTCTAAATGTAGTGTCCATGATGGAATTTTATTTGAAGATAATGCTGATCTAATTAAAACTACACAATACGTCCAACCAAAGGAAGATGCATGTACTCCAAAGCCTAAAGATGAGGAGTCTATTTTGGTTGTGGAGGAGAACCATATAGTTTTAGAGGCTTTGAACATAGAGAAGGCCACAAAAGAACCTTTAGTTCTTCCTCCCACTTCATCCCCTTTGAGCTCTAATGTCAAAGAAGAGTTTGAGCTTTCAAAATTCATGTTTGAAGATGAGGGGAACCATGGTGAGAAATTTTCAGATCAGGAGGACACTATGGAGGAGGTCGAGCACATGCAACAGGATAGCAAGGAGGTAGATTATCTATCTGATTTGGAGGATTGCTTCGATGGTGAGGATCCCATGGAGATCACATCATTTTCTCCTCCATCATCCGCCTTCCAAGCACATGATTCTTCTACCATGGAGGAAAGCATTCAAGGACATGAGCCTACATTTCATAATAACCCTCTGGAACCAAGGTTGGAGGATCTTAATCTTCCATGTTCTTCTCAGGAGGAGGAAGGAAACATTGATGACACCACTTCCACACCAGTTATCAAGGTAGAGGATAAGTTACTTGTAGAACCAATGTAAGACAAAAATAGACATGCAAGCAACCTCCTTTTTCAAGAATGTCTACATCAAGACTCTAGTTTCTAAGTTGAATTTCGAGCAATGGGAAAATTTCATGGAACAGACCATGCCCAATCAAATACTTGGCTTCACTAAAGCCAAAAGAGGAGTTACTACTAGTCATGCTTACTTTTGAGCATAAGGATGAGTTTTAGAGTACCAAAGATCAGCTGCAATACCTCTTCAACCTAAGTTCAAAGCAACTAAAAGAGGTATTTGTCTTGTTTCTAGTTGATACCTTGATGATTTGGGTGGAGGATTGGCCTCTTGTCAGTTTTTCACTCATAATAACAGCCATGTTCAGTGCCAAATCATATATATGGCTGCCTATTTTGAGAAAAGGAAGCTACTTCTCCTACTAGTTGTAGGATTTGTTTGAGTTCCCTTTGCTTCTAGTTAGCATAGAGTAGTTAGGTTTTCTTTCAGTAGAAACAAGTGCTTGTGCACACTCTACATGTTCCACTTGGGGCATGTATGATCTTTCTCTTTTGTACATAATGGGGTGTTTTCTTGCTCATGCACAGTGCATTGGAGGTAGTGTTTAGGGAGATCATCTCCAATTTAAATAATGTTTCAAGTGGCTTAGGGACAAGATTTCAGATATTTAGATCAGAATTGTGTTTATCAGGCTTGACTCCATGCCCAATGGATACTTTTAAGGCTAATGATTTCTTCATCTAGTCAGGTAGATGGCCCCAAAAGTCACCAAATTATTATCCAAATAAATATCCCATCTATTTGGATGACTTTTACTCTCATTCTAGCTCTGATGCTTCACATTTCAGGTTGTTCCCCGTAGGCTTGCTCATCTGGCACTTTACATGGGTTGTAGTCCTTCCACACGCTCCCCGTGCCTTGTAATTCTTCTACACTCCCTTCGTAGATGCCTTTTAAATCAACTAATTTCTGGGTCTTCCAATCATGTGCCCTCTTTTCTTTCTACCATCGTGTGCCCTTCCTCAATTGGATATCCATGCCCTGCTTCCATACTTGTCTTTCACAAGTATGCGTTCTTTTTGTAGCGCACACTACTACGCATGCGCATTGTCTTTGCTTTCCTCACATGTGCTTGCATTTTTCCGTGTAGATCACTTCCTTAGTGCACTCCATCTAAACGTCCTCACACACCTTCTTGTTTATTCCTTCACATTTTTATCCACTTACATTTCCTCTTTTCACGCCTTCCTCCCGCGTGCTCACTTTCTTCCCTTCTTCCTACGCACGCATCCCTTCTTTTCTGTCCCCTCGTGCCCTCCTCACGTGCCAAGAAGCAACATGGATTAGATCAACATTGTCCTCATACACCTCTTTGAGACAAATTAAATCTCAATTGAAAAAATGGAGAAAGGCTTGAATTTTTGGACTTCACATTTTGGGGATCTCGGGAAACAAACGGTTAAAAAAATGAAGAAAGCTAACTCAATAAGTCAAAATCGATCCTAGAGTGAGTCGACTCAAAGTGAAGCAACAGTTAGATAATGGAAGCCTCCACGTGCCTCATCAACGTAACTTTAAAGGTAAATTCTAAAGGCAAGTCCCAAAATGAGCGCAGTTCTCCGTGGTCGAACTCGAGAAAGGAAGAATCGGTCGTTGAAAAGTCTAAACATGGGAAGAGCCAGTGGAATCCTCCACATGCCTCATCAATGTAACTTCAAAGATAAAATCCAAAGGCAGGTCCCCAAATTTACACTGGCCCTCCATGTGTCTAAGGTATAACGTAGTTGCTCCAAAATAGGCGTAAAAGCAAGAACACAAAGAAAGAAGAGCAGGCTCATAGATGATGCCAAGTTTCTAACCGTCGTAACTTCAAGAGTGAAAGGAGGGGGTAAAATCTTAAGAATGTGTGGGGCTTCCATGTGGAGATAACTACAAAGGTCCCACCTGAAAAGTGGTTTTGATGTTATATATAATGGGTCCCTTTACTTAATGTAGGGAACAAAGTAGCATGTCCGCAGATGGTGCCAAGTGTTGGCACATCACATTCCCAGGACCCTAAAAGGTAGAAAAATATTAAGAATGTGTGGGGCTTCCACGTGGATCTATCACGATAGACTCTAAACCCAAAGCAGTTTGGAAAAAAATTGGCAAAAGGTTAATTCAATTAAAGATGAATCATGAAGCCCACCAAGAATTTTAAATACAGTCCGCCATTTTTGAGGCTTTCAAGCTTCTCACCTACCACCATAAGGAAGTATGGGGTTCCTTTCTTGCCCAATAATGAACAATAATGGAGGCATGGGTTTTGTAGTAGAACCCATCATTGTTGTAGGAAAATTCAATGCATTTTTCTTGGGTGGTTGGAGAAAATCTGAATTATCCCTCTCTCCATCTCTCATTCTTCTATATATTGTAAAGGGGGAATTTTCTAAGGGCGGGTCATGTTTCTCTCCTACCCCCTCTCTCTTTCTTCCCTACTAGGGTTGAATGTGGAGTTTAAGCCTCCTCTCTTTGCTTTGTAATGGCATTTTCTTGCCTCTTGCCCATTGATGATGTACTGTGTGAATTCATGGAGCAATAAAATATGTTTTGTGATGCATTTTGTCCATCCTTTGCTTATTTTATTGTCTCTTCTTGCCTCTCATCATTACAGGGTATATTATGCATATCTCGATGTCTATTATAGGTTTTGGGAGCTATGTTTAATGGGTTGAAGTGGTGTTCTATGTGAAATTTATCTTTGGTCTGTGATGCATCTTGTCCATCCTCTCCATTGCTCACCTCTCTCCATTTCAAGTAGTTGAATTTGTGATCAACAACCTCCTTCTTTATTGTATCACCGCTTTAGTGTAGATTTTTTTAATGCACTCTCTCTCCCTGGTCCCTTGGAATGTTAGATTAGGATTAGATAGTTTTCCTGCATTAGAGTAAATTGTGGTATGTATTTTAGGAGAAAGAACCATATTTCTCTCGAGGGTCATCTCA
This sequence comes from Taxus wallichiana var. yunnanensis, assembly GCA_018340775.1. Classification (NCBI taxonomy): domain Eukaryota; kingdom Viridiplantae; phylum Streptophyta; class Pinopsida; order Cupressales; family Taxaceae; genus Taxus; species Taxus wallichiana. The sequence goes on along the minus strand of CM031233.1, from coordinate 181,903,148 downwards.
AGACCGCAAGTCCCACAACTTGAGAGATGATCCAATGTTACAAAAATTACACCAAATTCCCTACTCACATCTAAGGAAATTTGGGGTGTTGTAATTTTGTATCATTTATGTACTTAGAATCTTAATTTATTTTCTTATACATGCTTTGACATATTGCTTATCACTCTAACATGTTAAAGGGTGTTCCATGTACAACACTTGTTTTGTAGGAATACATGTTTTCATGACCACTTCTTTGTTTATACTAGTCTTTTGTTTGTTTTATATAGAATGTAGATTTTTCCCTTTTGTTATGTGCACACTTGTCTTTTGTTTGTGGCCTTGATAGCCTTGAGTGTCTTGCAAAATTTTGAGTGATGTACCATGTTTGAAACCCACTTTGTGCAGCCTTCTTATTTTCTTGTGTATTTCCAAAGACTTTGTTTGGTAGTTTTTACATTATTTGCATACTTTAAAACTTGTCTTATCGCATGCATGTGTTTTCGGACTAGCACTTGTTTTGGCTATCCATCCCTTTTTTCATGCCTTGGTACCTACCAAGCATTTCCCTTTCCCCCTACATTGTGGATTTCTACATATCGAGTGTAGTTGGGTCCTTTGGGTCCGCATTATCCTTCCAGTGTCGTCGCATGCACCCCCAAAGAGTGGGGAATCATTGAGGGATTTATACTAACACAACGAATGATTTTAGACCACTCTACAAAATCCATACACAATGGTATTAATAGGACATGGTGTCCTTTCACAATTATGTGGAATAGTTACAGTTTGGTGGTTACAAGGGATGTAGCTCTCTACACTTCTCCGTCTAGTGGCATTAGATCACCAAAAAAACTAGGACAATAAAGATATCTCTTAAAACATTTTAATAGAAGTGAAGAAAGTTAGAGGATACAATGCATTTCCTCCTATACTTATTCATCCAAGGTGGCGTGAGATCAGCCAAAAAAACAAATGGTACATGATATCCTTATACACCCTTGTTCTCAACATGGATCAGGTGCACATGTTCCATTTACACTTTTTCTAGCATATTTTAGATTTGTATACTTTACACACAACATTTTTACATATATACATACGTGACTACTTGATCATTTTCTCCTTGCAGTCCGCTATATGAGAAACAAACTGTCAAATTGGGGCAACAAAAAATAACAACAACAAGAGCGAAAATGAAAACACAATGCTATAGGAATTTTTTTACTAACCATGCAGTACACTACACTCAACAAAAACTACACATGAATTTTTCCTAGGTTCACTCTCGCGCTTTTATGCGCATTTTCATCTTTATAATCTAGGTTCCCCCATTTTTTTGTTTTTTTCATTCCACACTACAATCGAGTCCATTGTCACATCTTCTTCTACACTCTACATGGATATCATGTATGCATCTCTATCTACTTTATGTTAATTGAGATTTCCACTCACCAACATAAAGTGGGGGAAAATGTAGACACAAATTTATGCACTTTACACATAATTTAGCTTGGACTTATACTACTATTTAGAAGGTTCTCAAGTGGATAAAGTACTAATTAATCCCACCTTTTGGCCATCTTTATTTTATATTTTATTTCGTAGTTCTCGTGTATTTTCCAACTTTTATCCATCGATTTTGTAATTGTCCCATCATTCTAGCCCAAAATCAGGGTGCCCAGAGTGTACTTGGGCACCCAGGTCCCCACTTTGGTCACCCAAGTCTATACACGTCCTTTCTGCTTCTTTTTGGGTCCTTTATAGACATTTTTGGCTTTATCTTTTCTTAGTTGGCCTTGTTAGAATTAATTACGAAATTAACCTTAATATCCCTATAAATATAAAACTATAAGACCATAATGAGAGTCCTTGGTCCTAAAATTTACAAACTACTATCATTCTATCTATAGTTACATCCATTGCATTACATGCATCCACATAGTGCCATGTATCAAGGCTAGGAGATCTCGCATCACACACACTACATAGGGGAGGGTAACTATTATATTCCATGCACACATGCTATTTAAATTTTCTATAGTTACTATTGCACTTCATAAAATGCAAATGACACGAGATTCACGACATGCTCACAATATGAACTAGATTCGGGTCCGAAATGTAGTGCAACACTTAGAGATAAGTCCACTACTTTTGGCAGCTGAGGTCAATCCGACCCATTCATATACATATTTTATTTTTCTAGGGTTTGATAATTCCTCTTGTATTGTAGGTCATTACACAACTCACCCGACAGATCCAACATGACAGACATGGATTAATTAAAGACACCTTACGACCAAAATCAGTAGACCAAGGCACCCCTGGGTGCCCTAAGTACACTCCCATATGCCATAGTCTTATCATATCCTCTATATTTTTCCATCACATGGTGCCAAACAACTAATCTATTTCTCTTCCTTCTCTTTCACATTTAGGGTTTTATTTCACTTGTAGTAATATATTACATTTGCTCTTTTCTATTTCAAGTATTTTATTATAGTGTTTTATTCCCTCAATCAGATTTACTAGGGATATTATTTCCCATACATAGTTCCATTTTATTTAATAGATTTCTCTATACAACAAAAATAGAATCCTTTTTCACCACCATAAAAAAAAAAACATGAAGGAAAGAAAAGTGTATCAAATTTCTATAAAAATAATCATATCAAATAATTCTACACTTAATTTGAGTAGTCAATACATCAACTTGGGTTGGCTCGTAATCAACAATGTTATGTATTTCAAGTTGTGTAAGGATGATAGAAATAGGTGTTTATAATACAACCTCTATTATGAAAACATCACAACAATAGAATGAGAAACAAAAATGAATTGAACAATCTTAACTTTCAAAAGTGCTAATCATAGTACCAAACAAACAACTATTAATATAAGTAATGAAATACCAAACTAAGCCCACCATTAAATTAGTACCTACTCCCAACTTCATGCACTTATTTCTAATAATATAGAAACACTTTCAACTTATAATTATATGACGTAAGGTTTCTAATCACAAAACAATTATTTCATATGAAGGTCTATAGACAACAAGTGTCCCATATAGTGGGGAATTTTTTTGTTGGTTTCTTTTAGTTTAGGTGTGGGAAATGATCTCAAAATTGGCATTTAAAAAAGGTCTAAATTAAGTTAATGATCTCAAAGTCGAAAAATAAATATGATTTTAAGAGTGGAATATTAATCATATTCTCTATGAGTGTAATAAATTAAAATTAATTAGTCATATTTTCCTTGAGGGATCTAAAATGATCGAGTATAAAATATTGGACTGGATTGTATCATTAATTTCACTCATTCTTCCATTTAGCAATGACGGTATATTCTCAAGTTTGTTCGAGTGCAGGGGTTCTTTAATGTGTTTGATGGGATTTATATTTTCATCTTTTTCCTTTTTCATTTTCTAGTCATAAAGTTTTGCATTCTTCTCGTTGCTTTTATTTTCCAGTTTGGATTTTGAAATGGGATATTTCTCTAGTATTTGATAACATAGACTAATTTTAATCTTTTCCATTGATTCTAATCCATCTTTGTCTCACATTGAAAATATTTTGGAAGAGATATATTTTAAGTCTACAGAAAACAAGTGTCCCATATAGTGGGGAATTTTTTTTGTTGGTTCTTTTAGTTTAGGTGTGGGAATGATCTCAAAATTGGCATTTAAAAAAGGTCTAAATTTAGTTAATGATCTCAAAGTCAGTAAAATAAATATGATTTTAAGAGTGGAATATTAATCATATTCTCTATGAGTGTAATAAATTAATATTAATTAGTCATATTTTCCTTGAGGGATTTGAAATGATCGAGTACAAAATAATGGACTAGATTGTATCATTAATGTCACTCATTCTTCCATTTAGTAATGAAGCTATATTCTCAAGTGTGTTTTGAGTGCAGGGGTTTTTTAATGTGTCCGATGGGATTTATATTTTCATCCTTTTTCCTTTTTCATTTTCTAGTCATGGAGTCTTGTATGCTTTTTTTCTATTTTCCAGCTTTTATTTTGAAATGGGATATTTCTCTAGTATTTGATAACATAGAATAATTTTAATCTTTTCCATTTATTCTAATACATATTTGGCTCACATTGAATATATTTTGGAAGAGATATATTTTAAGTTGTTTTGTCATTTCTGGGTAAATTCAAAAGTGGTTGTTAAGTTTTTTTATCACATTTCGATTATTAATCCTAATAAATGTAAGTAAATGGTGATTGGTTGAAAAATGGATTCATACAAAACATAGAGTGGGTATGGAGGAGGCTGTTGAAAATGTATGTATTGCTTCATGGCACCTATTCTCGATATATTTAACTTATCAAGTGGACTCAGTGGACAAGTATGAATTCATGGAATTAGGAAAGAGAGTGGAAATTATCAAGTCTTTCATTATGTCAGTGATTAATGTCTATAAGAAAAAGAAACCCGATGTCCTTTAGATACCTTTTCTAGATTTGGCATCCCTGTCTTCTCCACTCTCCTCACATCCCTGCTGATGAAAGGTTCTATGTGGCTCGGCATCAAAGGCGTATTATTGGCTCATTTTTGTTGTTGGGATGAGCTCCTCAAGAGAGTCTCCTGAGATGTTTTAGGTTGGGTTTGTGGTGGTGGAGCTAATTGAATTCATTCACATCTCCTTCGATTATAAATATTGAGTAGGGGGTGTATCTATTTTTATTTCGTTTTATATCTACATAGATGCAAATACTATAATGATGTAAGTGGTCTAATTCCATGTGGTGCATAAAGAACTTTTTTGTATGTGTTTACTTATAAAAATAACATCATTTCATATCAAGTCTTAATCATTCTCGATTCATTAGTCCACATAGCTAATTTATCTATGTATGATGAAATTAATATGTCTTTACATATTTGTGTTTTATCGGTTTTAAATTTTTATTTGCACTTATCTTTATTTTAAAATTTCTTATCAAAAATAACACACACGATAATGAAGATGAAATAATGAAATTTGTCAAGCACATAATTTGATTTTACTACAAAATAGAAATTTGTATTTTATGAGATGTTGTAGGTGAAATTATAATTCCATGATGGCAAGTTAATTCATTGTATTACAAAAATGATTACAATTAAAACACTCTTAAGTTATGTACTTTGTGAAAGGACAATCATTTATACAAGAAACATGCACCTATGTTTCGATTCTATGTTCAAAGATCAAATCATGAAACATGTTGCGTGTTTTTCTTAAAAATTAGAAACATGTAGTGCGATTAGTTTATATTTCATACATTTGATGATTTTTTAGCCAATTTTTATAATTAACGACATTCGCTATTAGAGTTGTTTTTCACAAGCCCATAAATTGGCCATACACCTAATATTTAATGACTAGCCTAGGTTTTATTTTTTATGTTTTTTGAGAAGCCTCATTAAATAAAATATCCCTTCTTATTATCCTATGATATGTGCATGAACTATTTGATAAAATGCATGCATCGGGTACCAAGTGTTTGAAAAATTTCCCTATGCGTGTATCATCTTTAAAAACTTCTATTGTCTTGACATCTTCTTTGTTACTTAACCATGCCCATTTAATGAAATGAAGACAACTTAATCCCCACCTAAGCTTTCCTTGTTAGGTCAATATTTTCATACTCAACTCCACTTTACCATTAAAATTTATGTGCATTGTATATAATAATCCTAGTTGTATAAAAATGAGGATTCTAAATTTGAATTACTTCAAAATATGGTTGAGTGAGTTTCTAAAGGTAGTAGTCTTGCTTTGCTAATCTACAAAAATAGTATTACAAAGAAACAATGTATAGGTCCAAGCCTAGCCGCTACTAACCTATGCAAATATCCCTTACAATTACCATATCCTACGTATATGGCTAGCATCCACTAACCTATATAATTGTATTACTAGTCTCTCGAACCATTACAACCACACTCATTACCCACCTAAGTTTGTCCTTGTACAGCTTAATAAATTAATACTCAACTCTGCTTTACCATTAAAATTTATGTGTGTTACATGGTATGATCCTACATGAATAAAATAAAGGATTTTATATTTTTATTAATCCAAGCCTAGTGTCCTCTAAACATTAATCGGGGTATGCTCCCACCCTCCAAAGTGACCAACATGAAGAGAGGATTTTTTATAGATATGAGCATTTATCTTTGTATTTTCAAGTTAATCTATATTGAATATAATGTCAAATGAAAACCTAAGAAAGGTTTATGTTGAATACTACTACAAGGTATGCAATAATTATTTCTCATATGCCTAAAAATTCCACTAACACAAAAATAAGAACAAGAGAAAACACCACAATATTAATGTCGCAAATTATTAAATTGTTAATATAATGAACCAATTTAAAATAGTCTTATATAATGAAATTGCATTATAAACAAAATATGTATAGGTTCAATCCTAGTGGACACTAAGATATGAAAAAAATATTAAGAATAAAATATGTATAGGTCCTAGCCTAGCATCCGCTAAGCTATGTAAAGATTTTTTACAATGATAAAATCCTACGAATGTGGATAGTGGCAAGTAACTTGTATAACCATAATACTAAATAGGAGGTTAACTATTTTACAATGATTTGAAATAATGAAATTATTGATCCTAGCGGATGATAATCCATTCCTTTCAATAAGTAATCGTGGATTAGCGACCACTAAGAATTTTGTTTCATATGAACCGATGTGTATTTTACAATATGCGTAGTAAATATTATGAGAACCACATAAGGCTGGATCCCTCTTGAGGGTATGTAGTGTATCAATTGGCTCTGCTAGGGATAGTCCAACCAATATGACACAATTATAAACAATGAAAAATAGTAGCGATCCAAAAGTTGTATAGTTAGTTTTTACAACAACTAGATCTAACAGTTAGAGCTTAGTAGTTGTTAAGCTACACCATAATTTTGTTACAATGATAGAATGCAATAGAAAAATCCTAGTGGATGGTAATTTTTACAAATGCATGAGTAAAGGGGATTTTATCTTGTTCATAATGTTTGTGTACTATAAAGTGGTGTATAATAAAATATTATGAAGAAAATATGTAGATGTCCAAGATTCATGCCGCTTAAGCTATGTAAAGAATTTTTACAAGACAAAATCATATGGATGTGGTTAGTGGCCTCTACCATTTATAATTGTATTATTAAAGAGGGTGTTATATATTTTAAAATGATTTGGAATAATGAAATAATTGAGCATAGTGTTTGGTAACCCACTCCTTTCAATAAGTATTCTACCTTAGTAGTCGCTAAGAATTTTATTTGCTACGAACCAATCTAAATTGTGTTACACACAATATACGTTATGAGAACTACATAAGACTTGATGCATCTCAAGGGTAAGTAATGCAACGCTTAGCTCATTAAGCATAATCCATCCAATATAATACAATTATAAATAATGAAAAACATGATTGATCCAAAAGTTGTACATATAGGTTTTACATTAACTAGATCTAATACGATTATATCTAGTTTCTAATAATCTTATTTAATGAAAATCAGTTGTAAATATTTGATTTTAGAAAATTAGAAATATATTCTAGTGGTTGCCATGCTAGAAAACCATTTTCAATTAGGGTTTGTAATGAGTAAAATGGAATACAATGGATGGATGTATGATATAATCTCTCCATGTTATAGGTATACAATCTATACTATACATATGATTATATATGTACACATATGCATATAATTTTATATTTACATATATAATTTCATAACGCCACAAATTAATGTGATTTTATTGTATATCCTAGTGGGCACAAGGTTTAATATGCATTTATTATTAAATATATTGATATTTTTATTAATTACATTTTCTCGTGCATATAATTTATATTCAATTATAATTTATTATATTTAAATATAATTTACATTTACAAGGGAAATATGTAAAAATATCATTATTTTGCATCCACATCTTCTAAATTACAAACATTAGAAATTGAATTTTTAGGAGTGTCGACTCAATATTGACAATTAAGTGTAATATATAATTATATTTAAGTATAATAATTAGGTATACTCATTCGAAACATGTTAATAAACATAAATTAAAAACAATATATGGGAAGTCCTAATTAACTATTTCCAAAAAATAATATAATATTAAACACTATTTTATTTATTTTCCAAAGATGTACAAAGATGATATCTTTTCATTTAAAAGCATTAATACTCATTAATATTTGTGGCTATGTGATGTAAGTTTTATCATCATGGAGCTAGGCATTTATTACAAGGAAAAACAACCAATGATATAAATTAGACAAAACACAATACCGGGTAAGAAATCCATCAATGGTGTAGAAGAGCTAGATAGGGAGCACATGGGTTTCTTTAGGGAAAAAAAGAAGCTTAGAAAGACAAATAAAGGAACAAAAATGTATCACAAAACGATTCTTCTTGGAAAAATCATGGCTATGTTGTGTTGTAAAGTAAAAGATGCAAATCAGAACATATTGCTTTTCAAGGACGCTCAATTAAAACTATGTGTCACACAAACAGGTGCACAAACCCCTTCAATTTTTATAAATTCATGTTCTAAAAAATGTATGGAAAGAATTTCATAGATTGAAAATATACATTAGATACTTTTGATAAATACTTACTATAAAGTTTTATGGATTGATTTCATGTTTATCTCCCTTGTTTTCCTATCATTCATAATTGTTTGTGTGATCCTCTCTGCAACCTCCTTTGTTTAAAAATAACTTCATCTTCTTTCCCTTGCAAAAATAGATTCAATTCATACCCTCACTCTACGAATCTTATTTTTTTGATTTTTCAACTCGCCTTCCTTTCATACTAAAAAATTAGAAACCATGATAATTTTTTATGGATATGAAATAAAATTTCATCACAAATTTCATGGGATATTAAAATATTAAAATTTGAATTTACCCCATATTAAAAAAAAGAGTGGGAAGTTGGAATTTCAAACGTCTTAAATAAGGGGAAATTTAAATTTGAAAAAAATCGAGGAAAATAAAATTTGGGGGAAATAATTTTTGAAATTACTTGTTTTACACGTGTTTGATATTATTTTTTCAAATACATGTAACCTAGTTATTTATAAACAATAAACAAATTACATTAAATTAAAACAATATTAAACTATTTTTGTTTTAAATTGATACAACTTACATAATATGTTATCTATCGTTGTTGCTATATAGTATACCCATTTCTTAATAGACTTCTCAAATCGGAATGTGACACTTGTCACTATTTAAACCTATAGCATTAGTATTTAAAAAAGGGTAAACCGGTTATATCACTAATACACTTGTAAGATTATTATTCAAATAATACCCACTGACGAATATGGAACATGGATTTAAATTCTAATATCTTCTTCTTTTGGGGTTTAATAAGTTTACTATGATTATATATTAAGACATGATATTCCAAGTCTAAGTAGTTTGTAAGCTTCATGTTTATTATGTTGTATTGATGCACATAATTTTTTTGAGATTAGCATCCACTAGACTAATTATTACATTCCATACAAGATAGTGATGAAAATACATTATATGAAAACTATTTGTATGTCATATAGCATAATTAATAGCCACATGTCCAACATAATCATAATCCATTTAATACGTGTAAATGTAAGTTGATACTTTCACTATGTGAACATTTTCCTTAACACTTAAAGATAAGTTCCATTACCAATAATTTTTAATATAACCAAATTTTAGATTAAGAGACAACATATCCTTTTCTTTATCTATTCAAATACAATGTTTATCCTTCCCATTTGTATTCAATAGCTTTTTTTGAGGCATTTCCTAGCAACTACTAAGCTTTAAATAGATTACACTTTTTGATTTTTAAAGGCATATATTATTGTATACTATGAAATGTTTATTATTCAAATATTTATTTCTAGCTTGAATAAAATACACTTATTAGCTACCTATAAGCTCCATTACTATGATTACATTCTCGACATGATATTTCAAGACTATCGACAATAAGATCAATGTTTATTACATTGCTTTGATGAAACATAACGAACATTTGAGATTAGTGGATTCAAGGCTAGTTATTACATTCCACACAAGACAATGATGAAAATACGTTGTATGAAAACTATTTATAAGTTATATATCGTAATGAATAATGACATATTTTTCACTATCATAAGTTCCTTTACTAATGATTTGTTAATATAATCAAATATTCAAATTAAGAGAAAATATATCCTAGCTATTGATCTATTTAAAAATAGTGTCTATCCTTCCCATTTGTATTTGATAGATCATTGAGGCATTTATTATTGTTTTGGGAATTAGGGTAAAGTGAGGGTTTTGAAGGAACCCACAACCTTGCAAAAATAAGAAGGGGGAGAGAAAAGGAAGAAAATAACTCCCGCACCACACAAGGAAAGAGAAGAAGAAACCACTTAATCAAGAATTGCTAGAGTCAACATATACAAAATGAGAAGAAAAGAAGGAAAACACCCTCGGTTGTAACCAAAACCCAAAAGAAGGTATAATGATTAAATATTATAACATGATATTATAATCCTAACAACCATTAAGTTTGATGTTTCATGTAACTTAACGAACATTTGAGATTATTCGCTACTAGGATAATTAATACATTCCATAGAAGACAATGATGAGAAGATGTTTTATGAAAACTATTTATATTCTAGATAGCTTAATTAGTAGCCACATGTCCGACACAATCATAATTTATTTAATACATGAAAATTTTCTTGAACAATTTTACATAAGTTGCATTACTAATCATTTGATAATCTAAACTAAAAATCATATTAAGAGAAAACATATCCTTGTATAGACACCACTTTTCAATAATCATCCCCATCTTACATTCACTACCCTTTTATTGCCAGTTTACGCATTCAAAAGCTTAATTTCCTCTTAAACAATAATAAAACCTCCATTTCCCATTTTAACTCTTATTTTTATATCATAATCCCATTCTAATCCTAGCATTTATGTCATGTAATTAGCCACAAATATATCCACCCCATTCCCACCTTAATATTATTAATATCTTTTATTATTAATTTACCCAATTTAATACCCTTAAATTCCTAACCTACCATTTATTCATTACCTCTTTTAACTCCACCTAATTACTCCCCATGCAACCATAAAATATCCTACCACCTCCAATTTATATGTTCTATCACCTCAATTTTCAAAATTAAATTTGAACTAACTTGTAGTATGCTCCAGTACCACGAATCATGCATGTCACTGTCAACCCTATTTATATAGTTTGACCCTTTTCTCAAAGGGATAGAAATTACTTAGATCTCTAGTATCATTGCATGTTTTTTGTATCCTTCCTCTTCCATGGATCTACTAAAATTACCTAGAATCAATCTTAACACTCTTTACATTTGTTTCTCTTATTTTATATATTTACGAGTGTTTTGCTTCAGAGCTCTTCCCATCCATCCACCCATCCACCCGCTAAATCCTAAATCCCAATCCGGTCAAAGGCGTCAACCTATCCCGATTGATGGGAATCTAGCTTGTGTTAAATTTGTTCTCTATTTGCATTACCACCTTGTTCTATTCCATAACTTTGCTTTCTTCTCGGACACCCTATCTTAGTCATGCATATGTTTATCAACCTTGATCTAGTTTCCTCATCCCCATCCTTTAACCTAGCCAAGTTGTTGTGTACCCAACTAGATCCCACATCATATCTACTTTAAGTTCGATCACTATATATTTGTATAAATGGTGATCCCATACCCCATAATCCCTTCAATAATTCAATGCTCATTGAGCACCGCTCTTTTCTAAAAGGGAGGTAGGTAGGTAGGTAGATAGAAGGCTAGGCCAGTTGGGTGTCAATTATCCATCCTTCCCTTCCTGGTCGAGTATCCATACTTCCACCCTATCTATTTATTTCTATATGGTGATCGATCCTTCCATACTCTAGTGGCATGGGCATTATATATTTATATCTATATATGGGGAATCCTAGCATATGTGTGAGAGGAGCACCCCACCCCCACTAGTCTTTCCTTTATTTTAGCTAGGCGGGTCACCATAGTCCACAATGAGGGGGCACTCATCCAAATCCCTTTTCATCACTATCTCTGCATCAAATCCAACATTCTAGAGTAGGTTCCAGCTCTTATTCTACCTATCTTTCAATCATATTTTTATTGGTTTGTATCAACTCGTACTATTTAGTCTTAGGTTGTCATCAAACGACTCAAGTTTGGTTTTCTTATCAGCATTTCACATCACTAGATCTTAATTTCAACATTTTTAGCTTACATTATATCTTAATTTTAGATCATTATATGCATCCTTCCATTGGTTATCATTTATCAATATTTATTATCAAAATTTGGGTTGACATCCATCCTAGGTAGTTGTAAATTTTCCAAGATCGACCTTGTCGGGAAACCCATCATCCTAGTTTACTAATCTTTTTAATGTTAGTTTATTTGTTGTAAAGGTCATCAAGCTCATAACAGAGAGTTATCTTGTAACCATACCTTAATAATTTTGATCATCATCTACATCGGAAGGTATCCTTAAACCCTCCAATAACTTCAATTTTCTTGATTTCTTGTAACCATTTGCATTACCTTGCAAACGGAGTAGGAATTCTTGTTAAACATTTTGGTATGCCCTGTGGGGCCCACCTTTCCTCTTTGGTGAGTATTTTATTTTCTTCATTTTATTTCATATTCCACTTTATTTATTTCCACTAACCTTGTAGGTAGGAGCTTCACTTTATTGTGTGCGTGGTGGTTTTACTTTCTTGGATCGATAATGCGTTTAATAAAATGAAATATGGAAAATAACATTATCTACGTATTCTTATTTTTATTCCCTATTTTCTCCTTTCCGCATCATTTTGTGTTTGATCGCATCAAACTTCACATTTCATTTTTGGGCCTAAATAAAACACCTTCATTCTTTTTTTCTCATCTATTGTAATGAGGAAGTAATTTGTTGCAATCACTTCCTTCACGCACATCCGAACTCACACATCAAACTTACACATATAAAACATTTTATACTAGGTGGAACTATTAGTATTTCATCACCTAATAGGAAAGCTACCATAGTTTTCTAATCATTTTTTTTTTTTTTTACTATCAAATTGTATATTGGCTAAGTGTCCAAAACTCTTATCGTAGGGGTGTGTGAAGTGTGGGGTAGGCCCAAATAACAAGCCCTATACCCGTATTCATCAAATATTTTTATCTGTTGCTGCACCTTGGTATATCAAGGACACCATCCAAAACATCCTAAAACAATCCTTAGATGGACAATTTCCTACATTCCATATGATCCTTTCTCTTGTTATTTTTCACATCTTCTAATAAACAAGATAATTAAAAAATTTTTTTCTTGTCTTGTTTGTCTTAACATCATCTTCATAGGTTCTTATTTATATGATTCCCATTCTTACCACATCTAAAATCACAAAAATGGAACAAACTACCTCATCTAACATCACCCAAGAAACATTCTCCTTTTTATTGGTTCTTATATTCCTTAAGCCACCATTTCCATGGCTCCTTCCAAAGTGAAGCCTTTTCCATCTAGACTCATTCAAAGGTTAAAACCAATCCTTTCCTCTACCACCATTCATTCTCTTCCAAACCAGCTAAACCTCCATATGTTGCTTCGTTGGAGTCATTTGGACTTCTAATTATCCCTCGAGGATGTTTGGTTTTCTAGAGCTCCCGTATGCTTAACCTAGTTTCTCTTCATGATTAACTTATCCATAAATCCACCAACCTTCCCATCGATTGAACCCTCTCCAACAAATATATTCTTATCATGTTATTCCGTAGAAATATGAATGATATTTCCATGACACAATGTGAAATTGGTTCCCTTTAATCCTCTTCTCTAATAGCCCAAACTCATCAATCCAATAAACATGTGGCTCTCATTCCACCAAAGTTCCCCCTCTTATTCCATTCCCATCACTTCCTTATCCAACATTGTTATTAAGACCCCTAATAAAAATCTGCATGAATCCAATCTCCTTCTTCCACTACCCAAACAACATGATCAAGATTCTTTGCATATCTCCCCATCCAAAATCTATGCTAATGTCATCACCTTGTAACCAAACCCTTCAAAATGAACCCAAAATCACCAAACTCATCTCTCGGAGTGTCTTTTGCTATATCTTTTCTAAGAAATCCATGTAAGTATTTAAACCACCTCATACTTACATTCCCACCCATCCCATACAAGACAAATATAACATGCCCACTTCTTAAAAACCGTAAACACATCCATCTAATTATATCCCCACATCTCACCAATATCCTATCTTGAAGTCTATTCAACCATAGCCATTTAACTATCTTCCCCTTACCATCCACCTTCATAGATACCTACTTATCCTCAAGCACTATCAACCTAATCCTTAACCCAATCCTCTCATTACCTATAACCCACAACCTCACAAATCCATATCCCATCTCGTCCCATGGCCCTATGCTGAATTTTTTAAATAGGTTGCAAAAACTTGAATTTTCCACCTTGGGTCCCAAAATATCATTCACCTATAAAAAGTTTTGTAATGAGCCCATCCACCCATAATTTCCTATCAAGCCTTATCCTCCATATTGGAAAATCTCTAAATTTTGAAATTCAATTGTAAAGAGGACCCCCAACAAAACCTTCATGCCTTTTAAACACTTGTTACCTTATCACGTATGATTAGGAGCTTATGATCCATACTATTCTTATGTCGTTGGTCGACCCCGCTTGGATTATATAATGGAATTCCATAGCACTCTTTTTTTTCATTCACGTAACTCATGCAATTTTTCTTAAAACATTTATCTATTAATATTGCACCTAAAATAATCATCACTTACTTTTACACCATTAAAAAAATGACTACAACTCCATTTTCGACTTCATCACTAGGTAATGGTCTCATAAGTTAGTTATCCTTCTCCCTTCCTAAAATTGAGCTCATGGACCTCTTCTCTTGATCCTATGTAAAACATATCTCATCAAACATCCAGATCCAATATTTTAAAAAAAAAAATTAAAAGGCATTTATCATGGGTCATAAATTGGAACTCCGAGCCCTTAAATTAAGGCGACATCAAACTTAGATCCAAAAACCATAAGTAGAGTTCACCAAGACATCTAATCACAATGATAAATCTAAAAATACTACTAATGTGATCATTGTTAAATATTCTACTACATCTAACTCCAATACCAAGCCCCCATAATGGGATTCTCGACCTACTCCCAAGTATACCCCCTTTGAGCAATCATATAGTTCAATCCTTTGATAAGCTCATTGCCTCCCATCTCATTTAGATTCCTCTAATCTTCCCTATCGATGACATACATCCTAAACTTGCATAGTACCCGAGGACCACTATTAAAACACCATAATGGCTACGGCCATGATGTTGAAAATTTTAAACCATTAAATACCTCATACAATGCCTTATTGACCAAGGGGATCTCAATTTGGATAATGCTAATGCCCCTCCCAACAAACCTTTGGACATATTTAAGCATCCATTCCATAACCACTAGACGAATAGAAAAATACATCCTTCCACATCCCAAACACCTAATTCTCACACAATTAATAACTTAAATAAAGAACCAACATTAGCATTCGCTCCTATTAATCCTCCATAAATTTTACCCACCTCTATTCCTTTGACATCTATAACCACACATTTGGACCCATAATCAAACCATACCCATGCCCACATCTCTCGAATCCACATCCACCCCATTAGCATCAATCACAACCACATCTCTTGAATCTACATTTGGACCCACCACATCTATATCATCTACACTCACATCAGCCATATCCGTACCTATCCCTATATCAACATCTACCTCTACACCTATGATTTTAATCCCTTATACACCCACACCTTTAGTTGGTCTGGGTAAAAATTAGTCTCACCCCGTCTCAATTGAAGTTCTACATTTTGTGGGCTCTATCATTTTTGGTATCTCCCAAGTTGATGCATAAAAACTCTCTCCTCCATTTGGTTGCCATGATCAGTCCCTTCCTTGGTTGAGGATCACTTAAAACTACGTGAAGTTTTTTCATTCCTCTGTCCATCTGAAAGAGTCTTTAAGTCACGTTTTGTTGTCCCCGTCATTTTTGTCCCAAATACCCATGGAAAAATGATTGGATGTAGCTCGAGGATCATATTTGAGCCTTATAACATTTCCAAATTCTTTGCCCTTGAAGAAACATTCATTTCCTGGCTCAAATGGTAAATTTTTCAGCATTTTATGGTTTGACGGGTGTATTTTTCTCGGTCAAATTTACATCTCAACATCACTAGAAATGTGGCCCTTTTTGGTTAGATGCAGCTCAATAGGGAACTTTAAAAAATCTAGGGATCACTTCAACCCAAAACTTGACCACATGGAGGAACAACGCATATTTGAAAATTCACCTTTTGGTTTGGCCTTGGAGTTACGACGGGGACACGTGGAGGTTTCCTCTTCTTTCTCCGGACTTTGAATAATTTTTCATGTAGCGGTATAGTTTTGGTAGACCATGGACACATGGAGGGCTGGCACTCATTTGAGGATCTCGCCTCAGGGTGCCACCTTAACAATTGCAATAGGGAGACATGTGGAGGCTTCCGTTAGCTTTTCTTTGTACTTAAACTTTTCAAAGAAATTTTCTAAGGCCTGGGACACGTGGTGAGCCCATGCTTGTTCAGGGTCTCCGCTCTTGGGCACCATCTTGAAGTTATGCCATAAAGACATGTGGAGGCTTCCACTGGGTCTTCCCATACTTAGACTTTTCAAGAAACTTTCTAAAATCCTGGGACACATGGAGGGACTGCACCTATTTAGGGACCAGCCCTAAGTTTTATTTTGAAGAAGCACCAGGAGGACACTTGGAGGCTTCGCACACTCTTCCCTTTTCTTAGAATTTTCAATGGCCAAAGGAAATTATCTCAGACCCTAGACACATGGCACCTTCCACTGAACCTTCAACTTTTTAACAAACTCTGCCAGACTGAGACATGTGTTAAGCCCGTGCTTGTTTAGGGTCTCTACTTTTGAGGACCATCTCAAAATGTGCCATTGAGACACGTGGAGGCTTCTATAGGCTCCTTTTTACACTAAGACTTTTCAAAGGCCAAAAGGAATTTTTCTTGGGCCCAAGGCACATGGAAGACCCAAGCTTGTTTGGGACTTACTTTTGTCCTTCTCCTTTATAGTTGCGCCATAAAAACATGTGGAAGACTATAATATAAAGTGGAAAAGGGCCATAATCAACGATTGTTATGCATTTCACTTTTTTATACCATTTTTCTCGCCAAGACTCCTAGAGACATGAATACACACTATTTTCATCATTCTTTGATGAAATTCCTTGTCATCACATTGTCTTTAAAGTGCCATTGAATGGTTTTCAAACTTAAATTGTGAGTCCAATGATTGTTAAGGTCGATATTTTAAAGTGGGAATTTCTCAGGAATTACTAGAGAAATGGATGTGGGAAAGAATTGCAGAGGAAAGAGAGGGAAAAGGGATGAAACGATGAAAGTGCAGGTGCACAAGATGAAAAAGGTGTTGCCTAGAGAGTGAGATGGATTACCTATCATATCCAATTGTGTAGAGTCTCCAGAAAATGATTAAAAAGGGAATTTCTCGCATGACAAAATCAGAATGATTAGAAGGATTTCCAAAAATTGTGGCATGACATCCTATTCATTAGTTGAGGGTTCAAGAAATGTGATCAATTCATAATTGGTCCACTTGGTAGATTTCGATCTAAATTTGTTAAATGTCACTTTCTGAAGAAAATTGTTAACAAGAAAAGGTCCCTCAAATATATTTCTTTTAGGGGGGAAAATTGAGTGAGTAAAATGTATAAATGCAATGAGAATACTCTTACAAAAGGTCGAAGGTTGAATTATTAAGAGAAAATTTGAGAAATCTGTCTTCGTGAGAGACCAAAGCCGATATAACCTGTTATTTTATTTTGTGTTAGATTTTCTATCGTGTCAAGGTGGTTGCAGATGTATAGCCATTGAGGAGCACCGAGCTTTCTTTGGAAGCTTTCCCCTATTAGTGAATCTAAGAAATTTTGAAATTAATTTTTTTCCAATCGCTATCAATTTGTGTCTCGCTTTGATTCAAAATATCTATAAATAGTTTCTTTCATTCCTATTGCAATCTTACATTGAAATTTTTGTGAAATCACAGAGCATCTCATCTCTGTGATAGTTTAATGGTATTTACAATTTCATTTCAAGAGGAGCCTTCATCTTGATGAGATAAAACATTTAAATTCAATTAACTATCACTTGTTGATAAATATTGTCTGTAATTCTTTGAGTGTACCTTAGGCCTGATTGATCAAGAGACTTTGGTGTTTATTTGAGTTTTTCAATTCGAGTCTTTGTGTTAGAGTCTCAAATATTATGTGAAAACATGCTGATTTGGTCCTCCATTGAAGCACACCTTCTGTTTGAAATAACATGTTAAATATTCTGAAGCTTTTTGTTGTTGAGTTGTTCAATGTTGTGAAGTCCCTTTGAAGATCTGGTATAATGAACTTTATTTTCTTTCATCTCCCACCAACATTATTCAAAACCATGAATTGACCACCAAATACCCCTGATTTCCCTATGTATCAACAAAGGAACAAAATCTACTTACTAAAATATGCAGAACAATCAAGATTTCTTAATGTCTTTAGTAACCTTAGCCTTGTGTTGAAAGTATCTCCATCATTTAGAAGTGACAACTCTTAAGAGTTAAATCATGGAGTATTGACCATATTTTCCCAAGGTTTTCTTCATAGAATTTGTGCAAAAGAAGGATATCTCCATCTCCTTCATCAAACAGAGGTTACATTAAGGGTCCTCTCACCTTGGTCGAAGAGGCATGGCCTAAAGTAGTGAGGATAGGTCAAATCCTCTTAAAGGTGCTATCCATCTCTCCACAAATATGAGTAACAAAGGGCTAGTTAGATCTCATCCCCGACTATAAAATGACACATACTATGATATATCTACCTCTAAGCTCCCTGTCGAATCTGTGTTGCTTCTAGGCTTGAAAGGAGAATGAATATGGAAACTAACACTCATGGCACCATTATTGGGGAATCTTTGAAGTATTTGAACAAAGGTGTATATGTACAAACCCAGGTAATGCTTTTTATAGATTTTAAAGTGTAAATACATTGCTGAAACATCATTATCTATTCAGATCTGTAATAATTGTTCAAATTTGTGAGTTTTGAGTGTAATATTTCTATCTTATAAAGTTATAACACTAAGATTTGTTTCATCATTGATAAATTTGGGTAAAAAAGAGCATATCTTGTAAGATTTGCATGGATATAGTATTAAAAAGGCATTTGATAGGTCTTTCATAGTGAATTTTCTCAAACTAAGGTGAAAATCCTTAGTGGTGACTTCGTGTTGTTTAAAGTATTTATAAATACCGTTGTCTTAACATATATCAAGTAAGATTTGTCACTAATATATGAAAATATGGAAGGAATAAAATCCTTCATCGCCAAGGACTCTAGTAGAAAGTTGTTTCAAGAGATGGGAAATTCTAATTCAGAAGGAAGAAGAATTTGGAAGGTTATTGGAGATCAAGCATCAAGAAAAGAGATCTCCATTGGTGAAACTGATCAGCCTATGATTGAAGATTGTAGTACTTCCTCAAGTGCTTCTGAATCAGGTAGTATCTTTGTTGAATTTAATTCTCCATCTGGAGAGGGTCCTTCATCTTTATTTGAAACATTTGCTTCTCAATATGCCCCTATATTTTCAAAATCTAATAGATTTTCCAAGAGACAGAACCTTTAGAGGGGCATTCATTCATAAAATTGTATCCATGTACACAAGACCCTCACTCCTCATCATTTTGTTTCTCTTGTAAGGTCACCTCCTCAAAATAATATGGCTCATCCTCCATCGAGACCTCCATTTGTCATTAATACTTTTGGTCCCATCAGTTTTAGAGGTATGGCTAGCTATCCAAATGTTGTGCCACAAGATGTAAGAAATAGATTGCCTAAGTTTCAAGGAAATAATGTAATAACTAGTGATCAACACTTGAAACTCTTTGTCAATATGATGGAGGACTTCAAAATAGAGTTTGAGGATGTATCCATTAAATTATTTATCCACACTCTAGAAGAAGATGAAAGGGATTGGTATAAATATCTGCCAGATAATTCCATTGACTCTTGGATAGAGATGAAGAATGATTTTAGAATGCAGTATGGTGATAAAACAGACCCTAGGTTTCTTTTATCATAGTTTAAAAATATAACAAAGAATCCTAATGAATCAGTGCATGATTTCAATACTAGATTTAAAAAACATTGAGAAGACTACTTGTTAATTTGAGGCCATTTGATGAATCATGTCCGATAAAGTATTCAGATGCATTTGATAATAAAGTTGTTTACTATTTGAGGGATAAGAACCCTGGGACTTTGAGGTAGGCCTTTACCATGGCTCTACAAATTGAGAACAATATTAAAGTCAGTTGGAAAACCTCCTAAGATAGAGGGTGTTAAAATGATCGACCTCGAGAAGCCTCAATCAAGTAAGGTTGTGGATCTTAAGGAAGTTGTAAGGAATTTTTCCAAGACTATCAAAGAAATCTCTTACAAGTTTGGCCAAGGAAGAGAAAGGAATTAGAAAAGGTTCTCGGGTTCAAGTATAGGAAACAAGGACAAGAGAAACTTTAAAATCATCTAGAAATGATCAAAGGTCTGATGACAGTGGTAAAGGACCCATGGGAGCTAGAAAACCCAAAGCTTGGGAGAATAGAGTAGTGCTGATCATCTAAATGCCAAAGTTACTATTGTTGAAGAGACAAATCAAATGGATTGGTGTGACAAATTCTTCTTACCCCACCTACCATGTGAAGTAGATCAGAAAGTTGAAGAAGTTGATGATGATGACAACACTGATGATGATGCATGCATGGTGGAATGTTGTACAAGCTCACAAAAGGATCAACTTCAACTAAGGTAATAAGTACAAGAACTACATAAGTTTTTGGGACTCGCATTCACCAGGTACCTCTTCTTCCTCCCTCTCATGCTTTAGAAATAGATATGGTACAATCATTTTAACTTCCTAATAATTATTTTGAGTACCTAAGAGCTCTAATGATTAAGAAGTACAATGGAGGAATCCCATCAGAAGAGGATATACAATTTCTAATGAATGTTGTTGTGGCTTAAGAAAAAGAGTATAACACAAGAAGTAAATTTGTCAAAGGGCCATGGCCTCAAGCCAAACCAAAGACCCCAGCTTCTCACCAATGTCCCAAACAAGACTCCAAAGAAATATGCATCTAGAAAAGGCCTTGTTGTCTCAAGTAGAACTGGTGTTCCCACCCATGCCAAAAATGTTTAAAAACCTTGTGCCATCTAACGAGTTTGTCAATCTTTCTCTAAATGCTACTTTTCCCAAATAATCCCTATGATATTTCCCAAGTCTTGAGTCAAATCAAGATTTTGTCCCAATTGTTGAACTGCATAGGATTCCTGAGCACAAGAAGAGGGACTTTGAGTATTTGGGGTTGGAAGAGGATAGGAGTGCCCAAGGCAAAAATATAAATAATGTAAACACTCCTCCATCCATTGTAGACCTAGAAAAACCACCAACATTCGAGAGATAGGTGAACCACCTAAAGTTTACTTAGGGACATCTTTAGTTGAGTCTCAATTAAATGTTGATCCATTTTTTACAACACTGATTATTAAAGACAAACTACTACACAATTGTATGTTATGCCACTAGAAGTCATGAATGAGTTGAACATTAAAGTGATAGAAGCTTATGGCAAGTTTACTTAATGGATTATAGAGAGGTTCCTGTTGTAGGATGTGTAAAAGGTTTGGTGGTACAACTTGTAGCTTATTCGGGTAAGAACCTGAAACTTGATGTTGTCATTATTGATTGCCTTGCCAAATGGGGCATGTTGTTATCAAGAAAGTGGGCTACAAGTGTTGGTGGAAGTGTTCAAATGGATATGTATTTTTCCACCATTCCAATTGAAGGTAGCCTTGTAAAGCTTTATGGAGAGAAGAAAATGTTACACCTCATTGAATATCCAAATAATGCTTCTTATGAAATGTTATAGGTTGATATAGATACAAATAAATTTGTGGGGTTTCTGATGGTAAGGAGCATAAGATTGATTAGTGTAAATTTTTTGAACATGTGGGTTTACCTAGGACCTTGTTATTTGATGGAGCTTGTTCCAAGTTTGGAAATGGTGTTGGCATTGTTTTGATTTCTCCAAGCCAAGAAGAGTTTGTCTTTTCTTTCAAAATTAACTTTGAATGCACCAACATCATTGCTGAATATGAAACATTGTTATTAGGCTTGATAATTGCATGGAAATATGATATAAAGGATATCATTGTCAAAGGGGATTCAAAATTGATTGTCAAGAAAATTAGAAAACTATATGCTACTAAAAATCAGAGAATGAAATAATACAAGCATGCAGTTTGGGATTTGATTTAAATGTTTGACTCTTTTAATATTATGCACCATGATAGAAATTATTATGTTGTTGCATAAATGTTAGCAGTGCTAGGATATAGGTTTGGGAATTGTACAAAGTGTCTCCATTTTGTGAGTATAATGTTAAAATACTAACAAGGCCATCTGTCCATGATAACGTTAAAAATTGGCAAGTGTTTGATGATGATGCCTGTGTGAAATGGTTTCTACATAACCAATGTGAGTTTTCTGACCAAAATATAAATTGGGAACCAATGGTGTGTTTTGTTGAAGGAAAGGAAACCTTATTTGGCAGAGACATCGTCTAGATGAGGACAAACATGATTCCCAGAGGTTTGGTGGCATTGGAATCAAACTTTGATAATGCTGATTGCATTATTAAAAGGAGTATGTTAGTTTTAAGAGATGTGGAAGAGCATGACCTGGACACAAAAGGAAAAAGCACATAAAATCTGGTTATGAAGAAATCTCAGCAAGGAAAATAAGTAGTCATTTGTTCAATTGCTGAAAATATATCAAGACTTCTTAACTTGGTCTTACTCGAGTTGAAGGCATATAGGGAATATTTTTTCAAACATGAGATTCATCTTGAGTCTAATGTCAAGCCTTTCAAAAAAAATAGAGGCCCATATATCCGCTTCTTTCTTTGAATATGTGAGAAGAACTTAAGAAGTTGAGGGATGGAGGGATCATTCATCCCACGAGGTATTCACCCTAGGTTGTAAACCTAGTGCATGTCAGAAAAATAATGGTGATATAAGGCTATGTGTAGACTTCAAGAGCTTAAATAAAGCATCCTTGAAAGAAAATTACCCTCCACCAAACATGGAGAATATGTTAGAATTGGTAACAGGTTCAGAATTGTTATCTACTCTGGATGGTTTCTTTGGCTATAATCAAGTTGTTGTGAAGGATTCAGAAAGAATAAAGATTGCCTTTACTACTCCTTATGGAACTTATGTCTATGTCAGGATGCCTTTTGGCTTAATGAATGTTGGACAAAATTTCCAATGAGTAATGGATGTAGCATTTGTTGGCTATATCAATGATTTCATTACTATTTATCAAGATGATGTAATTGTGTTTTCTAGAAATAGAAATGATCACTTGCAACACTTGGAGAGAATGTTGATAAGGTGTAGGGAGTATGGCATATCATTGAATCCCAAGAAGTGCCACTTTGGAGTGCAAAAGGAAAATCTTCTTGGTCACATTGTATCAAAAGAATGGGTCATGATAGATCTAGAGAGAGTGGAAGCCATCAACAAGGTTCCAATTCCAAGAACTAAGAAGGGAATTCAATCCTTCTTTGGACAAATAAAATTTATCAGAAGATTTGTGTCTAAATTTGCTAAGATGACCATCCCCATTACTAGTATGTTGAAGAAGGACCAAGTTATCAAATGGGAAGAAGTTTCCATTCAAGATTTCAATGGGATCAAAGAAGCACTAAAGCATGCCCCTATTTTTGCAGCCCCAAATTACAAGAATCCTTTTCAAGTGTTTTATTTTGCTTCAGAAAACACCATTGCATCTGTTTTATTGCAGAAGGATGATGAAGGGGCTGAGAGACCAATTTCCTTTTTCAAGTAAGGAATTATAGGGAGCTAAGTTGAATTACACCATCATGGAGAATCAAGCATTTTCCTTGGTAAAAGTAACAAAGGTTTTAGACCCTACATCTTGAGCTCTAAAGTTGTTACTTAGGTTCCCCACACCATGATGAAATACATCTTATTAGAGATGGAGGTCTCAATAAAAAAATGTAGATGGGTGAACAAGTTGCAGGAGTATGACATGGATATCCAAACCATGAAATTGGTAAGAGGTTTGGGCCTAGCTAAGCTTATGACTAAGAGAAACTTGTAACTATTGAGGTGATGGAATTAGAAGGAGAAAGGGTGGATGTTCTTGAAAATTTGGTAAGTTCTCAATGGTACAAAGATATAATATTTTATCTCTCGACATCTATGTTTCTTTGAATATTTGAGTAAAAATTAGAAAATAGCTTTTAAGTTATCCTCTCAAAAGTATGTCATTATAGATTTTGGGTTATCTTGGAAGGACCCCGAGGAGTACTCTTGAGATGCATTACTGAAGATGAGGCCCCAAAATAATTGTTGATCTCCATAGAGGATTTTGTGGGGGACATTTTGTTGGAAGAGTTACAACACATAAAATCATGAGGGCTGGTTATTGGTGGCCAACTCTCTTCAAGAATACAAATCTCTTAGTTAGGAAATGTGAAAGTTGCCAGCATTTTTATAGAAGAATGAAAGCTTTAGGATCCCTTCCTTTACAACTCGTGTGCAGTTTAAGCCCCATTCGAGAAAATGGGGAATGGATTTCATTGGGGAAATTTATCATCCTTCTAGTTTTGGTCATAAATGGATTCTCGTAGCCAC
This sequence comes from Taxus wallichiana var. yunnanensis, assembly GCA_018340775.1. NCBI lineage: Eukaryota > Viridiplantae > Streptophyta > Pinopsida > Cupressales > Taxaceae > Taxus > Taxus wallichiana. The sequence continues at coordinate 181,878,199 of CM031233.1, read as the reverse complement.
CGATTATTTCACTAAGTGGGTGGAAGCAATCCCCAATAAGAAGAAAACACACCAAATTATCATGGACTTCATCTGAATCAAATCATACATAGTTTTAGAGTGCTAGCTAAAATTGTTGCTTTGATAATGCCATGAGTTTTAGAGCCAAACCTTTGGTGGCCATGTGTAAAGAGTATAGAATCAATCTGACATATGATTCTAACTACAATCCCCAAGGAAATGGACAAGTTGATTCCAGTAATAAAAACTTATTGAAGCTCATTATAAGAACCTTGGAGCTGAACAAAAGGAAGTGGGGTGAGAAAATGAAGTTTTCTGTTTGGGCTGACATAATCATTGTCAAAAGAGCTACTGGTAAAAGCCCATTTGAATTGGTATATGAAAGTCAAGCTTTTCTGCCCCTCCATTTGTAATTTTCTTCATTTTAGTTTGTTCAAAAAATTGAAGACCAAGAAGTTAGTCCATATGATGCTCAAACAATCAGATTATTGAGTTGGATGAAGAAAGAAGGGTATCCCATAAGTGGCATGTGAAGTTCGAGAAAAGTTGAAGAAGTTATTTGAAAAAGGTGACTCTTAGAGCTTTCAACATTGGGGATCTTGTGCTTTTATGAGATAGTAGGCATGAAGATAAGGGAAAATATGGTAAATTTGATGCATTGTGGATGGGCCCTTATTCCATTTACATTCGAATTGGTGAAAATACCTTCTTACTAAAATACTTAGATTGGGAATTGCATGAATTGCTTGTTAATGGAAGGCATTTGAAACATTTCCTTGATTTATTTCTCAGAATCAAGCTATAATCCATTGTATAGTGTATAGTTCTTTGTTATCATTCTTCTTTTGTGTTTTTGTTTGTTATGGTCCTTGGTGACCTGGTTTTGTTGGTTTCTCGGTTTGTTTTTTGGAGAATGGTTATGGTTTCTCTTCTCTACAAGATTATCCTTTGATGTTGTTGCCCAATGGTCTATTTTTGGCACTTGGTCTGCTATTTTTTCTTATGGAACTCACAGGGAGTTCCCATCCATGAGTTGGAGCCAATGTTAGTGCTCAAATTAGTCTTACCCCATTTGTCATTGAAGTTCTCCACTTGCGGGCTCATTGTTTTCTCTATCTCTGTTTTAATGCATAAAAACTTTGTTCTCCATCTGGTTTCCATGATTAGTTCATGTTTTGGTCGAGGGTGACTTAAAACCCCCAAAAAAATAGTTGTTCCTCTATCCATCTGAAATATTCATAAGTTGGGTGTAAAACTCAGTTGTTCCTTTCCTTCTATTTTCCACGGTCACGTTTTATTGTCCCACTGTCATTTTTGTCCCAAATACATGTGGAAACATGATTAGATGTAGGTCAAAGGATCATATTTGAGCCTTATAACATTTCCAAATTCTCTGTCCTTAAAAAAGTTTCATTTTCGGATCAAATGGTAATTTTCTTGCATTTTACGATTTGACAAGTGTATTTTTCCTACTAGTCAAATTTACATCTCAAAGATCAATGGAAACATGGCATTTTTGGTTAAATGCGGCTCATCGGGAACTTTAAAAACTCTAAGGATTGCTTCAACCCAAAACTTATCCATGTGGAGGAATGAAGCTCATTTGAAAATTCACCTTTTGGTTTGGCCTTGGAGTTCCGCTAGGGGGACACGTGGAGGTTTCTACTATTTTCGCAGACTTAGAAATTTTTTGCATGTTGTTGGTATAGTATTGGTAAACCATGGACACATGGAGGGTTGACGCTCATTTGAGGATCCACCTCAGGGTCCCATCTTAATAATTGCGATAGGGAGACATATGGAGGCTTCTGCTGGCTCTGCTTTGTACTTAAACTTTTCAAAGCAATTTTATAAGGCCTAGGAGATGTGGTGAGCCCACTCTTGTTTAGGGTCTCTTCTCTTGGGCACCATCTCGAAGTTATGCCATGAAGACATGTGGAGGATTCCACTGGGTCTTCCCATACTTAGAGTTTTCAAGAAAATTTCTAAAGGCCTGGAACACATGGAGGGACTATGTCTATTTGGGGACTAGCCCCTAAGTTTTATTTTGAAGAAGCACCAGGAGGACACTTGGAGGCTTCCAATCACTCTTCCCTTTGCTTGTACTTTTCAACGGCCAAATGAAATTGTCTCGGACCCTAGACACATGGCTCCTTCTATTGAACCTTCAAAATTTTTAATAGACTCTTTCGGACTAAGACACGTGTTGAGCCCGCACTTGTTTGGGGTCTCTATTTTTGGGACCATCTCAAAATGCACCATTGAGAGACGTGGAGGATTCCGCTGGCTCCTTTTTACACTAAGACTTTTAAAAGGCCAAAAGGCATTTTGCTTGGACCCAGGGCACGTGGAAGGCCCGTGGTTGTTTGGATATTTCTTTTGTGCTTCTCCATTTTAGTTGCACCAAGGAAACCCTTGGTCAAGCTGGCTATGATAGAAAGTGGACAAGGGGCGAATCAATGGTTATTGTGGATTTCACCTATTTTCTACCATTTTTTCTCCAGACTCCTAGATACACAAATACACACTGTTTTTCATCATTCTTTGATGAAATTCCTTGTCATCTTTGTCTATAAGGTGCCATTGAATGGATTTGAAACTTAAATTATGAGTCCAAGGATTGTTAAGGTCAATATTTTGAAGTGGGAATTGCTCAAGCACTCAAAAATGGGAATTACTAGAGGAAATGGATGTGGGGTAGAATTGCAGAGGAAAGAGAGGGAAAAGAGATAAAATGATGAAAGTGTAGGTGCAAAAGATGAAAAAGGTGTTTCCTTGAGAGAAAAAGGATTACCTATCATATCCAATTGTGCAGAGTCTCTGGAAAATGATTAAAAAGGGGATTTCTCGCATGACATAATCAAAATGATTAGAAGGATTGCCAAAAATTTGTGGCATGGCATCCTAGTCATTAGTCAAGGGCCCAAGAAATGTGATCAGTTCACAATTGGTCCACCTAGCAGCTTTCGGATCTGAATTTTTTAAATGTCACTTTCTGAAGCAAATTGTTAACAAGCAAAGGTCCCTTGAATATTCTTTCTTTTTGGGGGGAAAATTGAGTGAGTAAAATGTATAAATGCAATGAGAATACTCTTGCAAAAGGTCAGAGTTTGAATTCCTAAGAGAAAATTTGAGAAAGTCGTCTTCATGAGAGACCAAAGCCGAGATAACCTGTTATTTTATTATGTGTTAGATTTTCTATCGTGTCAAGTTTGTTGCACATTTATAGCTATTTGATGAGCACTAATCACTGATATTTCTCTATAATCTTTTCCTTTCTGATGAATCTAAGTAATTTTGAAATTAATTTGTGTCTAATCTCTAGCAATTTGTGTCTACTTTGTTTCAAAAATTTTGCAAATAGTTTCATTCATTCTTATTGCAATCTTACATATTTATTTTTGTGAAATCACACAAGATCTCATCCCTGTGATAGTTTAATGGTATTTTCAATTTCATTTCAAGAAGAGTCTTCATCTTAGATGGATAAAAAAAATTAAAATCAATTAATTGTCATTTGTTGATAAATATTGTCTGTAAGTCTTGGTGTACCTTAGGCATGATTGATCAGAGAATTTGGTGTTTAATTGAGTTTTTCAATTTGAGCCTTCATGTTAGAGTCTCAAATATTATGTGAAAACGTGATGATTTGGGCCTCCATTGAAGCACACCTTCTGGTTGAAGGAATGTCTTAACTATTCTAAAGCTTTCTGTTGTTGAGTTGTTCGTTGTTGTGAAGTCCTTTCGAATATCTCTTATAATTAAATTTATCCTACTTCATCTCCCACCAAAATTATTCAAAACCACAAGTCCACCTTGAACTACCCCTTTTTCTCTGTATCAACAAAGGAACAAAATCTACTTACTAAAATATGCAGAACAATCATGATTTCTTAATGTCTTCAGTAACCTTAGCCTTGTGTTGAAATTATCTCCATCATTTAGAAGTGACAACTCTTAAGAGTTAAATCATGGAGTATTGACCATATTTTCCCAAGGTTTTCTTCGTAGAATTTATGTAAAATAAGGATATATCCATCTCCTTCATTAAACAGAGGTTACACTAAGGGTCCTCTTATCTTGGTTGAAGAGGCACGGCCTAAAGTAGTGAGGACAAGTCAAATCCTCTTAAAGGTTCTATCCATCTCTCCACAAATATTAGTAACAAAGTTCCAGTTAGATCTCATCCACAGCTACAAAATGACACACACCATGATCTATCTACCTCTAAGATCCCTGTTGAATCTATGTTTCTACTCGGATTGAAAAGGAGAACAAATTTATATACCAATAGTGTCCATGCCTGAATGTATTCGCATATCTACACCACCCCTTTAAAGATATACTAGCAAAACATCCTAATTTGATACTGACCATAAAATACCTCTCACTCTCATCGTCATATTCTATGACTAGTACCACTTCTATATCAAAATATTCCAAACCATCTATAACTCCTTCCGATCTCATCAAACACATTATCCAATAATAAATTCCATCCTCTATCTCCTCATCTTCAAAAAAACATACACCCACATAACCTTGTTCCATCTCAATAGATCCCCTTATTGAAATCACTATCATCCCCATTAAGAATACAACCACACATTAAAAATAGAATAACCTTGACATTCCTACTCGTAATCTGTCACCCATCCACATAAGAATTTGGAACTTCCTCCCTTAAATACCCATCAATCCGAGTCATCAACCATCTAAACATCTATATTAGGGCTTAAACCTTCTATTTTTGAACCAGCAATTCATCCAAAACATATACTACTACAAAATATTAATAAAAATATCTATAAATATCCCCAAATCCACATCTAAATCATTTATTCCATCTTCCAAATCCATATCTAAATCATCTCTCCCTCCTCCTCAATGTAAATCACAAGCCACCAAAATAAACTTTGAAGCTAAGGCTCCTACAAAGTATCATAAGACCAACGCTCCTCTCTTACCCTCATCATCTTCCCCTAAGCTAAATTATCCTAAAATCCATAACACTTTAGCTTCACAAACCATCATCGAATCTTACACTAGAATATTTCAATGTCTTCTCTATGAATCCACAATCACCCTTCCCCTATAAAGTCCTTCAATCATTAAAAGTGAAAACCCATGTGGTTTAACTCCAACACTATATTTTCTTAGCAATGTCTTCTCGAACATGAAACGAACACTAAAGGGCCCTCTCCACCCTTATTGAAAAATTTACCAAAGAATATGTTCTTCTTATCGAAGAGGAACACCTTGTCCATTCTACTAGTCAATCCACATAAAATCCACATTCTCTAGTCAAGTCCACAACCCTTAAATCATCTTCCTTATCCAAATATTTTGTCATTATCCCTCCTCCCACATTTACATATTTTAAGGATGGTCCTTGTGTCTACATCAACGCCATTTGTATCAACACTTGTTCTCTTCCTCATGAGTGACAACCATATATATAATCCAAACTAAATATCATCATATCTACTCCCTATGATGATACCAATCCATCACTTACTTAATCTTAAGCTAAGATGTCCATCGTATCCACTCTATCAACATAGAAATTGGCCGCCATCGGAAGAGTTTTGTAAGGAAGCTACATAAATATATCATTAATATGTCTCTTTATGAGGTTATCCAAATCTCTCCTAATCATCAACAAAACCTCATTTATGCCTTGACACATATCCCTACCTCATCTAAATAATCGCATCCACTTGTATCCATTTTTGTTACTCTTGTCGTTTCCGCCACCATTTGCATTAATGATTAAAAATACATAGATATCTCACCTAAATATCATGACCTCCCTCTATTTTTCACTATCTACATCAACAAAACATTAATTTATCACTCTATAATAGATAACGGTGCAAAAATTAATATGAAATCATATCACACCTTGAACCATACCAAAATTCCCAAATATATCATTTCTTAATCACCTACGATTCTTTACACCTTCAACTACATTGTGGCCCCTAATTTGGGCACAATTATCCTCCCCATCCACATCGGTGAAAAAATACTACATGAATTCTTTTACATCATTAAGGGGAGTTTCAATATAATTTTCTACTTGGACACCCATTGATTCATGTCAAGTGTTGTTTCCCCTCCACCAATCACTGTTGCATTAAATAAGAATAGGAGTGTAAGATCCATACTCTCCCTTTCGACTATCCTCCCTTAAAAACATGTGATATGACTTATCGACCAAATGATGTGCTCATCCCAAAACAAGATTCATCCTTGAAAGTGTCCACCCATTCTTCTATGGATGCATATTACCTACCTAATGATGAATCCATTGAAAAATGTGATGCACCTTCTATCTCGAGGGAATATTGAATCCTCACTCTTAATTATCTTCTCTCCATCAATCAACTTGGTAGACCCGATAAAGCACCTATGTATCAATAAAATATCGGGGATATAATTTTGTTTTGTCGACCTCATCTAAAAACCAAATTCATCTATGACAAAATTGATCTCCCTTCATCCCATATTGAAAATTAACTTCACACTAAACCTTACACCAAGGAATTTGTTTTCTTATATAACAAAAAGAATAACCTACTTGATTAATATAAATAGGAAATATATGGCTAAGCTAATTGATATTATAGGAATAGATGTATAAATAATTGAGTGCAAAAATTAACCCAAGAAAACTATGCTAAAATATGTAAAACCTTGACTACAAATAAGGGGTAAAATGACCTAGTTATTTCGTAATTTGTCTTGGACTATGCCGCAGTTCTCACCTAATGAATAGAGATGTAAAATTGTCAAACAAAGCCTCGAAAAAATGTGCAATATGATGATTTTCCTAAATTGGGGCACATTGAGAGGGACAGGGGTGACTTTGGGCACCCTAGCCTATTTCGGGTGTCTGTGTCTACCAAAATACTTAGAAAACCTTCTATGGGTGGTCCCTAGTTGTTTTTAATTGTTCACCTTTTATCACTATGATGGTGCATAATGAGGTCTGAAGTCGATAAAACCTATAATGATGTATTGACTAACAAAACCCTCAAATAGACATTAAATTGTTAAAAATAAAGATGTTAAATGAGGTGTCAGAATGTCCATAGTTTTCACAAAGTAGTTATATGTGTGTGCATGGAATCATTCCCTAGGTGGATTTTTTTGTGTGTGTCACACTTGATAAGGATAAAATTAGCTAGATTTAAAGAAATGTAATAGATGTGTTTATGGAATAGAATAAATTTCCCTCCTATGAAGTGTATGTAGAACAATAAACCCCCGTGTCCCTTGGATGGTGCTATATGGATGAATAGATATCTTAAATTCTTGATGGATGCAACCTTAGGTGGTGATATCTAATGATTAATTCTTGGTAATTTATTATGATCACATAACTTTATATTTATATGATTCCTTTTCTTGAATTTCATAATTCACCTTGAAAAGTTAGATTACCAAAAAGATAAGATGCTCAAATGACTAAAAAGGACCCAAGAGATGTGAACAAAGTACAAAGGGGTAAGAGGTGCCAAGAGGGGATGAAGGCTCTTGGAATTGGTGTCCAGATGATAAATGTCGGGGTATAAAAAGACATACTGATAAAATAAGGGTGAAAAAAAAAAGTTGTAACAAAAAGAAAATAAAGGTGGAAAAAGACATGGGTTAATTGAAACTTTTATTACTTGGGAATTAGATAAATAGTAATATGTAATCGGGGATAGATAATTACCAAAAGTGCGTTATTTTTTGTCTACATTTTTCCCCTCTTTATTTTTTTGAGTGTATTCTCGATAACATAAATTAGATAAGATATGTGTACCGATAACCATGTAGATCGATGATAAAAGCATACCAAGGGATAAGTCAAAGTGTGGAGTTATAACGAGTGTCAAGGATGGATACTAAGGAGGAATACATGTGTATATGTCATGAACATGCTTGTTTTTTATGTGGGATTATGTAGATATGATGTGACTACCACTTCCCATAAGGAAGGATGTGTAAAAGTTAAGAATGAACAAGTAGTCAAATACACATGTATATGATTGAAATGTCTAAACATATGTAAGGAACATATGTAAAATATGAAAATGTGAAAATGGACATGTGCACTGATCCATGATGAGGAAAGAGTGTAGAAAATATTCTCAGTAGATTTTGTAGAAGACTCGAGTTTTTAGGTGATCTCACACCGCTTTCCTTGGCCGCGTGTTTTTAGGGTGATTTCAAGCCAATTAATAGAAGAATTGTAGGGAGAAATTTTTTCTATCCTCTAAAATTTAATTAATTTTTTAATGTAGAACACCACTTTGCAAATGGTGTGTACAAATTCGAACAATTTGAATAATTTGATCCAACGTGAAACTAAAATGTGCTCTATAGTGCGTGCATGTTGAGTGCTAAGGACTATGTGCCCTGTAAAAGTTGTTGTGTGGAGTTATGTAGACTGTGATAAAATTCCAAAATATTGTGTAACTGACCCTAGTCACAAGCATCTAGGAAGGGTCATAGACACCCAAGTGGTATTGTCTTGGTGCGGGTGCTAGCGTTTGTGTTGTGCTAAAGAGTTAAGTCTAATTTTGAGCATTGTTTGATATTGACGATTATATTGTACCAATACCGTGTCATGCTGAAATATGATTGGATGAAACCATATGGTGTGAATAATTAACCTAAATGATGTCTTCCCTCATTTGGAGTGTATGTGATGTTCTTTGAAGGAGTATGCGGCTCGAAAGAGCACCAATGGTTGTGTTGAAAGTTTTCCCTTCATGGGGAATGGAATTCTCTTGGTAGAAACCAAGGAACACATAAAAAAGTGGCTGGGATAAAAGTGTCGGTATAATTAAATACAAATGTTCATGTAGAATAAAAATTTTACACTAAGTAGACAATATGTAAGCTAAGACACAAGAAGATAATGTAAACAAACAAGAAGACAATGTAGACCATGAAAAGTAGGTTGTAAACATGGGAAACCACTCACGATGTCACAAGTAAATCATGGATAACAAAGATAAAATAAGATAGTGTTCACACAAGATAAAGGCTAAATCCTACGAGATAGGAGAAAATAATGAAAATCAAGAAAACAAAGTAATAGATAGTCGGGGTGGAAAATAGGCATGCAAAACAAATTTTGCACATGAAGCACCCATTAACATGTTAGAGAGATAAAAAGTATGTCAAGGTGTGTATAATCCCATAAATAAATGTGCTATGAAATTAAATGAAAAAATAACACTTATAATGTATAAAAGTGGATTCCCCCTTGAGCCTTTGTTGCTTTAGAAACCTACAATGAAGTATTGACTTGCAAAACCCTCAAATATAATCAAATCCTAAAAAAGAAATATGTAAAATGAGGGTTGAAAATATCCTCGATTGTCACAATAGTGATTTTATGATTGAGAAATACACTACATCTCGGACCAAATGTAGTTTTATGTGTGTGTTTGTGGAATCGTGCCCTAGGTGGCTCATATGTATGTAAAACATGACAGCAAGGAAAGTAGCTAGCTATAAATAAAAGTAATAGATGTGTGCATAGAATAGAATTAAATTCCATCCTATAAAGTGTATGCAGAATAACCACCCCTTGTGTCCCTTGGATGGCGTTAGATGGATGCAATGGAGATCTGAGATGCTTGATGGATGCAACCATAGGTGGTGATAGTTAATGCTTAGTTCTTGATCATTTATTATGATCACATAACTTTATATTTATATGATTCCTTTTCTTGAATTTCATAATTAACCCCAAAAAGGAAAAATACCAAAAATATAAGATGCCAAAAATTCTAGAAATGACATAAATGATGTGAACAAAGTACAAAGTTATTAGGGACACGTAGAGGGGGTGAGGGAATGTGGTGCTTGACATCTTAGGTGGGAAATGGTATCCGGGATGATAAATGTTGAGGTATTAAAATGAATACTAAGAAAGTAAGGGTGCAAGACCAAAAGTGGCACCAAAATACATGGGTTGATTAATAATTTTCTTACTTAGGAATCATATGAATAGTAGTATGTAATCAGGACTAGATAATTACCCAAATTGTGTGATTTTGTGTCTACACCTATACCTACCTCCACCACTTCACATGGAAGGGATTCCATCTAAGACATTATGAAAAGTTGTACTTGACCTTGAAATTAACTAATCCCATGAGCCTTATAAAAAATTTAGATAGGGTTTTAAGGAAGTCCCCACTCACACCCTCACATAGCCTTCTTTTACATCTTTGATTGATTCATCATCCACTATTCCCCCATCCAAAAATGTTGTGGACATTGATGACATCATGTCTCTTATAGCTGACTTTTTTAGTCTCCTCCATCACCCTGGGACTAGTCACTTACTAGAATGGGGGTGAAAATAGGTCCCTTCCTCTAATCTTCCCTGACATGGTAGAGAAGGATTCCCCTACCATCAATATTCTCCAACGTAGTTCAATGAATCCATCATTTCCTACATGGGGGAAAAATATTATAATCTTCATAAAGGTCTTACCCCTAGCACATCCACCCTTCTCAATGAGTCCACAATAGACATCATTTTAGGGACTCCAAAGATCCCTAGATTATTAAGGTTGGCCAATATCTTTACCCATAAGAACTAAAGGCCTTTACCTCCTTCCTATCACAATAAAACTAGGCCTTGGCATTGTTGTATGCTAACATGTCGGGCCTCGATACATTGATCATTATCCATAGCATTATCACCATTCCCGAAGCTAATTAGGTTAAGAAAAATATATGTCATATGTATCCTTGTATTTCCCTCCCTATCAAAGAGGAGTCACAATGCCTTCTTTTTCGTAAACTTCATCCAACCCATAAACTATACGTAATGGGTTTCGAACATTGTACCTATTTCCAAAGCCTCTTGAAAGCTTGACATTTGTAATGCCTTTCAGTATTTGAATCTCTCTTGCCCTAAGGATGGCTATCCCCTTCCCAACATTAATCAATTAGTAGATTTAACAGTTGTCCACGAAATGATCTATCTTATGGATGGTTTTTCTTGTTATAACCGGTTCCTCATTACACAAGAAGACCAACCTAAGAATTCTTTCATCACCCCTTGGGGAACCTTTTGTGATTATGTCATGCCCTTCAATTTGACTAACATAGGGGTGAGATATATGCGCCCTATGGCCTATACATTCAATGACCTCATCGATAAAATTGTAGAGGATTATGTCTATGACCTCTTAGGTAAATCCAAGAATCTAGAAAACCATCTTTCTACTCTTGAAATCCCCTTCACGTGTCTTATTAAATTGTTCATTTGTCTTAATCCCACTAAATTTGTGCTCAAAGTAATAAATGGAAAAATACTTGGCTTTATCATTTTTATCGGGAAATGAAGATGACACCACCAAATTCAAATCCATCCTCGAGATTTCTCCCCCGGATAATATAAAACATCTTCACATTTTTAAGAATGACTTTAATTAGTCCACCATTTCATCTCATAGTTCTCTCGAGCGCTACCAACCTTTTCACCATCTCCTTTTCAAAGACACCCTTTTCAATTTGGATGCTAATTTGTAGAATAAGTAATATATTTTATAAAATCCAATGCTTATGCCTCTGCGTGATGAGGATACTTTATATCTCTACATATCTACCTCCGATCATGCTCTATGTGACATGATGACACGCATGACGAGAAAGGAAAGGAGAAATCCATCTAATTTTTAGCTACACTCTCCTCAATTATGAAAACCACTAGACTAAATCAAAATAGTTGTGTTGTGTTATTTTCTTGGCCACTTCTAAACTCCATCATTATCTCCTCAATCAAAAAATATTCATCATCAATAGCTTCAATATTCTTAAAAAAATCACTCCAAGCCATATTATAATGATCACGTCACTCACCGGCTCATGCTCATGACCGAGTTTGAACTAGATTTCATCTCCCGAGAGATCTATTAAGGGCCAAAGCATCACCGATCAACTCACTTGAATCTAGATTCTTCTTGAAAAAAATATTCCTCATGAACAAGTCCTAAAACAATCCATCCATACCATCGACCATGAATTTTTTACCCTTAGAATGAAAATTTTCTTTAACGGATCCAAGTTTTTACAAGGGGGAGACGTCGGTGTTATCATAATTCATCTTTGCGATACCTCTATCCCCATCGCTTATAATATTAACTTGGAATGTAACAACAACATGGATGAGTATGACGACTATTATAAGGAGTGTCTAAACCAACTTGAATTTCTAGACAAGAGTCACTTAATCCCTCTTCAACACCATCATGTGTATCAAGAAAGTATCAAATGTGCCTATAAGAAACATATCAAGGAACACGAATTTAACATCAATGACCTCACCTTACAAGAAAATATGAATGTCACTACTCTAGAGAGAAGCCAATGTGGAATTTTTTTTTCTTCAACTATATTGGACCATATATTATCATGCATATATATGGGTCCAGAGCCTATCTCTTGTCTCCCTTGATGGTAAACCAGGAATAGAACTTCTTAATGCCTTACACTTGTAACTTTTATATTGTTAACATACTTACCAATGTGACCCTATTCATACTTAATGATCACATTCCCATTAGTACCCCTTTCCATCTCTCATTGTATGGATTTGGAATAATGTGGTTTATCATCAATAGCCTATCTATGACCTTAAATATGGGCACCATAACTCTTCTCATAGCATATTCCTCATAGAAAATTTCCTTCTTCTATGTCGAACCCCATGATCATTAAATCTATCAAACTCTTATTCGCATCTTTGAAACCTTGCTAAGGGTCCATGGGTGTCACTTGTACATCTTATCTTCCATCCCCACTCTATAAAAGTTCAAAAAATTGGATGTTCACATCAAAATATATATTTTGCAAAAATATATTGATCTCTCAAAGGAAATTTATTCATATAAATCAAAAATATTATTATAGACATATCCCTCGAAGGGCAACTATCATGCATAATTCATTGTACCATCTAAAAAGTCAAAAATCAAAATTCTAAACTAAAATAAAAATACTAGAAATTTACCTTAAAGGATGGATACTTTTAATCATGGAAATGAAGGATTCCCACATTGACCAGCCTTCTTAAAATATGAAAATAAAATACAACCATCCCCTGAAATATTCCCACATCGATCAACTTTCCAATCCTCTGCAAGCTTCCCACATTCATAATTTTTTTGTTAAATGGCTTAGATTTGGGGCATAGATTTAGAAACATCACCTAATGAGAACCTATTTTCCTTGTACATGCTACAACTTAACCCCTTTTTTATGTCTATATTGGGTCTATAAGCACACTTTCCATCTTTACCTCTAGGTCTTAAATGTGACTAACTATCATTAGTTATGTGTCAACACATGTCATTGCTCATAAGTGAATTTATATATGTTGTTCCATCTCATGATTTACATCTAATCTAGTTGAAAAGCATCTTTCTATGTATTCTCCTCTCTATTACTAAGTGTATATTCTCATGCCTAGGTTACCATATCAATGTTGTACCTATTCCCTTTCACTATCCTAACTTTTGCATCAACATCCAATCCTTCATATCCCATATGATAAAATCCAACCTACATCTATCCACCTTATATACATAAACATTTAATATCATCCAATCAATTTCCAAATGAATATCAATTAAATCAACAATGTCGACATAATTTAATCATATATTAATCCATCACATTAAGTAACATACACATCTAAACCCATCACATCTATTCTAGTCCAAGTCATCTCATATCTATCAATATTTTCCTAATCAAAATCTATCATAACATCATATAAACACTTAATCAATACATCACATCATATGTTCATATTAACATTCAATCATTATATATCTAATATCTAATAAACATATCACATAAAATCAAATAATAAAAACATCACATCCAAAACATAAAGCAACATCCATAATATAATCAAATATCTTGATATATCATATATAATCCACGAAAAAAAATCATGTATATATATCCTCATCAAAATGTGTCCATACATCCTTGATAGGCCTCTAGGGATCCCTCTAGAAAAATTATACATTGAAATCCATGTCGAAATCTAAGTACAATGTTTACCCACTAAGTTGTGAAATGCAAATCGGACACTCTAAGTAATCAACCTAGCCCTCCTTGAGCAAGATGTTTTCCACCTCCATGTCCTTTTTTTTGGTTACATATCACTCCATGGCTATGTTATGATCATCATAATATGTATTCATTTTTGCACCCCACTAAGAACAAGGGAACCTCATGCACATCGGCCTATCACCTAGCAGGCACTTGGGTGCTCACCCAAGGCACGTGAGAGGGACCCGAGTCTCTCTTTTATGTAAGTTCAGTGGAAGGAATGCTCATGATCTTGACCTAGTGATTTAAAAGACATGAAAAGATATAGAGCTCAGAATGACTTATATACCCTTTCATCCATAATAAAAGAAAAGTGTGCAAACAAAAGTAATAGAACTAGGAAGTTGTAAATCCACCATTATTCATAGCATTCAAGTAAGATTCATGATTATACAAGAACAAAAGTACAATAGAAATATGCAGGTAATATAGAGAAAGAGTCTTAATACATTTTTCAGGGCAACCTTATCACATTCATTCATAGTATTACTTATAAAAGATTACAGAAGGTAGACCATAGTCATGCACCATGTGTGGATCCATACATGTATTCTCACAAAACAAAATAATTGCATTCCCCATTTCCCCATTACATCCTTGCTAGAATCCTTTACCCATTTTCATCCCATAGTTCTTGCAGTAATTCTGCAGAGCTCCGCTACCTTACTTCTACCTCCTCCTTTCTTTGCCAAGGGCACATGTATAAATAGGCCTCTGAGCTCTAACAAAATCTCTGCAACCTCGGATCTTCCACCAAGTGTCAAGGTATGGGTTGCCTCGAGTGCATGCCTCTCTATGTCATGATTAACCTTTTGGATATTTCTATCGCAAGGTATATTCCCTCCAGGATACCCTATCGCCAGGTTGGAACCTTATCCAAATGGAACACGTTCTTCATGTGTTCTATCCCAAAGGCCAAAAATAGCTAAGTCCTGAATTGTTCTTCATGCAGCATGCATGTCCTAGGTTCTCCAAGAAGCCTTTTGAACTTTGCCTTGTGTGCCTTCACTTGCGCACTTCCTCTGGCCATGCGGGCTATACGTCCTTAAGATTTGGAAGCTATATTAAGGGCCCAACATTACCCCACACTTCACCTATTCTCTACCCTCGGGAACCTTCTCAAAGAATGCAATACAAAAAGAATGCAAGGCCTTTCCTTGGAAAAGAATGGGGGGAAGAATAAAGAATAGGAAAAAGAAAGAATATGGGGTTAATTTCCTAAAGGAGAAGAAGAGGGAAAATTTTTGGAGGTCGTCCTCCAAATGCACTCCATGAGCTGACTTCATCCCGCACTTTAGTGAAAATGTCACCAACCAAGGTGCCTACCTTATCGAAGGTTAGCCCCCCCTTGTGTGGTAATGGTTTCCACCACAGTCTCTAGTTCTTTAGCGTGATCTTCCAAGGCATCCATCTTCCTTATGATGACCTTGTAGATATATTTTAGTTGGTTTTTCATTGAGAGACATTCTCAATGGTTCTCAATGGCCTCAAATTTCTTTTCTACTTTGGATATGATCCTTTCTGTTGGGCTCTATTACCCTTATTATTTTCTCTGAATTCTTTCACTCAACTTCTTCTTTGGAAAGTAGTATGCTTGTCAATTTTCTTGATCTCTTGCAATGATCATAAGTGACCCCACAGGTTTGTGTAGTTGTTCTTACGTCAGTGAGCACCTTGTTTTATTCGGCCATGAGTGTGATGACCTTCAAATTGTCTTCTTTCTCCAAGAATGCCACTACCTCTTATGCTAACTCTAATGCCAAGGGCTACCTCTCCATGGTGAGGATCCGAGTCAAGTCCTCTAGGCACTCCAGGGAGGATCTATAATTTTACGTAGGAGGGTTAAGGTCTAGGTGCTTCATGATAATTGATTGGGAGATGAGCTCCACCTTCTTGGAAACTTCGCATACCCTGGCCTTTTCCTCCTAAAGCTCCCTCTGCAGTTGAGCACTGATTAATTTCTCCAGGATGAGATCCTTCATTAGCTTCACCACTTCTTCCTTCCTCTTTTCAATAGGTCTCCAAGACATGGAGACTTTGTTGAGCGCATTGCACACTTGCTCATCTGATAGTTGCTATGTGTTTACAATGGGGTTTTCCCCCTTTCCTTTAGACAAATTTAATACCACTCCTTGGTTAATCTCAAATTTAGGCTCATTGAGGTGGGATTCGAATGCCCATGATAACATCTTCCTCATTCATGGGTATCCACCCTCAGGGTCAAAGGACTCCATGGTGGTGAGCTCCTTGGTGGGCACGGTACTTTGGAAACATGTGCAAAACTTTTTTGGGGTCATCAATGTAACCCATCGTTGTTCTTCCCCTTCCACACATTTACTTCCCATGTGCATGCCCTTGGGAACAATTACCGAGAGAGTTGGGCCTTTTGTGCTACTTCCACTCTTCTCCCTCTGCTCCTTCTTGAACTCACCGAGCACGAGCTCCACACTACGCCCCAACTCTTCATTGACCAAGGCATCAATTATCCTCTCTACCTCCCTTGTTGCCTTTTCATTCACCTCCTCTTGAGTGAGCTTGGGCATATCTGGCTCCTTGGTACTAGCCCCTTCACTCCCCTCTTCACTGCATGCACCTTCCTCCCTTTGGGTGCCTTTCCTCCTTACAAAGATGAAGGCATCATTTACATCCTCAGCTTTCTCCTCCTTCCAGTCATGGACATCAATTGGCTCTTGATCCACCTCCAACTCTTCCCCTTCATTAACATCCTTCTCACCTACATAGGCATTCAGGTTATCTGTATCTTCAGACCCATGTTCCTCTGTTCCTTGTTCTTCTTCTCTTGCAAAAAACTCCAGAGTTGGGGATGCTATCTTTCTTCATCGATGGTTCTTCAAGAGATGGTGGATTTATAGGCTCCATGGTCTTTTCCATGACCACCGTTCTTCTCTTCTTCTCGGACATAGGTACTCGGCCCCGTGGTACCTAAATTTTACCTTTCCACCACCCCTTGTTCTTCCTCTTCCTCTTCTTCTTCTTTCTCTCTTACACTTTATACAGCAATCGGCTTCTTCTTCCCATGGGCATCCGAGATAAATTCTAGTAGCCCTTCTCAAACTTCGGCCTTCTCATACAATCTAGTAAGGTCATCTCTCAACAACTTATCGATGTGCACATCCTATGCCATGTACCTTTCAATGTATGTGTGTTTCCCTGGGTAGACCAGCTTCTTTCTCATCTCTTTGTGTTCACTATCAATAATGGACAGTTGAGTTTTAACTTCTTCGGCTCCTTGTATCTATTTACCCCTACTTGGAAGAATTGGGTAGTGAATGAGAAGGGGAGTTTGCACTAGGGACTCCAACCGTCATCTTGCCAAGATAAATTTGCCAATGCAGAAGTGTGAGTATACCGTGAACTCGCTTCACCCTTAGTCACTATGGGGAGTTGTTCTGGGATCCACCATTCTACCTCGAATGTGTTCCTGAGGTGTGTATACCATTTATCCAAGCACACCTTGTGCAACCTTGTTATTGACTCATAGGTATACTTCTGAAACCTATCCACGGGTGAAGGGTCTTCGTCGGGGTACTCCCATACAAACTTATCAAATGCATCCGACACCCCGATTTCTAAGAACATAATGGTTAATAGAATGTTCCCAAACAATATCTTTCCTCTGTTCTCCCCGTTGCTTGTGATCTCATCTAGCTATGTACTAGAAGATATTTTACATAGTGCCTTCCATGACCTTCCTACAGACATTCAACTAGGGCTTGCTCACTTGGGTCCACCTCTCTTGCCCATTTAGCTTGGAAATGAGGTGCGTGGCCATTTTCATCACCAAATCATTGATATCCATGACATTGTAGTACCTTGATCCCTTCTTATAATCCTAGGATGCAATGGTTTCTTTAATTGCCTCCTCATCCTGGAGGTCATCTATGATCGTGTCCCCTTTATAGCTTAGGCCTATAAAGTGTGAGATTAACTAGGGAGTTATGCACATTTTGTGCCCTATGAAACAAAATAAACCTTCATGTACACACATCATTAACCACTGGTATAGGTGCTCAGGATTCCCAAAGGATGGTAATTCATAGAAATGGAGAAGCCCTACCTTCTCCATTTTGAACTCAACTATGTCGATGTAGATTGACATCCCGTCAGGTGTTTGTTTGTTTGTGAGGCGCACTAGCTCCAACACCATTTCCTTCATTATTATACTCAACTAGTGATTGTAATCAATTACGGTCATCTGTCTAATGTGGGATTCCCACTCTTGCCCTAGCAATACCCCATCCGGTATTACATCTCTTAGTACCTTCCTCATTGGTATCTAAGGGATTTCATATTCTCTCTTCTTTCCTTTTCCCTTACTCTTTCCCTTCTTGGATTGTCTTTGCAGGCTTATCAATTGGTTTTGTGGCCATCATTTTACCATTTTCTTTCATTCCCTAGATACTTTCGAGTTGTCTCGAGAATTTTCTTCACGCACCACTGTGCCCTAAGGACAAACCTAATTTTCAATTTTGCTTCTTTGATCACGGTGCTCTTTCCCAATGTTCCTCACACTTGTGAATCACTTCTTCTTTGGTTTGTAGACCAACTAGACTTATTACGCATGATTTTTGAGATTTTCCTTCACATGAGTTAGCTCTCAAAACCCTAGCTCTTGAAAGAAAATTGTTCTCCTTGTTTTCACAAAGTAAAATAATGAACTACCCATCCTTGTATTTATAGCTTTTCCTACTTTTACGCATTAAAGGCTAGGCTACCTACCATCATACATGACAAAATTTAATGCAGCACTTTCAAACAAACCTAACTTCACTTTTCATTGCTTGCCCAATCCTTGTGCGTGTTTTCACCACGCCCAATCCTTGCACGAAATCAGCTTCCACCCGTGCCTAATTCTTGTGCGAAAACTTTTCCAACCTTCTAGCACACAAATAACCCATCGTGATAGAAGAATCTTGCGCATGTGTTACCAGGTGCCAAAGGCACCTCTTCCATCCTCATGATTCTTGCTTTCACCTACCTCGTGTTTTTGTGCTTTCTCCTTGTACGTGGATTTCCCATGTAACCTTATTTTGCCACCCATCTGCCTTCTTTTCTCCTAATGTATTTTTTTAATGGGGCCAGTTCGAATGGTTTACCAACCCAATCCTCCTGCAGAATAACTTCATGCTTCTCTTTATCTCCTCACCCCACACTAAAATGATGCGTGGTCCTCTACGCATTCATAAGTCAAAAAGTAATAAGGTTCTGGCGCCCAAGGTGCAAAACAAGACAACAACGTGAAAGGGAAATACAAGAAAGGAAAATGCATGAAAGGAAATTATAAACTAACTGGCAGAACTACCTTATTTACAAACACCAAGAAGCATTATTTATAGTAGGGCTTCAGCCTACTCCCATTGAAGTGTTTTGTAATTTTGTTCCATCTAGCACTTGAACTGGCAAAGACACTCCCAAATCAAGGATGTAGAAATTACATAAGGACCCAAGCAATGCACCTTTAACTTTCTAGGATGGCATAGAAATTTTGAATCATATAGCAATACCATTTGGCCAACCTCAAACTATTTTTTCTTAATGTGGCGGTCATGCCATGCCTTTTCTTATCTTTTTCAGTTGTTTGGCTCCATCTTGCTAGTGAACGCCTTTCATCTAACTTTATCAATTCATCAATTCTTTCTTCCAACGCTTGTTCATCATCCAACTGCCCCGCACGTGCTATACACAATGAAGGTAGTATGAATTCAACCGGAAAAATAGCCTCCATGCCATGAACACTAGTTGAAATGGTGTGGCCTTGTTCAACCTTTTATACGTTGTTTTGTATGCCCAAAGAAATGCTTGATACCTTGTCATCTCAATCCTACCTACCCACATCACATATCTTAGTCAATGTGTGACTAAGGGTTTTGTTAAATGCCTCTGCATTCCCATTTTCTGAGGGTGATAAGGGGTAGTCTTCTGATGGGCTACCATGAATTCTGCTAATAGAATCCTAATTGTTTCATTTAAGAAGTGAGTACCCCTATCACTTGTTAAACTTAATGGGCACCCATACCTGCTGATAATGTTCTCCCACAAAAATATAGTAGCCGTGGCTGCGGTGCAATCCTTAGTGGGTGTGGCCTCTACCCACCTTGTCAGATAATCAGTACAGGTAATAATATACCGCGAGTTAGTCCTTTGCGCAGATGGTGAGATTAGTCCGACAAAATCTATTT
This sequence comes from Taxus wallichiana var. yunnanensis, assembly GCA_018340775.1. NCBI lineage: Eukaryota > Viridiplantae > Streptophyta > Pinopsida > Cupressales > Taxaceae > Taxus > Taxus wallichiana. The sequence goes on along the minus strand of CM031233.1, from coordinate 181,857,854 downwards.
CCCATTTTTCAAAAGGTTCCACACTGGCGATGGGGTGCAAGGGCATCTCGTCCCTTTTTCTAGGTTTTCCAAGGCAATGATAGTAGTCATAGGCCTTGAAAAACTCAATACAATCCTGGTGAATCATCTCCCACCATAGTCAAGCAACTAAGATCTTGCGCATGGTTACATTCCCTTCATCTTTGTCCTCCAACAATTCCACCATGGGCTTCTTCTATTATAGCTATGTGTTCATGTTCTATTATGCACTAGGTGAAAAACCTCATCGTGGCCCATTTTATACAAATCCCCACTAATCAACATGAAAGGCGTGGCGCGTATGGCTAACCTTTTCCTCTCCAAAGCATTCATCCCTTCGGGCGCCACACCTTCCTTGAGAAAAATACAATGTCTTCTAATTTTGAGGGTGCGCGTCACAACCTGAATAGTTGTGCATCCGACATGGATTCCTCAATACTCTACACATCCTCTCCTAAATCAATCCTTGATAAATGATCTAGCCCACAATTGTTCTTTCCTAGTTTTACCACCACTTTGAATTCAAATTCTGAAATAAAAGAACCCAATGGCATATGCGCCCTTACAACACTGCTTTGTTTACTAGATACTTCAAGGCCATATGGTCGAGTGTAAATTATGAAGGGAGTTTCCAGAAAATATGTTCGAATTTTTGGAGCATGTAGATCATTGAAAATGCCTCGCACTCATTCGTTGTATAATTCTATTCTAAAATGGTGTCAACTTTCTACTTGCAAAACATAAGGGATGATCAACAATCCCTCTCTCGGTTGAAATGCAAGAAAAATTTCCATTGATATACTCGAGAGGCATCCACGTGGACATGGAAAGGTTTATCCCAGGATGGGAATCGTAGAATTGGTGTGGTGATAAGCCTATCTTTTAGAGTGTCAAATGCCCTCACTGCGCCTCTCCCACTAAAAGGCGGTGATTTTGGTGTATCAGTTGATGAACTTTTTAGTACCCGGTGTGTCTAGGAAATCTATGTACTACGCTTTGGATAAGTAGGCTCCCTAACCCTACAATAATTGCAACTTTTAGGGGATCCACCAATAAGCCCTCTTTGCATATGATATATCCCAACAACATTCCAAAAGGAGTTATAAAGATACATTTCTTGATGTTGAGGGAGATCCTCAATTGCCGACATCTTTCAAACATCAACCTTAAGTTATCACAATGGTCCCTTACTAATCCATACATTGTCCAATCATCTAAATATACCTAAAGGAACTTGTGGATGAAGTCCTTAAATACTTGTACCACTATGCGCAAAAATATAGCAGGCACATTCTTCAGCCCAAAGGGCATGACCATGTATGCAAAGCTTCCCAACTCGGTGGCGAAAGTTGTCTTTCCTTGGTCTTCCTTAGCAATCCTTACTTGGTGATATCCTAAGAATCCATCCATAAAGGAATAGACCTCGCGCCCAGTAACTCCTTCCAAAATCTCTTCAGTAAAGGGGGTGGGAAAAGGATCTATGATACAAACAACGTTTAATTCCACTGTAATCCACACATATCCTAATCTACCCATCCTTCTTTATGCTGATCACCATTGGGCTTATCCACTCGATTCCTCCACATGCTCAATGATATTAGATGCTATCATCTTGTCTAGCTCTTCTTTATCCCTCACACGCATGTTGGGATTCATCCCGTAAGGCCTCTTCCCCGACCGGGCAAACGCCATCTTTGAAATTTATCCTCATTTCCCCCAATGAATGGTGGACACCTTTCAATTCATGGTATCCATGTCGAATAAATCCTCAAATTCATGCAAGAGATCAATGATCCTTAATACTTCTGTCGACCAAAAGAGTCCCCAATGATAGCTTCCTCGGGCTCCTCTTCCAAGCCGATGTTAACTTTCTTGGTTTTGAGTGGTTCATGATATACACGCACGCATGCATCCGCACTATCAAATACTTCACGCATCCCAACCAAATGGTTGACATTCAAGCTTTCCATCTCCTCCCCATCAAAAACGTATACCATCTTTCCTTTCTCCTTTTCAGCACATGCAAGCTCAAATTGTATGTCTTCCAATTCCTCTTCTTCAAACCGTGCTTCTAAGACAGGCCCACCGAGTAAGTTTATTAACCTTTCTACCGCCATAGCACAATCCCCCAGTGAGTGAGGCGCTTGATAGTTTGTAATGCCTAATCAATGGTTACTTGTTACTTATTACTCAAATGTGTGGACCAAGTCACCGCCAATTCCTTCCGACCTCCATTTGGCAAAGGTGTTTGTAATGGATATACCAAGTGCGTGCACAACCTTGTAGTGTCGAATACAAATGACTTGTGGACCGAAAGGGAGGGTGGTAAAGCTTCCGCACCTTCTCCCTAGACCCTCTCACATGCCTGGATGTGGGAAGAGGTGGGTCCATTGCCATTGTAATCCTTGATAGCAGTGGGTATGTTGCTTTTCGAGAAATGGATAGTGAGCGCAATTCGAACTTCACGCCATTCTAACAAGTTCTCACTATGCGCGGCCCACCACCTTGTTGTTGTGCCTATTAGAACATAACCTAGCATACTTCGTTGCTCGTCCTCCCTCCAGTGAGCTTCCATCTCTCTCAAAAAGATCTCAGGGTATGCATCCCCAAAATACTTGGTTATTACCTTCCCTCCTGTAGCCGATCTTTGAACTATACGCACTATCACCATTGTTACCTTAGTTCACTCAACCCTTTAGATTTCACCCAATCAATTCATAAGTCCCATGCACCCAATTATCACATGTTATATTGGTAGTATCACGATAGACTAAGCATCATCAAACCGGGATGACTCCTTTTATAGGGTTGATGTTCTCTGGATCTCTTATGGAGCACACATATATTTTTTCCAGGACTTCCTCCCTAAGGGGTTTAGTATAGGGGGTGGACTTCCCATCAACCAGTGGTATAACTACCCACTCTTCCTTGTTTTCAAAGCTTATGTACCCCTTGTTAAACCAGAGATCTACATTATTCTTATAACACCACGGGTGCCCAAGTAGAGTTGGGAAATTATCTACCTCGGCAAGCACCAAGACTTCAAAATCCCTAGTGAACCTAGTCCCATGAATGGTAATGGTCGCATCCTTCAAGACACCTATGGGAATTGCCTTTGTCTTATTTTCCATATACAACACATTTGAAGATGGATGTAATGCAGATCTTCCCATTTTATGCTAGGCATCCAGAGTGAGAATATTAACCTCCACGCTATGTCAATGAGGATGTTTCTAAACAACCATCCATCTGTACTAAGTTCAGGGTAATATATTTGTCATAATCAAGGCCGTGAGGTGGGAGGTTTGCATGTAGGATATACCTTTCGTGTTCTCCCTGCACGCGACACTTTTTCTCTCAACCATGCCCCTAGCAGAGGAATAATATTCTCTGCCTCGCAGTTTACACACCTCCTTAACCTCATCCAAGTCATCCTTGGTGCTTCTATTGGTCTCCTTTGCTCATCCTTTCTAGTCTCGCTTTTTTAAGCATTGGATCTCCCCTGTAAACTTCAAATTATGTCCATGGTTTATTAGTAGACTTCTTTCTCGGTGAGCTTTGGGTTTGGATACTTCCCATGTAGTACTTATTTGCTTGAGACTAGAGGTCTCTACCTAGGTGCTTCCTTTACACGCGTGGACTCCTCCCTTTTTGTTACCATTACAGGGCTCTAGTTATGATTCACGCATTACTCATGAAAGCCATTACACACCAACCTTCTTAATACTCACCATGGCAGCGCCCTTATCCCTCCTAAGATCTGGCTCGACTCATATGTTCGTATAAATCTTGGAACTCTTCATACTTATGTTTTTCCACACCATGAGTGTTGTAGAAGATCTGGACATTCGCACTTATAATGGTTTGTGGCTCCACAATTAAAACACATCCCACGCGGGAACTCACTTCTTCATCTGTGGTTACCATGTCCATGAAATCCTCAGTGAGACATCTATTCCACACGCATCTCCATATTTTTGCTCCTCATCCGATGTCCATCCCCTTTGGAACTCTGGAAATGCCGGTCATGTGCACAAGATCAATGCCTCATGAATTTTGTCACTCAATCTATAGTAATTGGTGTCATGTGTGGTTGAAGTACATATCTTGCAATCACAAGATACATTTTTTCGTAATTGCACACTACAACAGGGGCACCTACTTGCATCATGGTCCTTGTGACATATTTCAAAGTTTACCGTTATGATGCACACCACCTTCCGAGTACATATCCCATAATTATCCTTTATATTCCCTTCTACGTTACAATCTGTTTACCACATCCCTCAAAGCAAATCTCTAATCTGTGTTGGTAGATAATTTATCCAATTTCTTAGCCATGGCATCAATTTGAGCCTCTAGAAATGGGCTAACACCGTCATCAACACTACCAACCGCTTCATGTAAAAGCCTTCCAATGCTTCGCGTGGGTCCATGAATGTTTTATGAGATAAGGCCCTCCTAAAGGGTGTGATTAACCCTCTGAAAAACCACTGAGCATGTTGTGAAGGGTGGATATCATAAGACAACTTAGATGATAAATTTTTAAAGCTCGCATCATTTTCTGTACGCTCTCTTCATTCCTAGGATTTCTTTGAGAGAAAAATTCTCTTCTATTCAAACTCAGGTATGTGGAATTCTACCAAGAATGCATTTCTTAGCCTGTATAATCCAAAAAACGATGAGGGTCATATTTTCTATACCAACTGTCCACATGTCCTTGCAAGGTCATCACAAATTGGTAGCCTTTCGGTCCGGGTCATGATTCCTTTTGCACGCCATAACAATTCACACTTATGCACATGCTGTGGCATCTTATATCCCAATGTAATCTGGCAAGTGTAAAGAAATATTGAAAAAGACTTGAGGGTGGCTGAGGCCCTTGTCCTCCCGATCCAGGTCTCCTAGTTTCCCCCACAGTGTTTCCTCCTCATAGCTTTGATCCACTGATACTAAGCCACCCAGCTCCACCACTTCAACCTCCATATCCTCCTATCTTGAGTACGGGGCCTGTGTTTGTCATGCCGAGTGCTCCCATCGTTCTCTTAATTATGCACCGATAGTTTGTGAAAGTACCACTCCTAGTCCTAGTTCCTCCACCACTTCCTAACACGGTTCCAAAACTATATGTATACGTGCCTTGCCCAAACATTCCACCAAATACCAAAATAGTGTGTGAAGCCATAGAAGTCTGTTATCCAAAATGGTGCCCTAGCTCATTTTTGTGGCTAACTCCTTGTGTTTTTGCCTCTCTTGTGCCTTAGTCTACATTTTTATTTTTATTTTTAGGCACTCAAGGCTTTCTCGAAATGGCACACCATCGAGATAGAGCTCTCTCTCGATTTCCGAAAGGTAAAGTTTGCCTCCTAACTCCTTATATTTTTCAAGTTATGGCTCGGCGGAGTTTTTATGGAAAATTTTCCCATTTGAGGCCCACAGCCAATAGGAAGCTGCCACGTGGCAGAGGAGTTCGGGGGTCGGAGGCAAATTTGAATTTTTTCCAAGTATTTTGGTCGAAGGTTCAAATGGAAATTTTTGCCCACGGGGCCCGCGGACCAATCAGGTTGTGACACGTGTCACAAGGGGGGGGCGGAATGAAAAAATTTGCTAAGTATTTGCCAAATTTTCCAAAGTGGAAGAATGGAACGGAGAGCCCGCAACGAGTAAAATTAGGACACGTGTCCTAAGGGGAAGGTAGATTCGGAGCTCGGGGTGGTTTTTGAAAATTTTGCAAAAGTTTTCGGCCAAAACTAAAAAGTGAAAGAAGGGCCCGTGCCCCCTGTCAGCCATTCAAAAGCCAACACGTGTCCCGGCCAGGGCGGGGGCGGGGAAAATGAAATTTTTTCCAAAGTCTAAAAATGTCAAAATTTCAAAGGAAAACCCGGGAGGTGAAGGAGAGAGAATTCCAAAATGAATCAGAGCTTGCCACGCGGCATCCGACCTGCGAAGCATGGGGAATTTTTGAAAAATTTTCCAAAGACAAAAAAGAGGTAAAATTTGAAATTTTTCCCGCCGATCCGTTTTTGGGCCGTTTTTGCCCTAAATCTTCAAACGATCATATCTTTTGATCCAGAGCTCAGATTTTCACGTTATTTATATCATTGGAAAGATGTTAAAATTATCTACATGATTCCATGGTCAATTTATAATTTTGGTTTAGTTTAGAGAGAGAAAATTCAAAAACGGTTCTGGTACGTGTCCATGGCCAGAAATGACATTTCAACAACCAAATTTAATACAAAATGGGTCGCATTCTTCTCCAGCATGGTAAAAATGATAGGGTATGGGTTTATAAGGTCCTCCATGTTGTTTTAATGCATTTTCCATCAATGAGGAATGGGCTCCCACATTTTTTACGTTTTCTCTCTCCTGGGCTCGACCCATGCATTGTAAAAGCCAGATTTGGCTCATTTCTTGAGGTTGAACACTTTTTGGCATTGAAAACTTCTTCTTTCACCTCCAGCAAGTGATAGTTGTAAGAATCATACCTTTTTCACAGTTTGTAACAGGTTTATACCTCTTTGATGGTGGAATGCAAGATATTTTTTCATGAAATTGACAGTGCAAACTTTGTGAATGCTTTCAATCCTCTGTTTGTATTGTTTTACTTCATTTCAAGACCTCTAATTACATCTATCAGCTTGTGTATGTTTTCCCTTGTTGCATTTCATGAATTTGTGTCTATTTATATGGCAAGAAATGTTTCACCACTCCTTTTGGTGTATCACCATCTTTAGTTTAGTTTCATTTTTGCATTTTTATCCCTGTCTCCTTGCAATCTAGGGTAGAATTAGGATTAGAACCTCTGTAGTTGTGCAAAATATAGATATAAATCAGAGGAGTTTGAGGAACCAGCCTCTAATCTGGAGATTCCTCTCTCATTTTCACAAGTCCCACACTTGGAGAGAGGTTTCCATGTTGTGCAATCACACCGATGCTTTAGAATCAACTTGAAACCTGATTTGCATCCGTGGGTGCTTTGCTGATTTGCAACAACAGCTTTTGGCATGCACGGTGGGACATTAGAGGTCTCATTTTTATCACAGCAAAGTTGATGTGCATCTGCTGCAATTTTCTTGCTTGAAAAGAGCTATAATTTGCACATCTGTGACTCCAAGGGAAGAATCAATTGGTTTCAGCAGTGTAGGCCTAGAAAACTCATGAGAAGAATCACTACAAGGTCAAGAGTTGGAGAAGAAGAAGTGTTGTTTGAATACCTGCAGTTATCTCCAAGAGTAAGGAAAAGTGGGAGGAGAATCCAAAGGTCTCCATCTCCACCAAACAGAACTCTCTCAACTCCTCCACCTGGTAGGCCTTTCATTCAATCAACAAGGGTTCTAAGGCCAATTAGAATGGCACAAAACAACCCCTATGTCAATTTCACAGCAGCACCACTTGCTCTCAATGCACAACATCCAATTCCAATTGCAGCCTTGAAGAACATTCCATACTTCACTGGAGAGAATCAGACTACTCCAGGTGATCATGTTAAAGACATTGCCAACCTTTGTGTAATTCATGAAATCAATGAGATGCAAGTGGCTGTCAAGTTGCTGGCATCTTCATTCAAGGGGAAAGCATTGCAATGGTTTAGAAGCCTTGGAGCTGGTTCAATCACAAATTGGAATCAGCTGTGTATAGCACTTCATGAGAAATTTGGAGAGAAGGGAGACAACTTGTCTCTTTTGGAGTAGCTGACAACCATCAAGAGAGCTCCCAATGAGCAGCTGACCGATTTCAACTTCAGATTTCAAAAGACTTGGGAGAGAATTCCAGTGGCAGTCAGGCCAACAACAGAAAGGTGTTTTCTCTACTATCTCAAAGCTCTAAATTCTGATATTTCTATGTTGATTCAGTCCATGGGAGGCATAACTATCCCTATGGCTTATAGCATTGCCATTAGGGCTGAAAATTGTTTGATCCAAGCTGGAAAACTTGCCCCTAGACCTCCCATGCCATTGTTTCCAAGTTTAGAGAGTCCAAACACCAATCAAGCACCTAATTTGACTCCTTCTCCCACTCCCAGAAATCAGAGTTCAAATGAAGCTTCTACTTCATCTCCAAGTGCCCCAAATGAGCTTCAAGAAGTCATGAAGCAACTGCAAAACCTAGGCAATGAGCTGGTTACTCTCAAGAGGCAACAAGCCCAAGGTTTTAGACCTTCTTACCAGCCCCAAGCTCAGCCTAACAGGCAGCCATACCAACCACAAAGACCACCTAATCCAGCTGCAAATATGAATCAAACAAGGCCTCCTACCAATAGACCATTTCAGCCCTACAATCCAAATGCCATATCTACCTCTAAGGCATTGGTGCCAACACAAAACAACATTGCTCAGGAGTATGACTGGTGTTTTCCATGCAATGAACCTCATAACCAATCCATGTGCTTCAATGGTGCTTTGAATCAAGCATTAATGGTGACAACTACTGGTGTGGAGGGTGAGGGCAATCAAGGAAACAACCAACAACAAGAAACATTCCAACAACAATCAGCCCCAAATGACACCACGTTGGTAAATTGGCAAGCAGAGGATTTTTGTGGCATGAATCAGGTAGTTTCCCAAGGTGTTACAGCCAACACAAGGTCAAAAAGGAGGAATTTGGGTGAAGAACAGCCATTGGCTCCAACCAATCCACGACCTTCTATGGTTCCACAAGTGGTTGGCAAACAAAATCCAGCAGTAAATGCACAAGGGCAGCCAAGAATAGCTCCTAGGCCAACTCAAATACCAGTTGTTGCGCTGCTCACGTGCAAGGAGTGAATGTGCAAACAAAGGGACAACAAAGAGATCCTTCATCACCATTCAAAGATCATCGATCGATGAAGAAGACAAATGTCAACATATCAATGTGGGAATCCTATCTATCCTGTGCCAAAGAGATTTGCTACAAGCTGCCATGAAGGACTGGCCAACTTCAATCAGCAAGTTCGATGCAAGAGAAAGTGCTCACAAATGCTTACTTGGCCCGAGGGGAATCATGGAGGACAAAGAAGGTAAAATGTTGAAGCCCCCTCCTTTCTATGTTTCATTAATCATTGGAAATCAGCTAGTGCACAATTGCATGATAGACTCCGGGCAAGTAACTCAAGATGCCTAAACAAATAGCTGATCAGTAGGGCTCTAAGTATGAAACAATATCCAAAGGGTAGTGCAGCTAGATGGGATAAGAAGAGTAATAGTTGGAGTGATTAAAAACTTGAGTCTTACCTTGCATGCATGTCCAAATGTTGTTGTTTTACAAGATGTATCAGTCATAGACCTTCCACCACTCTTTTCCCTTTGCTTGTCAAGGGACTTCACAGCCAAGATTGGAGGATATTTGTCTGCTGATTGGTCACACATGTTGTTCAGAACGAGGTATGGAACCAAAGCTACAGTCAGGTCTGAACCTATTGCAAACTTCCACATTGAGCCTTACACTCCAAGTCAGATTAATGCCAATTGCTCAGCATTTGATCAAGAAGATCACCCAAGCACTGATGAAGCTGACACCAAGGTTGGGAGCATCCCGGATCTAACTCTTGATGAATGGGCAAACAAGGTACATGCTTTTGATCCTTATCAAGAAGTAGAAGAATCTGAGCTAGGGGTCTATTGTATACATGAAGAAAATCAGCCTATTCCTAGCATCACCAAGCCAAACCACAAGGATGACAATGAGGTATGGCAGCTATTTTTGATGGATCAAGGACTATAAGACAAGGTGCAGGAGGTGGAGCTATGCTTGTTTCACCTCAAGGAGTAAAGTACTATTCAGCTTTTAGATTTCAATTTGCATGCTCCAATAACACCGCTGAATATGAAGCCTTGGTGCAAGGGATGCATTGGGAAATCAAGAAGAAAATAAAGAACTTGCAAGTCTTTGGTGATAGTGAATTGATTGTAAATCAATTCAAGGGACAACATGCTACAAGAATGATCTACTCAAGTGCTACAAGAATAGGGTATGGGACCTCATGGAATATTTTGAGGGTTTTGGATCAAATCCATTCCTAGGAAAGAGAATCAAGTCAGCCGATGCTTACAGTAGTAGGGGAAGCCTTTGACATTGTGGAAAGCATTCAAAAGACAAGGTATAGCCAAACATCCATGTGATTGTGAGGCCTTCATGTGGGATAACAATGTCACTTGCAAGTATTTGAGAATGACCAGAAAATCATCCATTTCTTGCAAGAAGAAGCTGAGTTCTCAACTAAGAATCAAGAAAACTGAACAACAATATGGTGACCAAGTGGTACAAATTGAGAACTAACAAGCTGCCCAAGGGACTTATCACTTTGGAGTCCATTTTAATCCCAATGATCAGTTTAGGAAAGAGAAAGCAAACATTCAAGTCAAGAGAGAAGATTCAAGATTCCATCTTGGTGGAAGAGAACAAACCATTGCAAATTGGAAAGATGACAACTGAGCAAGAAAGGTATGAGTTCATACAGCTATGTCAAGAGTTCCCTGATGTGTTTTCTTGGAGCTATGAAGATTTGAAAGGTTTCAATCCCAACTTAGCTCAAAGATACCATTGAATTGGATCCAAATACTAAGCATGTCAGGTAAAACAAAGACCTCCAATCCACACATGGAGCCTCTCATGAGGAAAGAATTGACAAGCTGATTGAGTCAAGAATCATATTCCCAATCAAGCATTCTAGTTGGGTTGCCAACTTGGTTCCAAAAAAGTGTAAAGAAGAGTGGAGAGATCAGATTGTGTGTTGATTTCAGAGACTTAAATAGAGCATCTCTCAAGGACCATTACCCACTCCCTTCCATGGAGAAAATCTTCCAAGTCAGGCTGGCTCTCCGAGAGGTTTTCACTACTTGATGGCTACTCCATCTACAATATGATTATGGTGAAGGAAGAAGACCAGTTCAAGATAGCCTTTACAACCAAATGGGGAATTTTACATACAGAAGATGCCATTTGGGCTGTCCAACGCCGGTGCTACCTTCCAAAGAGCAATGGACATGGCGTTCAAAGGTTTGATTAACAACGTGGTGCTGATTTACCTTGATGATATCACTATGTTTTCCAAAAATGCAGCAGACCACCTCTCTCATTTGAGACAAGTTTTCACGAGGTGTAGGAAATTTGAGTGTCTTTGAATCCTAAGAAGTGTATCTTTCTTGCACATGAAGGAAAGCTCCTTGGCCATATTGTCTCCAAAGAAGGATTAACAATTGATCCAGAGAGAGGGTCAAGCCATAAGAGCACTACCATTGCCAAGCCACAAGAAGGCCCTTCGTAGTTTCTTGGGAGAATAAACTTTGTCCTGGAGGTTTGTCCCGCATTTTGCAGCCCTTGTCAAACCTATCACCAAAATGTTAAAGAAGAGCATGGCTTTCAAGTGGACAGCGAAGGCAAGGAGAGTTTTGAAGCAATCAAAGAAGCCATCTCTCAAGCACCAACTCTCATCAACCCGGATTTCTCCAAGGATTTCATCCTCTATGCATTTGGAGGTAATGATACTATTTCTACATTTTGGTACAACAGTAAACAAGGACAACGATGAGCAGCCAATTGCTTTCTTCAGCCGAGCCTAGATGACTATGAGGTGAGGTATTCTTTTATTGAGAAGCATGTGTACTTGCAAGAATCGAAGCTTGAAGAAATTCAAGCATTTAGTCTCAAACAACAAGGTCCAGCTTGCTGGTCTCACATGTCAAGGGTTAAGGACTTCCTCCTCAACAAAGATTTGAATGAGAAAAGGGCAAGTTGGATCACCCATGTCATGGAGTATGACATTGAGATCAAAATCACCAAGCTGGTAAGAGGAAAAGGATTGTGTGAGCAGCTGGTTTTGGGGAAGCAAAAAGAAGCATGCAATGAAGGAGAGGTTGTTTTGACAGTTCAAGACAGCCATGAGCCATGTGGCACTCAAGAAGAAAACAATGCTGCCCCCACTCCTTGCTAGACCCAAGGTATAATGCACTTCCTAAGCATAGGCCTATGCCCTCCGGAGATGAACAAGACCCAAAGAAGACACTTCAGATTGCAGGCTATCCCATATGCCATTGTTGATGGAGTTTTGTTCAAGAAAGATGTGAATGGAGTGCTACTGAGATGCATTAGCACAAATCAGATTCATAGGGTGTTGGAAGAGTTCCATGGTGGATCAGCTGGTGGTCATTTTGCACCGAGAGTGACAAATTTCTAAAAATCATGAAGGCTGGTTATTATTGGCCTAAAATTTTCAGTGATTGCTATGCATGGATCAAGAGGTGTAAGAATTGTGCATTCTTCACAGGAAAAGAGAGACTTGCTGCCCTTCCATTGCATCCAATCTCAGTTGACCAACCATTCATGCAATGGGGTTTAGACTTCATTGGAGTCATTAATCCCAATTCAAGTCAAGGGCACAAATGGATTTTGATGTAAAACGACTACTTCACCAAGTGGACTCAAGCAAGAGCACTCAAAGAAGCAAATGAGTCCAGATCTTAGACTTTTATGAGGGGATAACAACCAGATTTGGTATACCTCTACAATAATCTCGTATAATGCATTGGCATTCATCGGATCCAAGGTGACCGAGTGGGCTATCAAGAACAGGATCTACCTAAGCACTTCATCAAACTATTACCCTCAAGGTAATGGCTGTGCCGAGTCTACAAACAAGAACTTGTTGAGGATCATTAGGAGGACTCTTGATGAGAATCAAGGTCTTGGCATACCAAACCGAAATCATCCTTATGGGCTGATAGGATAACTCCCAAGAGATCCACAGTGTAACTCTCCATTCAAACTTGTCTATGGAAGAGAGGCAATCTTTCCCATGTCACTTGAGTTGCCAACATTGAAACTCATGAAGCAATTAGAGTTGCTAGAGTTTGAGCCCATGGAGGTGAGATATTCAGAGTTGATGGAGCTGCAGGAGGTCGAAATCGGCATCCCAAGCAATGGAAAAGGACCAAGCTTTGATCAAAAAGACCTTTGATAGGAAGGCCAAGGATAGATCTTTTCAGTTGAGATCTAGTGTTGAAATGGGATGTGGATAGAGCAAACCGGGAAGGCATTCAAAATTTGATGCCATTTGGAGTGGCCCATACATGGTCACGAAGTGCAAGAATAACAATGCTTTCCAATTGGCCTCATTGGATGGTGAAGAACTCAGATTCCAGTCAATGGAATCTATCTCAAGCATTTCTTCTAGAGGGAAATTTACCACCTTGTAAATATTAGATTAGATTTTCATTCCTCTAAGTGTTGTGCACATTGTTTTGTTGTAGGTTAGTTTTGTTTTCCCTAAGTGCTTTGGCACACTTCATTCATTGCCCATGGAGATGTTTTCATTAGTCCTTGCTTCCATCAGTGATATTCCATCTTCCTCCTTGCACATTCTAAGTTAGTTGAGGTTCTAAACAGAATATTTGATGACTCCATGCCCAATGGACTACTTCTGAAGAATCGGTATTTTCATCTAGCAGGTAGATGACCCCTCTGAGTCACCAAAATTGTTATCCAAAATGGTGCCCCAGCTCATTTTTGTGGCTAACTCCTTGTGTTCTTGCCTCTCTTGTGCCTCAGTCTACATTTTTTTATTTTCAGGCACTCAAGGCTTTCTAGAAATGGCACCATTAGATAGAGCTCTCTCTCAGCTTTCTAGAAAGGTAAATTTTGCCTCCTAACTCCTTATATTTTTCAAGTTATGGCTCGATGGATTTTTTGTGGAAAATTTTCCCATTTGAGGCCCGCAGCCAATAGGAAGCTACCACGTGGCAGAGGAGTTCGGGGGTCGGAGGCAAATTTGAAATTTTTCCAAGTATTTTGGTCAAAGGTTCAAATGGAAATTTTTTCCCACGGGGCCCACGGACCAATCAGGTCAGTGACACGGTCACAAGGGGGCTGAATGAAAAATTTGCTAAGTATTTGCCAAATTTTCCAAAGTGGAAGAATGGAATGGAGAGCCCGCAGCGAGTAAAATTAGGACACGTGTCCTAAGGGGAAGGTAGATTCGAGCTCGGGGGTTTTTGAAAATTTTGCAAAATTTTCAGTGAAAACTAAAAAGCGAAAGAAGGGCCCACGCCCCCCTCTTCACCACCATTCAAAAGCCGACACGTGTCCCATATGGCTTAGGAACACGGGGAAAATGAAATTTTTTCCAAAGTCTAAAAATGTCAAAATTTCAAAGGAAAACCCGCAGGAGGCGAAGGAGAGAGAATTCTAGAATGAATTAGAGCTTGCCACGTGGCATCCAACCAAATGCGGAGTGTGGGGAATTTTTGAAAATTTTTCCAAAGACAAAAAGAGGTAAAATTTGAAATTTTTTCCCGCCGATCATTTTTGGGCCGTTTTTGCTAAATCTTCAAACGATCATATCTTTGATCCAGAGCTCAGATTTTCACGTTCTTTATATCATTGGAAAGATGTTAAAATTATCTACATGATTCCATGGTCAATTTATAATTTTGGTTCAGTTTGGAGAGAGAAAATTCAAAACGGTTCTTGATACGTGTCATGGCCGAAATGACATTTCAACAACCAAATTTAATACAAAATGGGTCGCATTCTTCTCCAGCATGGTAAAAAATGATAGGGTATGGGTTTGTAAGGTCCTCCATGCTGTTTTAATGCATTTTCCATCAATGAGGAATGGGCTCCCACATTTTTTACATTTTCTCTCTCCTGGGCTCGACCCATGCATTGTAAAAGCCAGATTTGGCTCATTTCTTGAGGGTTGAACACTTTTGGCATTGAAAACTTCTTCTTTCACCTCCAGCAAGTGATAGTTGTAAGAATTAGACCTTTTTCACAGTTTTTAATAGGTTTATACCTCTTTGATGGTGGAATGCAAGAGATTTTTTTCATGAAATTGACAAAGAAAAACTCTGTGAATGCTTTCAGTCCTCTCTTTGTATTGTTTTTACTTCATTTCAAGACCTCTAATTACATCTATCAACTTGTGTATGTTTTCCCTTGTTGAATTTCATGAATTTGTGTCTATTTATATGGAAAGAAATGTTTCACCACTCCTTTTGGTGTATCACCATCTTTAGTTTAGTTTCATTTTTGCATTTTTATCCTCTCCTCCTCGCAATCTAGGGTAGAATTAGGATTAGAACCTCTCAGTAGTTGTGCAAAATATAGATATAAATCAAAGGAGTTTGAGGAACCAGCCTCTAATCTGGAGATTCCTCTCTCATTTTCACAAGTCCCACACTTAGAGAGAGTTTCCATGTTGTGCAATCACACTTCCTGGATGCTCTAGAATCAACTTACAAACTGGTTTGCATCCGAGAGTCTGTGTTTGCAACAACAAGTCCCAAATGAGAAATTGTATGTTCTAAGCACCAATTGGTTGACCGATATCAAATGGACCAACTATACTTTTCCCTTGTTCAAACAAATCAAGCGCCAGGTTCGGTCGTCATTGGGTGGGGTCGATGCGTGCAGATGACTCTTCTCTCTCTCTACGCAAAAGAATCTCATCGAAGCCGCAAGGTTTTCTCTCCGTGCTTACCAAGATGGGGTACCACAAAATGTTCAGGTTCCACATCCTCCGCGTGAACCTCAACTCCTTTCCACCATGTCTAGATCCATAACCCACTTGTAATCCCACACTATCTATCGATCTCCTTTTCACATGCTTTGTTATACTTTAACAGTATCTCCTCTCTTTCTTGTTCGGTCCATCGATCAACCATCCTTCCCCAACCTAGCTTCCTCACCTAGCACTTAGGGTGGTTTAGCCAACCATTGGGAATGCCTCTAAACCCATGGTTACCATCAAGATTTTGATTGCAGGGAATAACATGCGAAATGATCCCCAGGATCTTGCAAGAAAGTTCAAACTCAACAACTTTTGGATAGGAATACGTGAAATGTCATATTCAGTGTAGATAGTCAATACTCCTCCACTAATGATCTATAGCATGGGTCCATGTTAGATCAACATCTTATAGGTTCGATACATTTCCTGGGTCTAAGGGTGTGATTTATAATGCCACCTTTGATTTAGATGTATAAGCCAAGAGCCATTTGAATAAATCTCTTGGGAAACAATAGAAGAAGGCTTTGTACAACTCGTGATAAAGAGTTTCTTCCACCCACCTTTGCATATCAAACCTAGATTCGGTACTAAATCTCTAGGTGAATTCATCTATGCTCTTAAACAAATTTTCAACACCTTTAAGTGTTAAGCACTCCGCCATCACGTTTTTAGAGATCATGATATATGCCATGTTCCACTACAACTTCGAAAAGAGGTCCCAACAACGGAACCAAGATGTAGTCATTTTTCACCCCACTAAGAACAAGGGAACCTCATGCATGTCCGGCCTATCACCCAGTGGGCACTGGGTGCTCACCCGAGGCACACGAGAGGGAGCCAAGTCTCTCTTTTATGTGAGTTTAGTGGAAGGCATGCTCATGATCTTGACTTAGTGATTTAAAAGACATGAAAAATCTATAGAGCTCAGAACGGCTTCTATACCCTTTCAGTCATAATAAAATAAAAGCATGCAATAGAAGTAATAGAACTAGGAACTTGTAAATCCACCATTATTCATAGCATTCAAGTAAGATTCATGATTATACAAGAACAAAATTACAATAGAAATATGTAGGTAATACAGAGAAAGAGTCTTAATACATTTTTCGGGCAACCTTATCACATTCATTCATAGTATTACTTATAAAATATTACAGAAGGCAGACCATAGTCATGTGCCATGTGTGGATCCATACATGTATTCTCACAAAACAAAATAATTGCATTCCCCATTTCCCCATTACATTCTTGCTGGAATCCTTTACCCATTTTCATCCCATAGTTCTCGCAATAATTCTACAGAGCTCTGCTACCTTAATTCTACCTCCTCCTTTCTTTTCCAAGGGTGCATGTATAAATAGGCCTCTAAGCTCTAAAAATTCCTCTACCCTCATATCTACCCCCAAGTGTCAAGATATGGGTCACCGGAGAGGCACATGCCTCTCCATGTCATGATTAAACTTTTAAATCTTTCTATCGCAAGGTATATTCCCTCAAGGATACCTATCGGTGCCGGAACCTTATCCAAATGGAACACGTTCTTCATGTGTTCTCGTCCCAAAGGCCAAAAATGGCTAAGTCCCAAATTATTCTTTGCACACGCAATGTACATCTAGGTTCTCCAAGAAGCCTTTTGAACTCTTCCTTGCACGCTTCCTCCGGCCATGCGCACCTATGCACCCTTAGATTTGGTTTAGCTATATTCGGGGCCTAACATACTACCCGATGTCATTGGATATAAATGTGTCCTTGACCATGAAGGAAGAATTTTTATGGCCTCTATCGACATCGTCCATGTAAAATATCCCCAATCTATCCTCATACCACTCCCCCCTACTCCCCTATCTCCATGAGCATCTTCAAATCTCCATCTAAAAATCCCATCACCAACTCTATATGATCCCTGTCACCCATGGATGACTTAGTGGCCTCACTACAATTGTATGCTCATAGCCTTGTAATCAAGTAAGAACCCCACATCCATTCTGACCTCCACCCAGGATGTGTTCAAAAACTCATAATAAACATGTGCAAGAAACAAAACATCAAACAAAAACATTGTGTGATGCCCCACAATATCTACTAGTACCCATGCTAGTGTAAATGGAAAGTAGTCTCCACCTAATTCTAGGAAAGAATAACATAAAATAACAATCATAATCAAGCATATCAGTCTACTCCACGATGTTGTTGGCTAGTATCGAGCCTTTAAATGTAAATCCCCCAAAAATATAATATGTGTGGCATTTCCTCCAAAAAATCAAGTCAATACACCCATCCTCCCTCTATTATGATAGGAACCATAAGTTCCCACTGCACTAGTAGTCTCAAAATATGGTACATGTCCTCCGGTGTAACCACCATCTCTCTAGTCCATAACCAAAATGGGCAAGTCCGATGATCCCACCAATCAATTAGTGTTATCATCAATATTGTATCCGTTAGTACCCTCTTATAGTGGTATAATCCATCCAATCCCACCACCACTAGGTGATCGACTCAAAATTTGTAACATCCCATATAATCCAATCATATAACATCAAGACCCAATCTATTAAATATAATTTTTTTCTCTCCTGCAAGAAACCAATCAAAAAATCATCCATCAACATATCATCATATGAAGTCACAATTTCTATCAAATTAAGATAATATTTACATTTTTGAAGATGAAACCCTTTGGGTTGATGCTAAATTTCCTCTGGTCAAAATAAAATTTTCTAGACTTCTCCAACCAACCATTCCCGCCTATCAATTTTCCATAAAAATTCAAAAATAATAAAAAAACCAATATCAAATTAAAAATAGGTTAAGATTTAGATTCTTACCACTAACTCAATCCTCGACACATCTTCATTCCACTTTCTTTGGAATCCAACTCACAAAATCATGTAAATATTTGTCTCTTAAAACTCTCAATTTGTAATTTTACATAGTGCAAATGAGCCCACTCGTTTTCCTGGTATTTTTACGGGCATGATAACCCGATTCATATCATCTCATCCCTATCACTTTGGCCATCATGGATAATTTCCAAAAAAATTATTTAGTCTCCATTAAAACAAACCATATTTTTTCTTTTTCACTTGTTCTTGACCAATCTCCTTATTAAAACTCTTTTCCTCCACCTCAAACTTGTGTATCACCATAACACTCTTTGGATTATCTTGTATATCTATCTTATATTTTGTAGTGCCACGATCATCATTTGCCATCCTTACAACACCATTGTTCATCTTAAATCCCACCCTCGTGGCCATATTTTATATTCATCCCACCTAGGATGCATATTTTAACTTCCTCATGTTTGTAGGACAACACATAATCTTTTTCCCAACTTTTTTCCCAACCTTGATCGAACCATCATTTTAAATACCTTGACATTTTTGCACATATTTCTATGTCTTCCTTTGACCCATTGGTCCCATGGCTTGTACATCCATCAAATCAGATTCTTGTTTGATTCCCTCCATCTCACAAAGAATTTTTTCACTCATTAGGTCCTTAGGTCATTAACATCACCTCCATCATAAGCCATGTTATGATCCTACTTGATGTGTTTTGATGGTCACCGCCATATTTAGTTTATATTTTTATCCCATCAAAGATCATCACTTTTCACTTGGGGCACCTTTATATTTCTTTTCCCACCCATTTCCTTTTCTCATCCCTCGGTCTATCTATTTAAAACTCATAATTGAATCCCCTTCATGTCATCGCATCCTAGTTTAAGGAGAAGTACTTAACTAGCATCTTCCATATTCACTTCTAGTATTCGGCTCATGGATTGCTTAACATAAACCACTTAACAAAAAAGCGTAAAATGTAGACACCACTTTTCAATACATTTTCCACATCCTGTGTTTTCTTCTATTTTATCACCACCTCACACATTCAAAACCTTAATTTCCCTCATAAATGCTTATTAACCCCGCCATTTCCCCTCTTAACTCTTATTTTCATATCCTAGTCTCATTCTAATCCTAGAATTTATCTCATGTAACTATCCAAAAATTTATCCACCCCATTTCCATCTTAAATTATTAATATCTTTATATTATTCATTTCCCCCAATTATTAGCCTTAAATTCCTCCATACCCTTTATACATCACCTATTTTAATTATCCTTAATTTTTACCCAAGTAGCCATGAAGCCATAAACTAATTTCCACCTTTATTTATCCAATCTAACAACTCTATCTTCGTAGTAAAATATGACCTAATTTACAATCTTCTCCAATTATTGATGACTCATGTAGGTTATCATCGACCATATTTATATAACTACACTCCTCCTCTCAATACGATGGAAAACTTGTATATCTCGAGTATCCTTGCATGCTTTCTTCCCACTTTATCTTTAGTGGGAATCAATCTTGGAACTCTTTACATACTATCAATGGAGCTTCATATGCCTTAAAGTTTTCTTAGAGATCTCTTTTTCTTTGTTTCTTATGTTTTGTAAGTTTATAGGTTTCCACTGAATCTCTTCCCATCCATTCAACCATCAAAGATTCTCTGTATCCCCCTTTTTTCCACTCATCTAGCTTGATAAATCCTAAATCCCTATCTAGTACCCATCGACCCATATTGAGCGACGTTGGCCTACCCTATGTTAATCTTCTTCTATGTTCGTACCACATCTACTTTTATTCCACATATTCTCTTTTATCTAGGACACTCTAACTCAACCACACATATGTTTGTGAACCTTGATTTGGTTTCCTTAGCCCCATTGTAAATCAAACCCAACCAGGTCCCACATCGGATCTACTTTCATTTGCATTATCTCTCGCTTCATCATTTGTCTCTAAATCAGATCTAACATTCGAGATTTGGTTCCACATCTATTTTATCTTATCTCTTAATTATCTCTAATAAAGTCATTGTTGACCATACCGGTTAATCTCTACTCACCGCTAACCCACTCGGGTTTAGTTTTCTTATCGATTTCACATTATTAGTTCTTCATTTAATTTTTTTATCTTACATAATATCTCTATTTTAGATTATTATCTGCATTCTTCCATCGGTTATAAATTATTAATCATTATTATAAAAACATGGGTTGACATCCATCCTAGGAAGTTTTCACTTTCTCGAAGTGACCTTCTCAAGACCCCACCATCCTATTTTAGTAATTTTTTTGTGTTAGTTTCTTTTTCTATATAGGTCATCAAGCTCATATTGGAGAGCTCTCTCGTTCCCTCAACTTCATCATCACCATCATCCTCTACATTAGGAGGTATCTTTAAACACTCCCATAATTTCAAGTAACTTGATTTCTTGTATCCACTTGCATTAACTTGTAACACGAGAAAGAATTATCATTAAACACCTTGTTTTTAATCTATTTAAAAATAGTGTTTATCCTTCCCATTTGTATCAAATAGCTTATTGAGGAGTTTTCTAGAAACCGTTAAGCTCTAAATATATTACATTGATTTGTTAAAGGCATATAATCATGTATACTATGAAATGACTATTATACACGTATTTCTTTCTATCTTACATAAAATACACTTCTTACGACATGATATTACAAGACTATCATCCACTAAGCTCAATGTTTTTACATTACTTTTATGTAATGTAAAAAACATTTGAGATTAGTAATCTATAGGCTAATTATTACATTCCAAATAGGAAAATGATGAAAATATGTTTTATGAAATGTTTTTTATGTCGGATAGCATAATTAATAAGTACATCTAAGACACAATCATAATTTCCATTACTAATGATTTTTATCTTAAAAATTAAATCGATTAGGAGACACCAAATCCTTATTGTTTATCTATTAAAAATAGTTTTAATCGTTTCCTTTTTATGCACGATAGCATGTTGAGGCATTACGTAGTATTTACTAAGCTCTAAATATCTTGTATTTATTTGTTAAAGGTATATAATCTTATATACTAACAACCGTCTATCATAAAAAATTTCCTTCCCAACTTTCATAAAAGACACTTCTTAGCTACCACTAAGATCCATTACTATGATTAAATATTCTCACATATGTAACACAATGAACATTTGGGATCAGCAACCTCTAGGATAATTATTACATTCCACACAAGATAAGAATGAAAATACATTTTATAAATTTTATTTTTATTTCAAATAATATAATTAATAGCCACATGTTTGACAAAATCATAAATTCCATTACTAATTATTTGTTAATCAAACCAAATATTCAGATTAACGACAAGAGATCTTTGTTGATATATTCAAAAATAGTGCTTATCCTTTCCATTCCTATTCTATAGCTTGTTAAGGAATTTCCTAGTGAATGCTAATCTATAAATATCTTACATTGATCTCGTGAAAGGCATATAATCTTGTATACTATGAGATGTCTATTTTTCACATATTTCTTTAAACTTGCATAAAAGACAGTTCTTAGCTACCACTAAGATCCATTACTATGACTAAATATTCCGGCACAATATTATAAGCCTAGTGGATGCTAAGATTAATATTTATTATATTTATTTTAATCAATGTAATGAACATTTGAGATTATCATCCGCCAGGATAATTATGACATTCCACACAACACAATGATGAAAAATGTTTTATGAAAACTATTTGTCGTCGATAACATAATTGATAGTCATATGTCCAACACAACCATAATTCATTTAAAACATGAAACTAAAGGTTGTTCCCTTCAATATTTGAACATTTTCTGAAAACTTGTGGATAAGTTCCATTTGTAATAATTGTTAAATCTCACCCAATATTAAGAGTAAGAGAAATAGAGCCTTATTCTTGATCTATTCAAAAATAGTGTTTATCCTTCCCATTTGTATTCAATAGCTTGTTGAGGAATTTATAACAACCTTTAAGCTTTAAATATCTTACATTTATTTTTAATAGATATATATTCATATATACTACAAAATGTATATTATACACATATTATTTTTAGCTTGCATAAAAGACACCACTTATCTCCTCTAACAATTTGTACTATTGTTTGATATTCCAATACGATATTCTAATCCTAGTGGCGCTAATATCTAAGTTTATTATCATTCTTCTTTGATGTAATGTAGTGAACATTGGACATTATGACTCCCTTGGACAATTAATATATTCCAAATAATAAAATGATGAAAATAAGAATTATGAAAACAATTTGTATGTTAGATAGCATAATTAATAGCCACATATGTGAGAATCATAATCCTTTTAAAATGTGAAACTGAAGGTTACTCCTTTCAAGACTTGAAAAATTACCTTAAAACTTTTAGATAAGTTCTATTTTTAATGAAATATAAATATTACAAAATATTCGAGTAAGAGAAAATATAGCCTTGTTCTTAATCCAACCAAAACAATTATTAATCCTCCTATTCATATATGATTTCTTGTTGAGGCATTGCCTAAGGACTACTATGTTTTAAATAAATTACATTGATTTTTCAAAGATAAATAATTGTGGATGCTTTGCGAAATGTATACGCCATTTAGAGTTAAAGCATGACAAAAAATTATATTTGGAATTTCTTACAACGATTATATAAATAATGATACTAATTTAAATTGGTGATAAAGAATGACAAAGAAAAATTAATTATTTTTATATAAATGAAATAACATATCTAATATCATGATAAGATTTTATATTACACTTACAAAATTTCTTTGTTTAGCGGTCATTTGAGATACTCAATTTTTAAATTCAAAAATAACATCAATGTAAGTTTGATGTTATAAGTTGTGAGTATTACAAAATAGATAAGTTGGAATCACTCTCCTTTTCTTGTTATAAATACTAACAAACATTAGCGAAAATGAATAAGGAATTGATAAAAATATAACATATTATAAGTATCAAATATCTATGAAGTATTACTTCATTTATTTCCATTTACAAGTAATATGTCTTCCATTGGTCACACTTCATTGTGGAAATTAATTTCATTAAAAGCACGAGTGTTGGAAGAAGAAAAGAGATGAGGAATGATTTGTAGAAATGCATTCCTCAAAAACTATCATGTTGACCTATGGATATTTTTGTTGATGATGATGTAAAATAGGAATTTGGTATGGTTCTATCCTCAAAATTTATTGATCAACAAAAATTGCATATTTAGGTTGAATGCATTGACATTGAAATTTATAATTTTCTTATTCTTAAAATGTATTTGGATGTTTCTTTATTGAGAAAATGGAAAATACAAGCCTCAATAGAAAATAATGCAAGTTCTCATTCTAAATATGAACAAAAATTGGGGTGTTTATAGACTCTAAAAAATTGCTATGAAAATTCTAATGAAATTCATAATGGTGGGACTTTGGTATTCATAAACTATATAGGTATGTAATACCTCTTCTTTTTTCATCATTTAAACAGAAAAGGTTTACTTTATATACCAAAACATGCCAATATATTTAAAATACTAAGGTAATCTTATATTTCTAAAATGGAGATAGACCCCTCCAAGTAAAAGTTGGACATGATAAAAATCAATAATGAGTTATATGTATTGTTGAAGAAAGTGACCAACATATTCGACAAATAATAATCTTTAACCATAGAAAAATTTGATTAGTTTTTGTTGAATGGTGATGTATTTCAAATTGACATTTCTAAGTTCCATGTAGTACCTCTAGAGTATCATTACCATCTTGTATATGAATATAATGTTGACATTCTTGTCCATTTTATGTTGATCGATGTTATTCCTATACGAGAGGAAAACAATTCTTCTTCCCTTATTACAATCTATAAAGGACATTATGGAACTTCAGGATCCATATAATCTAAAAAGGGATGATGTGCACTTATACATTCTAGATGACGAACATACAATTTGTGCCCAAAAAGTTAGCAAAAGCACTTATATTATAGGTTGAAGTTTTAAAAGGATCACATTCTATCTTGAAAAGAATTTAGAAAATCCATTATTAATATTTGTAAACAAAAAAATGAAGAATAAAAACTTGGATTAAAACAAATTTTATTCATTTTATCTAAAAGGATCGATCAGTTTGGAAATCACTACGATGTCCTAAGATGCTGCAGTGGGAAACCCAAAGATAAAGGAGTGGAAGGTAATTAATTTTAGTTTTATTGCATTATTATTTAACATATATTTTTGTAATAATATGGAAAAATCAATATACTATTTGCACTTGTATTCATAAAATCATGCACTTACTATTACAATTATGTCACCAAGTATGTTGTTTATATAGACTACAACGTCAAATTGATCAACCTTATTGTAATTATGATCGCATTAACGACCATAGAGATAATGATGTACTTTCCCTTCATGATACATAGAAAAAATTAAAGGATAAGGGCATCATCTCCTTTGGCTCTCTATTAAGTGAGCAATCCATATCTCCTCTACCTTGTAAGAGAGTTTCTACTATAATCGATTCATCTCCTCCCTCGGGTGCTCAAGTCATTGGTCATCCACCATTGTAATTTGGTCCTCATGCACGCTCTCCACCATGTCTAGAAACTATTGCATCATCACACACACTTCATTCATCTTATCCACCCCATCATGTTACTACTTCACATTGGCTTCCATGGCCTATTGATTTGCACATCCCACCACTTCTCCACATGATATTTAATTTGGTTCATATGCTCACATTGCTTACATTCCACATGATTCCAATGCTTTACACCTCCTAGGTTTCGGTAGGTTATTTCTAC
Organism: Taxus wallichiana var. yunnanensis; assembly: GCA_018340775.1. Taxonomy (NCBI): domain Eukaryota; kingdom Viridiplantae; phylum Streptophyta; class Pinopsida; order Cupressales; family Taxaceae; genus Taxus; species Taxus wallichiana. Next base: position 181,832,660 of record CM031233.1, on the reverse strand, counting down.
CACCTTACCCCCTGATGATGCACTTGTGTTCTTATGGTTCTTACATGACTTTTCAGGGTTTTCTATAAGAAATTTTCATCATGTGCTATTCGTTTCATCTTCATGATTAATAAATTCCCTATTAAAAACTTTTGATATATTTCATTCGTGAATCTAAGAGGTCTTAACTAAATGAACCTCATCATCCACCGCTAAATCACTAAATCTGCCCCTATAAATCACACCAACATACTATGATCACATTACATTATCATGACACAAATTTATTGTAACACATTTGTTTGATAATACTACATTATCTATTTGTATATATATTCTACTATCATGATTACATTAAGCGTTATCAAATTTCAATCTCCACATACATCTTACTCAATTCACCAAACAAATTACATAGCATATATATATTTATCACCTTAGACATTTTATTTGTCATAATGAAATAACTATAACAATATACAGAAAAAGTATAAAAATACATCATATACATTACAATCACCAAATCATAAACATTCCAACATCAATACACCACAAAATAAGCTAATCATATATAAATCATACATAAAAAATACAATCATTATTAAAAAAATGTCTTGTCACTTTGGGGTAACTCCCTTACATTATATACAATAATAAAAATCAGATCTCATCATTTCTATTGCTCTCGAGTACAACAAGAGACGTTAAAATCGATACCTACTCTTCCTCCCTCGGTGTGATAGATGAAGCAATAATTATGACAATGAACTTCAGCAAGCATGGATTCCCAATCCTTAAGATAACATCTAAAATGATATGGGCGTCGGAAGGTACTTAAGTCCCTAAAAAGTATCATCTAGCAATGTGCATGTGTCTCTCCATATCCTATAATGGCATAACTTGTATTCTCTCTCCCAAAATAGAAAGCACAATATGTGGTACACGTCCTCAAAATTAACTATCATCTCACCCGTAGGTATCCCAAATGTACAAGTATCTTCACAACACCTCTCGCATAGTGCATTCAACATGGGAATATTATGGGGAAATTCCTATCCATGATATATTCCATAGGTTGACATGGTCCATAACATCCCAATTGTCATCTTGAAAACCTATCCCAAGAAAATTACTCAAGTGACAACCTCTACAAAACTCCTCAAGTGGATATCCCTCTACAAAATAAAAATAGAAACAAAAACAACATTAGACCACTATATCATTCCAACCACTTTCACCCATCATATTCCAACACATTTTGAATCACATTTACACCATTACAACCCAAATATACACATTCTAGACTCAGGGCGCCCAAATGTAGGGACTGGGAGCACCCAAGAGAAAAACACTAACGTCTAGATATGGGAACTCCTATCCAAGGGTTCACTAGCACCCTCACCACTCTTGTCCACATCTAAAATTCCAACAAAATTAAAAATTTCAAACTTTAAAAAAAAACTAATACACCATAGGTTTTATGAAAAACAATACACTTACCAACTTTGTGGTCTTACACGACACTACGGAAGTCACCACCATCTCAAATTGGCTTAGGCGTGTTTCTCTCACTTGCAACATCCTTACTTACTCAGAGATCACTATCAAAATCATGCTAAAGACATATGAAGTGACTAATCACTTTTTCATCTTACTATTTATAGTTACTTTTCATCACCCACTTTACTATAGTCATTATTTCACACCTATTCTCACAACTAATACACACCACACTATTTTTGTCATAACTCCATAATTTTTACTGTGATTTGCACTCCATTTGTGGAGATATTTTTATAAATCCAAAAACCACTATATTTAACACATTCTCTTGCACGTTATATCTCTCCTTGACATATTTTTCACTCAATCTATACAAATTATGGCATTTTCTATCACATTCTATTTCGTGCTAACTTTTTTTCTTAGCATTCATTCTTATCATTACTTCCCCTTTAATTTAAAGGGGGCATAATATTGGGGTCATCTTAGAATTCCCCTTATATCACCATGTATGTTCAAACAAATACTACCGATTCAAAAATTCAAACATTTACTAATCAATTATGTGACATTTCACCATTGATTCCCCCTAATGACCCAACTTAGGGAAATAAACATATAATTTCTATATGTGACATTTCATCACTTCCCACTAATGACCTAACCTAGGGGTAACAAGTGTTAAAATATTTTCATGTGATCATTCACAAAATTCTATCGCTTCCCCCTAATGATCTTACATGGGGTAAAATAGTGTAAAATTTCTCTACAAGTAATCAATCAATGAATCAACATGTTCAAATATTTAAATTGAAATCATATCACTCAATTAAATAGAACAAAATTGGCCTCCCAAATGACCTAATTTGGGAGTTACATGCGTTACTTTCCTAGATGAACTAACTTGGGAAGTTATTTTACATTTCATGATGACCTAACTTGGAATAAATCACACATTTCTCATTTTCTTCTAGATGAAATAACTTCGAAGCCATCACGTCACGTGAAACCCATCGAGTGGGGGCAAAGATTTTCTTTCCTATACCACTCCTATATGAGTCTATTGTTTGATCAAAATTATTTGGATCCAAAAACAAGAAATATTTGATCTTAGTCCGTTCATGCGGTGGCTAGATTTTGAGGATGTAGTTAGTGGTTGGAAAATAACACACCTTTCTCCCTAAACTCTTCCTTTAGTAGAAGGATGCCCAAATCATCTGGTTGACTATTTGTATACATGCAATTAGGTTAGAATTGATCACACATAGCCCATCTCATCGCCATCATATAAAATTAAAAATCATCAATCATCTAACATTATAACCATCACTCATATTTTGTACACTTCATTACAACCTTACATTTCTCTCTTATTTTGCATGGATCAACACGTTGTTCCATGGTTTGACATGCTTTATATGGTTCTTTAAGCACTATTTTAGAACCAAATTTGTACGATCTACTATAGCATGGGATTCTTCTAGTTTCTCTTAGGTATGCATCTCTATCTACTTTATGTTACTATGCTTTCTCTCACCAACATAAAGTGGGAGCAAATGTAGTCATAAAATCATGCACTTCCTATTACAATTATATATCCAAGTATGTTTTTATATATGGATGTTGCTTAAGAAAATATTCATTAAGGAGTCATCCCTAGTCCTATCTTCGTCTTAGTTAGTCATTTTTACTAAGTTTTTGACACGATCATTAGTTGTTTACATAGTTTTGGTAGTCTCTTAGGGAGTATTAAATGTCATTAATTACTTAGTTTTCATCTCTGGTCTTTGACTAGGGTCCTTAGGGATGGATTAGTGCACCCATGGGTGTCCCAATCCTTATTTTTAGGTGCCCTAGACTCGATTGCACTAGAGTCTTATTTAGAGTTTAAAGGTCGGTCTTTACGGTTTTCCCTCCCATTCCCCAAGTACCAGTAGGCATGTCAGTCATTAGTGTCAAAATTCAAGCAAGATATCCCTATGTAAAAAAACATACCTACTATTTTATGAGTGGAATATCTACTACTAAGGGCATCATTGCATCACACATTCTACATAGGAAAGGGAAGTCCATTTTATTCCATCAACCATTTTGCATTTTATCCGGCTATTGCCCCTATCTTCACATCATTGATCTTTGGGAACCCTAGGCACACAATTACATAGAACTACATTGGGTCTAGAATTTAGTGCAATGCTTAGTTGTAAGTCCACCATTATGGCCGCTAAGGACAATCTAACCCCTTCATATGTATATTTATTTCTTTAGGGATTTGATGATTTTTATGGGGTTTTGTAGGTGAATATTCATTGCAGTTTTACAGCATCATCAACTACACTAGTGTGGAATCAACATGACCAAAGGTGAATCATCATGGAGATCTAGTGACACTCCCAAATTCATGTTTTAAGTTGTTCTGTAGACTAGGGTTCTCATATTGCATACTAGGACACCGATAGGGGACCTAATCCTCCCCGGACATCCCATCCTAGCTAAATATCTACCTTCTCTAATTTAAGGAGGTGTGTTATCATACTTTTTTCTATCCACTCATCTTCCTATTGAGTCCTGAATCACAATGAGGTACGTCATTTAAAGGTTAGTACCTTTACCCTCCTATTTCATTTCATTTAAATAATAAAATAAACTATCTAACATTCACATTTTAGTTTATACCAGTTATTTCATTGCTTTTCCTAGTTCAAATTAACTTATATAAATTCATATTTTATTTAATGAGTTATTTAAATGGAGATCTTTGAGAAGAAATGTCTTGTTATTTTTGTTGTGTAAAATTTAGAGAGTCTATATGACAAATGGACTTTTATATTATTTCCTAAGGATATATGGACTAAATGGATATCAAAATTTGAGTTGTTTAGACTAGGCGGGCTTTCTTGTTCATGTTTTAAGGATAAAAAGCATAACTTTCAACCATATTCACTAGCAAAGTTCATTGTAAATTCCTTTAGGATATAAGAGGAATCATTGATGAAGAAATATTAGTAGTAGCTAAAAAGATGCATTCGAAAATGCATGGTTATTTGGATTTATTAACATAGGTTTCTAACTAGAGACATTTTAATATTATTTACATAGAGTAAAAGATGAATAAAATTGAGAGGAAAAGTTCCAAGTATTTGAAAAATAAATATCTAGAGAATATTGTATTAGGAGAATTAAATGAAGAAAAATCTATTAAAAATTTGGACTATATGAATCTCACAATGCCAGTTATCTGTACTCTTGGGAGAAGAGAGAAAAGGAAAAATAAAATATGATTACCAAGGAAGCAAAAAATCAGTAAGAAGAAAAATTGACGATGAAGTGGTAGAGTTTCTTCCATCGAGGATCAAATAATTTTAGATAACTACGTGATTTCAATGGAAGAATAAATGCGAGAAAGGATGGAAGACATGAAAGAGTTTACTTGTTAATGTGAATATCACTTTCATCTTTTGTCAAAAATATCATCTATTCCATTGAATGATCCATTTAATGTAGATTGTTTGATTGCATATTTCTATAATTTGTTTAGTGATATATCTTCGATGTAATGATGGACATATTTATAATTGTCGGATCAAGTATGTTGGATTGTATTATTATTGTTCTCATACTTGAATTTGTTATTGAAAAATGTTAATAGGAATAACATAAAATCCTTGGTAAAGTTTAAATAAAAGGGGAATCAATTATGGAAAGATGTTAGATATTTTATGATAGAAATGGGAAATTTGAAAGATTGTGTCTAATGTACACAATAAGCTGGTGTGCACTGATTGTGACAATCATAATGAGGATAGAGAAGAAATCAACATATATTGGATGGAGGAAATGTTTCCATAATTGGTGATTACCACTATAATAGGCCTATAGGGAAAGATACATCCTTTTTATCTATGAAAGATCTTATGGTTTATGGTCTCATATGTTAACTCACAACTCTTTAAATATTCTCCAATAATAGTGCTTTCTGATAGTAATGGTGTATTACATGCTTTGGTTGAATCAATTCTATCTACTATTTATCGGTGAGACTCATGATTAAGGAATCTTTATTAAAAATTAATATTCGCATTTGAAAAAAGGTTCAAAAATTAAGACAAATTGGAAAAATATTTTATTTTAATTCCTTTGAAATGGAATAAGATACTAATACATTCAATATTTATGTAGACAACCAACAACGAGAGGAAGTAATCACGGTTCAAGCCACTTGAAATTATTGGAGATGATCAATTTCTTAACATAAAGCCAATTCAACTTGTTACCATAAATGTAAATACCAAAAATACCAATGAATTTATATCAATTGATTGGTAGTTAAATGTTTTATAAAATAATCATTGCACTATGTTTTCGATTTTCATAGTTATCATTTATTTAACAATACTTTACTTTTTTAGACTTTTGATGTCAAATGTGGAGGGCACCTTTGGTACATCGTGCATAAATACACATTCATAACATGGTATGTTATTCATGTGTAATTATAAACAAAAACATTTATAAGACCTGCATATTTTTAGGAACCCATTACACTAAAGAAAATGGACCATCTTTCACAGAGCAATAAAAAATTGGTCTATTTGATATAATTATTTGATACCATGCCCATACAAAGCATGGATAACACTAAGCTCCCCATTTGCATCAAAGGTTACCCAACCAATCATATTCTATCCAATAATGACTTAACCTAGCATCGTTAATGTACATCTATAGCCATGCATTATTATCCAACAAAGGGTAGTACAACTTATAGAAGAAGGTGTTTTATGATTTTATTTACCTCGACATGAAATTTATTATGAATTGATTAATATTTTTTGAAATAGAATGTGCATCAAAATAACTGACAATGGGAAGGGTATTTCCATCCATGCTACTGAAGATCAATTTGTTAGTGGTAGTGAAGAAAGAAATATTTTTTTATTTTAATTGGTTAAAATTAAATTGTGGTTAATTGAAAAAATTACTCTCCTTTGGTTAGCCAAAAGGATTATTTAATTATTTTAGATTGTGATGGTTTTCTATATGAGAAAAAATAATCCCATAAGGATATGAAATTTAATTTTGAAAGGATACTATCACTTGTGAGGTGGCATCAAATAATTTTTAAAATTAGTATCGGTAAAATTTGAAGTGGGATTTTATTCTAATAATCTTGATTCCACTAAAGTTGAAAAGATGAGAAATTTTTAGAAAAAAATTAGTAGTTGAATTGAAACCAATACTTACTACGTGCTTCGTTAAACCTTTAACACACTTTTCTACACCATATTTTACTACTACACACTCTATGCACATTGTTTTCTTCTATGTTTATCCATTATGTAAAGCCCTCATCCACTTATGAGAAATCAATAATTTAATCTATTGTGCTTCTTCTCTTCACTCAATGTGCTCTCCATCCTTGTGTACACCCATACCTTGTCAAATTATTCACCTTTACCAAGGAAGGTGCAACTAAAATCCAAGAGCCCACTACCCTCCAAAGAGGTATTCAGACCTATAACACCTTCAACCACTAGCTCATTTGTTACACCTTTACCCAAGAAGGTACAATCCAAAGCTAAAATAGTACTACCTACCAAATCAGTGGTCAAACCTATTCCACCTCTGATTCAACCTCCCATGGCACCTCACCCACCAAAATCACTCACATCTTCATCTCGACCCACACTTACTTTGCATTTTGATCCATTGGTAGGATCTTACACCAACATCTTAGAAAATATTTTAGAGACATCTGTCATCACATTGCCACCAATTAGAACTTACAACCCACTCAAACATTACCTAGTATGGTTTGATGATATAATAATTTTTTCCTAGCATCGTGTTCCAGAGGAGCGATGTAGAAAAATGTAAGGGTCTAAAGAGTGTTCTTTTTCAATTATGTCCACCTAAGAAAACTTTGATGATGATGATATTTTAGACAAGGACCATGTTCCAACTTCACCTATCACCACACATTCTCTCCCCTTACCTATTCAACAACCCTCATCTCCACCTCCACAACCCTTTTATCCTCCTCTAACATTTGAGATCAATATGGTCTACATATGAGAGCTAGCCGGACCTTTGACTAAATGTCAATGGGCCTCATTCTTTACATAACACTAGTATATTCCCTCACCAAAATTTTATCCATCCTACCGCTACACTTATCATGACTCAACTTCTCCCTTACCCTATATTTATATGGTTACCATTTCCACTCACTCCGAGAAAGAAAAGGAAAGGAGAAAACAACTAGTCCATGAACCGGTTTGTGCCCAATATATCATCTCGCACCCACATAAAATATCACCATATGTGGACCCAAATACCCTCTTTCGACGGGGTTTCCCATTGTACAATGATTAAACAATTACACCAATCTCCTCAAAATGTCTTTATACGATGTCATCCAAACCTTTGAGTCTCATAGACAGGTCTTCATGTAGATTCCAAAATCTTTTGAGGTTTTACCTAATGACCCTACACCTATGGCATATATGATCACTCCTCACCATGTGGCCTCTCTCACCACTTCATTCCCTTCCTCTTCACCTACTACCACTCATCAAGTATCCACTCTCAATTTCTCCAAGACAAGATTGTACCTTTCAATCGATGATCCCGATCCCACCCTTTTCATTTCTGTCTACATTGATAATATATGAATTTGATGTGCTATGATCAATAACCTTGACAACATTAACATAATCTCCTCCCATGCGTATAAACAAATACGAATCCCTACCAATTGCATGCATAATAACCAATTATGTTGCATTCATTCAATAATTCCATAACTTCCACCCTTAGAACAATCATTCTCCACATTCGTATCGGCCCCCCGTACTATTCCAAAATTATTCTATGTCTTAGAGGGGTAATTCCAGGTGCAATTTGTTGCTTGGATGACCTTAGATGCGCATCATGGGTTATGTTCCTTCAACCTTACATCACTATGTAAAATTTTAACATGAAGGACATAAATATACCATTGCAGCCTAACCCTTCACCATTAAAAACCTAGAACATGCTATATCACACTAATGATTTCCTTATAATAGTAAAGGCATCTACCACCACAACCACCTCTCCTTCACCCACAACCCCATCCACCAATGTTACCGCTACCTCTCCTACACCTAACTCCTCTATTCCCACTACCACCGCAGCCTCTGCAGCTAACCCATCTACTTCTCAACCAACCCATACTTCTTCTTCCCCACCGTCTAGTAATTCCTCCATTTTGGATACCCACATATCAACTATCGATCCCTTAGAAGGTTTTTTTCAACATCTCACTTTGGGGGAGTACCACCTATACAACATTGACACATTCCTTACTCCTCAAGAGTATGGAAAACTTCACCAACATCCCCACTATGATCACTGCATAGGAAAGTTCTTCCATTATAGCCTTCCCCACCTATGCACCAACTTAATTTATGGGGAACCTAATACTTCTACTTACTCACCCAAGCCACCTTCCTAAATGTGACCATTTTCATCGACCTTCAATCTCTCACCAACCACCACTTCACCCATAACTTCCTCCATTGTTGTGCTTAGAATGGCTTAGGATTTGGTTTATATGAACAAGGTCATCATCTTCATCTTGTGCACAACCTATAAACATATAGACCACGGTGGTATTGGCTTTTCCAAACCATCTCCCAAGAAGGTAAGAGTCAAACTCATTGAGGATGATAAACCTTCTTAACCTCATTCACCAACTTCACCACCTTAAGCTATGAATTCTATGGATCAGAATTCATTCCTCCTAACTTTTTCTTCATGAACAACATTTTCTTAGGACCTTTAACTTATCAACAAGATGGTGAGGCTACCTCTTCTCATCCATTCCTTTATCCTAACTTGATCAATGATGATACACCTTCTATTAACATCGTTCAATGTCAAGACAACGAGTCTATTCTCACCTACCTTCATGTGAAGATTGGTATAGTCACCGGTCATCACCTTCTCGAGAAAGAAACCATGTTAATTGAATTAACCATTAAAATCAATGTTAACACTCATGATGACCCGCACATTTGAAATATAGGCCAATCTTTAGATGTTGTTGAATATGAAGCTTTTACTTATTTTCTTTGAGATCATAGCAACAATTTTCCTTTTCCTATACTAACATGCCTTATATTGACCCAATCATTGTTGTCCACAATATCATCACTATTCATAAATCCAAACCTGTGAAGCAAAAACTGTAGAAAATGCATCTTAGCATTGCCCTTCTTGTCAAAGAATAATTCCAACACCTTCATTTGGTTTCCTTCATCCTACCCATTGATTACCCTTAATGGATCTCTAACATTGTTCCTGTCACAAAAGTGACAAGGGGACTCTACATTTGCACGGATTTTTGTGAGCTTAACTTAGCTTGCCCCAAAGATGACTTTCCTATATCTAGTATTGAAAAACTAATTAATCTCGCATCTAGCCATTAGATGCTATCACTCATGGATGGTAACTCAAGTTATAACCAAATATTACTTTCCCAGAATATCAATATAAAAATTCCTTCATCACTCCTTGTGGGACTTTCTTCTATCGTGTCATACCATTTGGCCTTAGAAACTTTGATTCCACATATTAGAGGGATATGACTTATTTTTTTCATGACATTATGCATCACATATTGGAATATTATGTTGACAATATTATTTCCAAATAAAAACATCAGGCCAAAGACCTTACCATCCTTAAGGTCATCTTCGAACATCTCATCAAATATTTTATTTCCCTTAATCAAAAGAAGTGGGCCGTCACTATCCTTTCGGAAAACTCGTTGGATTTATCATTTCTTTGAGTGTCATAGAAGTTGACCCAACTAAAGTAAAGGATATTCTCGAAATGACTCTAGCTACTAACCTTCATCTATTTCGTAGTTCACAAGGAAAGTTACAATATATTTGTATCTTTATTTCGTATCTTTTCAACCGGTTCCATCTGTTTCATCATCTCCTCAAAAATGACGTCTCCTTTAAATGGGATGATCAATGCCACAAAGCCTTCGATGCCTTATAAAAATAACTCCTCCAACAACCTATTCTCATTCCTGTAAGGATGACCAACCATTTTATCTTTACATCTCTTCCACTTTGAAAATTCCTGGTGTCATGCTCACTCATAGTGACGAGAAACATAGGGAACAAGAGGTTTATTATATAAATCATACAATTTTAGACTACAAAACTAGATACACTCATGCCAAAATAGTTTTCTTAGCCTTAGTTTTTGTCACCACTAAACTTCACCATTACCTACTTATCCAAAAAACTTCATTCTCACTAATATTGACCCCTTATATTACATGTATGCTAAGCCCTACCAACATCAACGTGCTGCATGTTGGCTCATGCTTCTTGCAGACCTAGAAATTGAATTCATCCACAAGTTTTTTGTCAAAGGAAAAACCATCGCTGACCAAATTGCACATGCAACTCTTTCCAGAAATCAATCCTCTAACATCAATTTCCTGGATGAATCTATCACTACCCTCTCTTTGGATGATACCATTTACCAGATGACCTTATTTTTGATGGTTTAAAATGTCGGCATGGGGGTGGTTCTAGAGTTATCCTAATTCCTCTTAATGGTGAGCCTATACCATTATCTTTAAAACTAGATTTTTATTGTACTAATAATATCTCCTAATATGAAGCACTCGTTTTAGGTCTTCAAAACTAAATTTCCTTAGAAGTTAAATCAATTTATATTTTTGGTGATTCCCAACTGTTGTAAACAAATTTAATGGTACATACTAGTGTCATAATGAGATACTTCAAAATTATAAGCATCATATTGACATAATTTTGACTACCTTTGACTGTTATGAACTTCAAACTACCATGCATTCCACTAATAAATTTGCGTACACCATGGCCTGCCTTACTTCTAAAATTCCCACCTCACCCTTTGACTAAAAAATATTTAACACCGTAAAAAGGTTGAAATCACCTTCTTATCTATTTTGAGACATTAACCTTGTGGGAACCATTAAAACTAACCCACATGACTTTTGGTATAGGAATTTTTTCGACTAACTTTTCTTTTCCATTTTTCCTCCAGATCTTACTCGTAATGGAAAACGAACCTTTCTCAAAAGTGTCTCTCACTATGTCATCATGGGTGCTCTTCTTTACAAATGAAACTTTAACGGTATCCTCCTACGATGCCCTACAAGCTCAAACCCATATACCATCAAGGAATTTTAGGACAAGATTTATGGGGCACTTTAGGGGTTTAGATTTCACTAAACACATTTTCTTCTAGGGATATTAATGGCCAACCCTAAACTATTATTTTTGTGACTATGTCAAGCGTTGTGTGAAATTTCATATACATGATAATCTTCCTCACACCCTAGTCACTCCTTATAGGTCACACGAGATCTTTGTCCTTTCTCTCAATTGGGTTTGGATTTTATCAAAGAGATCAACCTTCATTCTTACCAATGTCATCAATGGATTATTACCGCTATTGAATACTACACTAAATGGGTAGAATCTATGCCTCTCATTTCTATGAAAGATGAGAAAATATGTGAATTCATCAACCATCACATCATTTTTCACTTTGGTTTTCCTCACCACCTCATCACTGATAATGGAAAACAATTTAAAAAAAAAAATTACTGAAAATTTGTGATGCCTTTGACATTCAACTCATATTTTCTTCACCTTACTACCCTCAAAGCAATGGCCAAGAAGAATAAACAATTAAAACCTTAAAAAAATCTTATAAAAGTAGTGGACAATACTAGAAATGATTTGCACATGCACATTCATTTTGCCTTATGGGCTTATCGTACTAGTATTCATTCCTCAACTATTGCCATGCCCTTCTCTCTAGTCTACGGTATAGAGGATGTCCTTCCTCTTGAAATCTAGAATCCATCTCTTCGTATCTCACTCAAAGAGATTCTCAATGAGGATTATTTTCTCTAGGACCATTTGGCACAACTTGAGTTATTAGACGAATGTCATCTCAATGCTCTCGACCACCTATAAATCTACAAAAAAATGTATCAAAATGCTTATGATAAATATTTCCATGAATGAACCTTCGAGGTTAGTGACCTAGTCCGAAGGAAAATCAACATGTAAAAAATGAGTAGAAAAGTAAACGGGAAAATATTCTCCTAATTTTCTTGGACCCTATATCGTTACTCATACCTATGGATAAGTGTGCTTATCGTTTGTCTTAACTTTAAGGTAAACCCAAACTCGAGCCCCTCAATTCCTTGCATCTTCAACCATTCTATTTTTGAATCAAGTCCTATATCACTTTTTTTCTATTTAAATGCTCATCCCTTGAGTGCCATTTACCTTCCATTTACCTATTTTAAGGATCAATGACTAAATAAGAATAAATTGATTAATTGTCACTTTTCAACCTTATCTTAAATATGAGTACCATGACTCTAGTCATGGCATGATTCTCATGGATACTTTTTGTCTATTCCAAGAGGGAATCCCATGGTCTTTCATCCCTTAAATACCCATATTTTATACCTAACCTCTATGTATTATAGTTTTCTCTTCATAACAGAGCCTATCCTTCTCTAGGATTGTCCATGACCTAAAAGTCCAAAAATAATTCAAAACATAATATAAAGGACTTTCAAATTCAAAACTCCTAGAGTAGAACTTCTTGTAAAAAGATGAATCCATCATAAAGGACATCTACTTTTCTCTTCCTTTATACTATCCATAGATTGATCCCTCAAAGGATATCTATACAAAGCTAGCCACATTGTACATAATCTATCACACAAAGAAGACTATTCTTGCAATAATTAAATAAAAATATTCTAAAGCTTCCCACATCGACCAACTTCATGAAGACCTCAAAGAGATATTGTACTCATCCCACATAGACTTCCCGCATCAATCAATATATAAAAAAAAATTAAAAGAGAAAGCTAATTTTTTTGTCACGGACTTTCCTATTTTAATCTCGGGTCTCTTGCTAAAAATGCATGTTGGCGCACACTAGGTTAACACTCATGATAACCCGCACATTTGAAAGATAGGCCAACCTTTAGATTTTGTTGAATATGAAGCTTTTACCTATTTTCTTCAGGATCATAACAACAATTTTTCTTTGTCCTATCTTGATATGCCCAGTATTGACCCAATCATTGTTTTCCACAATATTGTCACTATTCCTAAATCCAAACCCTTGAAACAAAAGCTGCAGAAAATGCATCTTGGCATTTCCCTTCTTCTCAAAGAATAATTCCAGCACCTTCATTTTTTTTCCTTCATCCTACCCATTGATTACCCTCAATGGATCTCTAACATTGTTCCTGTCACAAAAGTAACAAGGGGAATCTACATTTGCATGGATTTTTGTGACCTTAACTTAGCTCGCCCCAAAGATGAATTTCCTATACCTAGTATTGAGAGAATAATTAATCTCACATCCAGCCATTAGTTGCTATCAATCATGGATGTTAACTCGGTTATAACCAAATATTACGTTCCCAAAATATCAACATAAAACTGCCTTCATCACTCATTGTGGGATGTTCTTCTATCATGTCATACCATTTGGCTTTAGAAACATTGATTCCACATATCAGAGGCTATGAATTATTATTTTCATGACATTATGCATCACATATTGTAATATTACATTGAAGATCTTCTTACCAAATATAAACATCACGCCAAACACCTTACCGTCCTTAAGGTCATCTTGACCATCTCATCAAATATTTTATTCACCTTCATCACAAGAAGTATGTCATCACTTTCCTTTCCAAAAAATCCTTGGATTTATCATTTCTTTGCGTGGCATAGAAGTTGACCCAACTAAAATCAAGGATATTCTTGAAATGGCACCACCTACTAACCTTTGTCTATTTCATAGTTCACAAGGAAAGTTGCAATATATATGTCGCTTTATTTCTTAGCTTTCCAATTGGTTCCATCCATTTCAACATCTCCTCAAAAAGGGTGTCTCCTTCAAATGGGATGATCAATGCCACAAAGCCTTCGACACCTTAAAACAATAAATCCTCCAACAACTTTGTGCTCATTCCCATAAGGATGACCAACCATTTTATCTTTACATCTCTTCCACGACAATTCCACGGGTGTCAAGCTCGCTCATCATTACGACAAACATAGGGAAGATGTTGTTTATTATATAAATCGTATAATTTTAGACTATGAAACTAGATACACTCATGCCAAAAAACTTTCTTAGCCTTAGTTTTTGTCACCACTAAACTTCTCCATTACCTACCTAACCAAAAAACTTCATTATCACTAATATTGACCCCTTATATTACATTAACGCTAAGCCCTACCAACATCAACATGCTAAATATTAGCTCATGCTTCTTGCAGACCTAGAAATCGAATTCATCCACTAGTTTTTGTCAAAGGAAAAACCATCGCTGATCAAATTACACGTGCACCTCTCTCCATAAATCAATCCTCTAATATCAATTTCCTAGATGAATCCATCGGTACCCTCTCTTTATACGATACCATTTACCGATGACCTTATTTTTCGATGGTTCAAAATGTCGGCATGGGGGTGGTTCTAGAGTTATCCTAATTCCTCTTAATGGTGAGCCTATACCATTATCTTTAAAACTAGATTTTTATTGTACTAATAATATCTCCTAATATGAAGCACTCGTTTATGTCTTCAAAACTACATTTCCTTAGAAATTAAATCAATATATATTTTTGGCAATTCCCAACTAGTTGTTAACCAATTTAATGGTATATACCAATTTCGTAACGAGATACTTCAAAATTATAAGCATCATATTGACATAAGTTTGACTACCTTTAACCATGATGAACTTCAAACTACCATGCATTCCACTAATAAATTTGCGTACACCATGGCCTTCCTTGCTTCTCAAATTCCCACCTCACCCTTTGACTCAAAAATATTTGTCTCCGTACAAAGGTTACAATCACCTTCTTATCTATTTTGAGACATCAACCTTGTGGGAACCATTAAAACTAACCCACGTGAATTTTGGTATAGGAAGTTTGTGGACTACCTTTTCTGCTTCCATTCGCCTCCAGGATCTTACTCATGAATGGACAATGAACCTTTCTCAAAAGTGTTTCTCACTATGTCATCATGGGTGCTCTTCTTTACAAATGCAACTTTAACGGTATCCTCCTACTATGCCTTACAAGCTCTGAAATCCCATATACCATCAAGGAATTCTAGGATGGGATTTATGGGGGTCACTTTAGGGGTTTAGATTTCACTAAACATATTTTCTACCTCGGATATTCTTGGCCAACCCTACACCATAATTTTTGTGACTATGTCAAGTGTTGTGTGAAATTTCATAAACATGATAATCTTCCTCACACCCCTAGTCACTCCTTATAGCTCACATGAGATCTCTGTCCTTTCTCTCAATGGGGTTTGATTTTATCAGAGAGATCAACCCTCATTCTTACCAATGTCATTAATGCATCATTACCGCTATTAAATACTAGACTAAATGGGTAAAATATATGCCTCTCATTTCTATGAAAGATGAGAAAATATGTGAATTCATCAACCATCACATCATTTTTCACTTTCCTCACCACCTCATCACTAATAACGGAAAACAATTAAAAAAAACCTTCTTTGAAACTTTGTGATGCCTTGAACATTCAACTCATATTTTCTTCACCTTACTACCCTCAAACGAATGGCCAAGAAGAATAAACAATTAAAACCTTAAATAAAACTCTTATAAAAGTAGTAGTTGACAATACTAGAAATGATTGGCACATGCACATTCATTTTTCCTTATGTTCTTATCATACTAGTATTCATTAATCAACTATTGCTATACCCTTCTCTCTCGGTCTATGGTATAGAGGATGTCCTTCCTCTTGAAATACATAATCCATCTCTTTGTATCTCACTCAAAGAGATTATCAATGAGGATTATTTTCTCTAGGACCATTTGGCACAACTTGACTTATTAGGCGAATGTCGTCTCAATGCTCTCGATCACCTATAAATCTACAAAAAATGTATCAAACATGCTTATGATAAATGTGTCCATAAATGAACCTTCCAAGTCAGTGACCTATTCCTGAAGGAAAATCAACATGTAAAAAAAGAGGAGAAAATTAAACGGGGAAAATACTCTCCTAATTGGCTTGGACCCTATATCGTTACTCATACCTATGGATCAAGTGCTTATCGTTTGTCTTAACTTTAAGGTAAATCCAAACCTAAGCCCCTCAATTCCTTGCATCTTCAACCATTCTATTTTTGAATCAAGTCCTATATCACTTTTTTCTATTTAAACACTCGTCACTTGATTACCATTTACCTTCCATTTACCTATTTTAAGGATCAATGACTAACTAAGAATAAAGTGATTAAGCTGTCACTTTTCACCTTATCTTAAATATGAGTACCACGACTCTACTCATGGCATGATTCTCATTGATACTTTTTGTCTGTTCCAAGATGGAATCACATGGTCTTTCATCACTTAAAAACCCATATTTTATAACTAACCTCTATGTATTATATTTTGTCTTCATAAAATGGGCCTATCCTTCTCTACAGAGCTTGTCCATGAGCTAAAAGTCCAAAAAATAATTCAAAACGTAATATACGGGACTTTCAAATTCAAAACTCATAGAGTAGAACTTCTTGTAAAAAAGATGAATCCCTCATAGAGGACATCTAATTTTCACTTCCTTTATACTATCCATAGATTGATCCCTCGAAGGACATCTATACAAATCTAGCCACATTGTACATAGTCTATCGCAAAAAAAAAGACTAGTCTTGTAATAATTAAATAAAAATAATCTAAAGCTTCCGCATCGACCAACTTCATGAAGACCTCAAGGAGATATTGTACTCATCCCACATAGACTTCTTGCATCAATCAATATATAAAAAAAATTAAAAGAAAAAGCTAATTTTTTCATCACGGACTTTCCTATTTTAATCTTAGGTCTCTTACCAAAAGGCATGTTTGGCGCACTAGGTTACGCTAAATCAGCCTTCTTTCACCTCACCACCTTACCTTTCTAACCTTCCACCTACTCAAGGGATGTGACACAAATGCAACATTTCATGATCATGTGGCCTTATTTACCCATAGAACATTTAATCATGCAACAAATTATAGGTTCTTCCATTCATAATCCAATTTTTTGTATGATAGACTCGTCAGGGTTCTTATAAATTAGGTTCAATTTTGTCTCCTCCTAACCAATCACCTTTTTTCTTACTTCTTGACCCTCCTTTACACGACCAAAACTTTGACACCTACATGTTAGGAATTTTTTTCCACCAAAATTGCCCATATATATTTACCATATACAACAACCATACCTAAATGACCAAAACTCAATTGTGCCTAAACGACCTAAAATCAACCATGCCTAAAAAAACTAAACTCAACCATGCCTAACTGACCTAGACTCAATCATGCCTAAAAATCAGCCAACGATCCTTCTACCTCATCGTATTATTCCTTATTTTGTGGGAGAACTACATCATTCACGAGACCCTTTTCTCCAGTCTATATAGGCACCCTTAGGACATGGGGCCCTTATAGGTTATCTCAACTACTCTTTCTCCTAACCAATTTCCCCATTTTTTATTAACCTTCTACCTTTGTGAGTTTACATTTTTAACAAAACTAGGAAATTAAACAATCATAACAACATACATACCTACCATTTTCTCACATCATCATATCATACATCAATCATTTCACATATCCATGATATCAAATATTTGGAAATTTACATCATAAGATACATATACATCATCATTTATTTTCCATACTACCAATAACTTGGAAATTAAATCAAACCCAAAACCATACTGAAATCAAATCCTCACCTTCCAACCAATCAAATCAATCAACCCATCTCGTGGACCTACAAATTGAATGTCAATCACTTGCTACGTCATTCACCAACTCAACTCGATGTCTTGTACTATCATTTTCCACTCCCAACTTCTCTTTTGTAATTTTCTAAAAGTGGAAAGGTTGAAATGAATATGTAAAAGGTGGAATATTTCTTCTTAAACCCCAAATCAACATGACCAACATCGATCATGTCGAACCCTAACCAACTAACGCCGATTAATATTTAACAGACATCGGTCTCCCAACATAACCATTTAACCCAAATTATGTCCATTATTCCTAAAACAATTATTGATCCCACAACTTTTTAACCTTACCATTACCTCTTACACCCTCCCCACAAGTGTACACTACCTGTAAATTTCCTTAAATACATTTAGGGACTTGTTCATTACCTATACCTTGACCCTTAATTGTGCCCTAACCTACATAACCTAGCCTAAATTTCCTTTTGTGAAATTTGAGTTTGCATAATCGCTATATCTTGCGATGTTATTACCTATGTTGTTTAGCCTAATGACCTTACCTTGCATAAGGACGTGATTTTATCCCGAACATACTTTTGGTGCCATGGAAATAAACCTAATACGTGTTCCTACACTAGACATCATTGTGCTTCATGACCATATCCTATACCTTGTATACCCGAATAACTTCAACCTCGTTTGGCTAAACCTATCACCCTTTAGACAATGTGGATTTTCAAGCTCTTCCACTAGTATTGTATCGCAATCTATACTTGTGCATGCATTTTATTTTCATTACCCATTACCCAATATGACCATTACCCATTACCTAATGTGACCCTTACCTATTACCTAATATGACCCTTACCTATTACCCAATATGACCTTTACTCATTACCCACGGTGTCCCTACCCTTACCTACAACCCACCTACCCTCACTTTCCTCACTCATTTATCAAACCAATAACCGACCCCATCTAACCTCTCATCAACTCCTTGTTTGAGGGGGGTCACCTCTACCCATACTTGGGGAAACCTCACCTTTAGCTCTACCTAGGGAAACCAACTCATATTTTTTTCTACGCCACTTACCAATACAAGCTACACAAAAAAAAGGGGAAAATGTACACACCAAATTTGGGTCACACTCCCCTTGGTCTTGTTTAATTAATTAACGTAATGTATTCACCGAACCATGACCTCTTACTCTACATTCATATTACTTTAATTAATTACAGTTGAATTAATGCTCATCCTCATACTATTGATTAATTTAATTACTTTAATTAAATTAATTTACATCTCACCTAGCCAATCACCGAGACACATCATCATGGACTTATTCTTAGTCTATTAATTAACTAGAATATGTCTCCACTTATCTTAACCAACTAGGACTTAATATAACCCTAAAATTAAAGTCCTATTCCTTCTCCAACATTAATCCTACTTATCTTAATGCTAAACCTCACTTGAGACCCGAATAACAATCAGACCACACCAAAATAGCAAGGATTTTCCTATTTTTGGAAAACCAAGGATTTCTTGCCTAAACCGATGTCACCACCCTAACTATCGTTGGTTACCTTATATATAGTTTTGTAACCTTTTAGACAATTTGGTCATCCTAAGTTTTGCATTATCTATTACATTCAAGCACGAACCAAAGACTCATCAACTTCAAAATGATGGAATAAACTCAATCATAGACCTAAACAATCACTGATTCTGGTCCAAAGGCATTATAACATTCACGGGAGTACTCTAAGAGGTATTTCCACAAAGACTCGACAACCAAGTTCTTCATGTATCGCCATTGTTATCCTTCACAAACCAAGCCTCCTAATACAAGTAAGTGTATTAGATTTGCATAATTATGTGCTTACTTAAATTGTAGTTTCATTATCTTTGTTATTGATCTTGTTCTTTCCTGCATTTCTCCATCCCCACCTTCCTTCCAATCTACGAAACCTACCACCCATCACCATCTGCCTCTCTCGTAGCTGATGTTTAGGCATTCTTGATCCTTCCTAGCATTACTTACTGAAGCCAAACATCCTTCTCCATTCTTTGTGCAATCACAAAGAAGTCCAAATATACCTTTTATTTAATTAACACCAAATTTCCCCACCGATGCCAATCACCTTAACAATCGGAAATCTCTCCTCTATACCCGCATCGGTCACTAGACCGACATTGGTTATTGTGTCTCAAATCAACTTTCATTAAAATTCCCTAACATCCCCAAAACCTCACAAACCTCACCCAAACCTAATACCCCACCTACAACCTCACCATAGACCTTCCCAACTCTTTGTGTAGACACGGAAAGAGCCTAAACACCCACTTTTGACATTCTTCCATTACCCATAGAATCGATATCGAAATTCTAAGCCTTCATCCATCATATATGCACACCGTCATTTACCACCCCGATTGGTGTCGGTATTTGTTCTTGGTAAAATTTCCTTAGACTAGAAAGCTTCCTCATCACCCAAAATCAGCCCAAACTACACCAAATCTTACCTAGACCTAGTCTCTTACCTCTCAAATAACCTACCTAACTCAGCAACTGCGGCTCGAGACCTTCACTAGTTTAGTTACTAAGCATTTAATTGGATTGACACTTATAGTAGTCTGAGATACCTAAATTAGAACACTAGCATTAGATTCTTTTATTTACATGTTCAATTATTTTATATTGAGTTATATATTAGTGGATTGACAACCATTGAGGAAGTATCACACTTCTTGGATCTATCTCACACTAGGTAGTCCACTAACCTTTGCTATTAACTATATCTTGTGGTCTTGCTTTGTATTACAGGTAGTTCCTCCTAGCCAAAAGGAATCTCACACAATCAACTTGGATCAAAATCAAAACCAAGTATTCCTCCTTCAATGTGCACTCAACCTTCAACCAATGTAATAACAGGTATTCCTCCTTATCCCATTACATTTATCTACTTCATTATCTAAAACAACCCAAAGTGAAACACTAATAAACCATGAATTGAGTTTCCATCTAAGTCATCCTCTAGTTTCGACAAATCCAAATCAGTTGCTAATTCCATAGTAGTAAAATCCACTCCTAAAGAAAATCCCACTACTGAACATTCCCATCCACAATGTAATTACACACCAATTGGAGAGAATTATAGTATACTTTATGATAATTTACTCACTACAAATATGATAACTCTCTCACCTATCCGACTAATCGATACATCTGTATCAAAGCCCTTTTGGTATCGAGATAATGACTATTGGAAATACCATAGGGTTAAAGTACGCAACATTGAAAGGTGTCGTACGTTTCGCAATGTTCTTCAGGACTTGATTAACAGGGGTGAATTTCACTTGGATAATCGAAATGCACCCCCAAATTGTTGTTCAAGCTCACTATAAGATTGACACCATTACTAAAACATTACCTAGTCTGAAATGAAATCCAAAACTACTAAAAAAATAACCATACCTACTAAACTAACATCCACATCCACACAACCAATAATAATACCTTATGAGTCTAAACTTGTGTCTACCAAATCCCTATCTCATCAAAAATACTATTGAAACTGCTTTCCCCATCCTTCTCACCATTACTATTAAATCTATATCTATGTATACACCATAGTTATCAAATATAACTATGGTACCTTTTCATGAAAGATTCATGAAAAAACCACCTCTACCAAATCCAATGATGAGTCATATTTCTCCCCAATACAAAAAAATATGAAACCCACAAAACCGAAAAAATATTATAGATCTCATTAATTGTATCATTAAAACCACTCTTCCTTCATCAAAAATTCATGAACATCCATACCTTCCTCATAAAAAAACAAGAGGACATCGCGAATAAGGAATTATCTAAGTTTTCAAGAGTCATTCTTATACTTATCTCGAATCGTATGGATTATGAGGTCCCCATCCTTTCTCTCACCTCCTCCTAGAAGGATCAAATCAACTCCTAGTAATCATCTTATTGTTCCACATCAAATACCTCCTTATCAATCATCCCCATTAGGTCCTTTTCCTTCATTAACTATATTTTTGAGGCCACATTGACAACAAATAACTCAACATTCTCGTAATTAATGCCTTATTGACACTAGAAGAAAAAATACCTAAAACTTCATCCCCATCCCTATCAACACCTAAGGGGCGTTATGCAACCATTTTAGATGACCTCTTCCAAAAATTTCTTATAACATTACCACCACAAAAATTATTAGATCCACAGGATGGAAACCTACTTGGTATGATTATAGCGTCTTATGTGATTATCATAAAACATGAGGAAATTCCATTGAATATTGTAAAGCATTCCACTTGATTGTTAAAAAGTTGGGAAATATGACCTCCCTTCCTATTGAATCACATGAAAAATCAACACCAGATATTGTCATCATCCTTGTCTAAATCTAAAGATCCCATGTTTGAAATTCCTTTCCATCAGATCAATGTTGTACATAGTATAAATCATTCAAAAAATTATGATACAAATCCATGTCATCCTAATAAAGGTAAAATTTCATAGCCACACCTCCACTAGAAATAACTCCTCCATTAGAAAAACCCAAGTTATCCATCCTCGCAGGTCTAGAAACAAAAATAAAATAATGTCTCCTAAAAGTAAGATTTCCATTCTAGCCGCACCACCTTCACCATCCACCGCAATGCAAAAGGTTATTATTAAGAAATGACATCAAGCTCCTATTAAAATATCATTACATGAACTAAAAAAATCACCTCTTCATAAAAACCATGATCGAATCCTCAAATCAATGAAAGTTCCTTCGGATGATTCATCATCATTTACAAACTATGTAGCTGTCCTCAAAGCATTTGCCACCATATCATTCAAACCATCTGAAATATGTTCTATTAAACAAGAAGATCATGACTTACCACTTTTCATCACTACTCAAATTAATGACATTTGTATCAAAAGGGTAATGATTGATAGTGGTTCTGCTATTAACATTATATCATCTCTCACTTTTGATCAACTTAAGATACCTAACACTGTCATCACCCAAACTCTAGTTTTACTATGATCCTTCAATGACACTATCACACCCATGTTAGGCACCATCATTCTACCACATAAAGTCAAGTCAAAATTCACGTAACTCTTCTACATCATAGAAGGAGAGTTTCAATATAATATGTTATTAGGACACCCATGGATACACACCATGCATTGTGTTCTCTCAACTCTTCATCATTGCCTTAAATATGAACATGAGGGTTAGACATTCACCATTCCTATAGATCTAAATCCTTTCACTAATTGTTACATGATGTATCATCCAAATGATGTACTTATTCCTAAGTCCACATCTGAATCATCTGATGAAGCATCTACTAGTATGTCCATACCTTCCTCTAAATTACAAGATGATTCTTCCATCACTAATGTTGTATAATTCCTTACATTAGATGAATATCATCTCCACATGATTAACCACATTCCATCACTGAAGACTTATGGTCTCCATTACAAACAACCTACGTATAACCCTAATGTTTAATATTTCTCTCTCGATGACCCCACTTATTTAAAAACAAATCTTGTCTATCGCTGACTCAATTATCCTTCATCCCATAAAACTGATCAAAACCATGCTATGCCTTTTACATCAGATTTCAAATATTTAGATAATCCAAATTTCACTTGAATGTATCTTCACCATTGTGTGTGGAGAGGTTTTGGACTTGGCCATTGTAGAACAAGGAATAAATGATCTGGATGGAGAGGTTTTCGCTTTGGCCACTTACATATCAATCCAACCATACCATTAAAAAATCCCTCTTATATGTCCAAAAATGGTTGAAGAAAACTCACCCATGATAGATATCCTTTAATGCAATGATGAATAAGACATTCTTCCTCACTTGGGATCCGCGGATCACTTCTTTCAAAAATACCTACTATCCGATGCATCAAATCTCCTCAACTAATATACTATCAATGTAAACATGGGAACCACTCAGGATCCTCACATAGGTAAGGTCATTAAGTTACTAAGTCCACAAGAACTAGATGACTTTACTACATTTTTATCAAAATATTATGAAGCCTTTGCCTAGTAATATATCGATATGCATGGAATTGATCCTAACATTGTCATACCTAATATTGTCACATATCCAAATGCTAATCCAGCTTAATTATTTTTACATAAAATACATCCACGCATAGCTCTCATCGTGAAAGAAGAGTTACAACACGTTTTATCCACTAATTTCATTATACCCATTGATTATACACAATGTATTTCCAACATCATTCATGTAAGAAAATCCTTTGGAAAGTTAACTATCTCCACATACTTTAGGGATCCAAATCTTTCTTTTCCTAAACATGATTTCCCTCTTCCAAACACAGATCAGCTCATTGACCTAGCAGTCGACCATGAAAGGCTTTCCCTTATGGATGGTTTTTCTAGTTATAATAAAATTCTTATTGCAACCAATGACCAACACAAAACCTCTTTCATTACACCTTGGGGAACCTCCTGCAACCATGTCATGTCATTTAGCCTTAAAAATGCAGGAGCTACTTATAAACACGCCATGACCTAAATTTTTCATGACCTTATAAACAAAATAGTAAAATATTAGGTTGAAGACCTTTTAGTAAAATATAAACAATGCAGAATCATCTTAATGTTATTGAATCCATCTTCACTCATCTTTCAATATTGTCTTCATCTCAATCCCACAAAATGTGTTTTTCGGTGTACTCAATGGAAAAATTATAGGATTCATAATTTCTATCCAAGGCATAGAAGTTGAACTAAAAAAATTCAAGGCCATCATTAAAATTCCTCTCTGTCATCCAATCTTACATAATTGTGTAGTCTTCTGGAGGTAAATTACCATCAATGCAACATTTAATATTACAAATTTCTAATCGTTGTCAACCATTTCATCATATTCTCTCAGAATACATAAATTTTAACTAGGATTACGATTTCCATAAGGCCTTCGATTAGATTAAACAATTTCTCATATCACCGCATGTGCTTACACCACCTTGTTAAGGGGCCATTTCACCTATACATATCTGCTTCGTAATGCGCTCTTGAAGCCATGCTCATCCACATTGATAATTAGGGTTGAGAGCAGGCTAAATACTATATTATCTACACACTCCATGAATATGAAACTTGTTACATTGAAGTTAAAAATATATGTTGTGCTTTATACTTCGCTACCTCCTAGTTGCATCATTATCTTTTTAATACAAAAAAATATATTGTCACTAGAATCAATCCCCTCAAAACAATACACTGTAAACCATATCATAGTGATCGATTACCCGATGGCTTATGATTATGATTGAGTTTGAGATAGAATTCATAGCAAAAGCATCTATTAAGGGTCAATCCATTGTAGACTAAATCATTGATGCTCCCTTACCTGACAATAAAAACTCTATCATGAATATTTTCCTGATGAATCCATCAATAATGTCGATGAATATGAATTCATCCCTGTCAAGATGACCCTCTTCTTTGATGGTTCTAAATTATAGGAAGGGTTATGGGCTATTGTTATTATCATACCTCCTTGGGTCATTCATAATCCATTATCATTCAAACTCAATTTCGAATGCACTAATAATATTGCAGAATATACGAGGCTTTAATGATGGCCCTCACGATCAATATTTTCCTAGGGGTTCACATCTTAGATATCTATGCAGATTCAAAACTTGTTATTATTCAAGTCAAAGGAGAATATTAGTGTAAAAGGAAATATTACAAAAATATAAATCCAACCTTTTCATTCTTCTCAACGCTTTTGACCATTACACCATCCAAGTCATCCCACAATATTCTAACAAGTTTGCAAATACAATGGCATATTTAGGATCACTTATTCCATTAGAAATAGAAGAGTCAAAAGACAAAACTAAAGTATCCGTCATTTTTCCACAATTGGATCAACCTTCACATTAAAATCATCTTCTTTATGTCAATGTCATTGATGATAAACCTACTTATTTATGGTATACTCGGATATACGACTATCGTATTGATTCAAAAACTTCGGTTTAATCTATCACGTTATGTTAAATGATAATTTATTCAATGTTCCACTCACTTTTTTGTTATCAATAGTATCCTATACAAATTTACCTTTGATGGTATCATATTAAGGTACCTTAAATCACGTGATTTAGCTAAATTATTTGAGTAAGTTCATGATCGAGGTTCGGAAGACATTTTAGCAAAATTTCATCGCCAAACGTGTCATATAGTTAGGGTAATGGTAGCCTAATATTACCAAATATTGATGTGAATATGTAAATAAATGTGTTAAATTTCAACTTAATTCATACGTCATCTATGTTTCCATTCAATCATTACAACCCGCTCGGGACCTATGGTCATTCTCTTAGTGGGGGTTAGACCTCATTAGTGTTATTAATCCTAAATCATCTCAACAACATCACTCTAATATCATAACCATTGAGTACTTTACTAAATGGGTTGAAGCTATTCCTTTAACATCCACTAAGTAATGACCTATTATTAATTTCATATATCAAAGCATTGCATGTCATTTCGTTATCCCATATAAACTTATCACGGAGAATGGAAAATCCTTTAAGAACAAAGACGTTAAAAATCTTTGTGATACCTTCAACATCAAACTCAATTTTTCATTACCATATTATCCTCAAGAAAATGGACATGTTGAGGCCTCAAATAAGACACTCAATAAAATCCTTATGAAAATTGTAAATGATGTAAGAAGAAATTGGCATCTCCAAATCCCATTTTCTCTCTGGGCTTATCAAACTAGCATTCGTACTACTATGGTAACAACACCCTATTTACTAATCTGTGGCTCTGAATCCATCGTAACTCTTGAAATTAAAATCCCATCACTTTCTCAGTATTAATCAAGGACTTCATCTTAGAAGAATAATATCGACAAGACCATCTAGCACAACATGAACTATTAGATGAAAAAATCGTAATGACCCTTGAACACCATCGGTTTATTAAGAACGTATTAAATGAGAATATAACAAACATATCCAAGAACGTGATTTTAAATTTTTTGATCTATTACTTAAAGAAAATCAAAACTTCACTCAATTAGAATGGAGTAAAAGTGGAAAACTTTCCCCTAATTGGATCGGTCCAAATTTCATCACTCACATGTATTAGTTGGGAGCGTATCATCTTGCTTCCTTTGATGGTGAACCTAAAAAGAAACCTTGGAATGACGTTCACTTCTGGACATTTTACTATTAAATGATTGATAATCATGACAATAGCTATATTAAAAATTATACCCTTGCATCATATCATCCATCTTGTCATAGTAATGATTTATAAGCATGTGGTTATCCATCGTTACACTCACGTATCAATTAAAAACACATGATGTGGGGAATGGATGTGTAGATCATATATATCTTCTCCCCTTGTTGACCTAAAACCTTGATATACTTGTGAGGCTTAGGAACAAATGATATTTTCTAAGGATGTACGTGGGAAATACACACCACTATGCTAAGAACATAAATGTAAATAAAAGCACATAACAAATTATACTCCAAACTCTATTCTTTATTTATTCATCAATAATGATTACATCATTTTCCAAAGACATGAATATTATTTCATTTCTCCTCTCTCTACTATGATACAAAATATCAAAATAGAATTCACACATGTCTTTCATGATGCACGCTATACAATACATTAATTACAATAGATATATAAAATACAATATGTTTCAAAAGACACTTCTTTTGAATTGTGCCTTTATGTTTCAGTCTCGATCGGTGTGATTTTTATTACGCAGATTTTAGTCACTTTCGTGGTTCTTCCTAGTATTATGAGGCTTCCTTCGTATCTCGCATCTTTTCTTAGTCTCGCTTGCAGATTCCTTTATGTATCACGCTTTGTACTTTGTGTCATTTTCTTCTACTGCTCGCAACATACTCTAGCTTTCGTGGCTTTCCTTAGTTATGCATGGTTTCTCTATGTCTCCTTGTTTCTCCTTCTATGGTCGGTTCTACCTTCATTATGCGGATATATCTTTAACTTCATAGCTTATCCAAAATTTTATGAAAATTTCTCACAACACCCCTCCTTAGAATGGATTATTAGTGTCTTTCCCTCAACTAAAATATATATTTTAAAATTATTTGGATTCATTTCTCATAAGTGAAAATAAATGATAGATGATCCTTTGAAGGATAGCTATTTAAAAAAATCATAGATCTATACCTTGAAGGATGAGTATCTCTAAAAATCATAAGTAGATTGATCACTCAAAGGTTAACTACTAATAAAAATGTAGACCATACCCTTGAAGGATGGCTACACATAAACCTCGGCTTCCCACACTAATAAAAATTCAAACTAAGTACATCAATATATAAAACAACTTGGAAAGCTTCTTGAATTCATCAACTTTCCCCTCGTAGAAAACTTCCTGCATTGAGCGGTTTCATTTAAAATAAAAAAATGTAGAGATGAGGAATTTTCTCTATGAGTTCGTAGAAAATAAGAAGACTATTCACATCTCGACCTACTCATTTTCAAACCCCTTCCATTTCCCGTAAAGATAATTCATTTAATCCCATATTTTATGTAACTATCCATTCATAACCTCATTTAACTTTCATTAAGGCTTCAAGGAAAGTATGTTGAATCCATCAAAACCCATCGTGTATGTATACAATCCATAATGGGGAAATCTTCTTATCAGTCATATTTTTGATACATTTGATTTCGATCATATTTTAAAAAAATTATCTGATTAATTAAATATTCAATCACATTTTATCAAGACATATTCATATACTATAAACATCATAATTGACCAAAATCCATTTAACACTAATACATTCAAATTAAAAATATACATTAAACCATAAAACAACATAAGTCATAAAACCGCATCATCATCATCATCATCAATTAAATCAAGTCCATATACATCATAACCATCTAAAAATTGGCCTCTAAAAGTCGTGCTATATCATATCGTTGTCATACAAAAAGGGATTCAATGAGTCTTGTATCAAAATACATCAAACATGGTGTAAACTAGTAAACTTAAACCATCCAAAGGACTAGCTAGGAGGGTCTACACCACCCTCTCCTCCTTGATCACCAATACCCCTAACAATACCATTATCTCCCCTACTCTTCTCTCGCTATCACCTAATCCATTTGGTCTATGAGCTTGGTGACCCACACTCGCAACGCTAGTACTAGGCCTCAGTAACCTCAATAGTCAAGTGATCAACATAAAAAATAGTGTCAAGATAATCATTCTTGATTAGATCAAAATAATATTCACACTCTTCTTATATTGTCCCATAATGAACCCTATAAACCATCCTAGACCTTGGAGGTGGTCTCGAAACACTATCCCCTTCTCTCTAACTACTAGCATGTGGTCCCTATCCACTTGCCTAAGCTCTCTCTTTTCCTTTCTGCTTCCATCTTCGCTAACTCTCACTAGAAAATGAAGGCTCGAGTAAGTATAAAGGCATTCCTCATAACATCTCTTTGTCCCTTATATTGATCCCTCTCTATAATGACTTGATCCAACTATGCTCTCAGATCCTCTCATTCCATTATCACACCATCCCTCTTAGTAATCAAGTTGTCTCACTCTAAAATCAAATAATCTCAAACACCTAGGAGATCATATCACTCTCTCTAAGACACATCAATGTCTCCCTCTACTATGGCCTTCTCGGCCATCACTACTACAATAGTTGCAGCCAAATCATCATCACCCTCCTCCTCACTATCATCCTCAACACCCTCCACTGTCACCTATACCAAAGTGTTCTTCTTGCCACCCGAGCACATACCAGGTCTAACTCTCTCTATGGATCTTGGTGCAACCTAAGCCCTGTTAAAACACCTCAATTCTAAGATCCACTAGGATTTATACTTGGGGTAACTCGCACATCATCAATCGAATAACCTTTCCTTCATCATTAGGACCCATGTCTCCTTGTTAATCAACAATAATCTTGGACTCTATCACAACCGACCTAGGGGTCTCTATTTCTCCATCCTCCTATCTATATTGTCTCTGATACAATCAAAGAAGAGAAACTCATTCTCACCTATTTAGAAATCCACAACCCATATACTCTGCTATAAACTGACTCAACACATGTAGAAACTCGAGTGAAATAGGTAAATATAGATAAGGCCTCCATATCACATTCCCCACCCGTAATCCGGATAATAATTCTCTAAAATATCCTATCCTCCTCTTCAATCCCTGATCTGAATCCACCCTCCATCTCAAAATCTAGGATTCCCATCACCAATCTATCATGGTAATCCTATTAATAGATAAAAATTAGTATGCTCGAAGGTCCAGTGCCGTATAAAGAACCCAATATTAATACCATACCTCTTATGGACCTTCTAGGCCAACAACTCTCTAAATTTTTGTGCAAGTAGGGTAGGACCCTACTCAAAAATAGTGTGATGCTCCATCATCTCGGCCACAACCCCTACCATCATCCATGGAAATTGTCCACCTCTAAAATATGGAAGAGAATAAAAATTATGGCCATCATAATCTTATTCATCCAGTACAACCCTCTACATCACCGAATATAGTTTTCCATAGGAAAATGCTCTTGAATCATATATGTTACCCCCTTCATCCTCTCCACACAATTTAGTCATCACATCATCCCTCTCTGCCTCATAAATAATGTATATAGCCTCTCCCCAGATAGGTAGTCTCAAGATGTGGTGAACATCCTTTAGTGATATCTCCAAAGGTAGGAAACCAAAAATTATTCATGGAAGGATATCCCCACTCTAAAAAGGATAATATCAAGCTTCAACATCTGTGTAACCATCTGTAATTTCTTATGGAACCAAAACCAATGACCTCTATATGATCACAATCATCATCTAACATTTCAATCCTCACCTCATATAAAATCAGGGGTATCTAATCACAGATAGTCAACTTCATGTAAACTCAGTAAAGATAAAAACACAAACAAATATCAATATCATTATTGAAAAATACAAAAACATTATCCACAACATATCAAAAATTTCTTTACATCAATATCATCACCTTAAAAAAAAAAAAACAACATCTAAAACCTAAAATAATTACAATGGTACATCATTATCTAAAACAAAATTCCATATTCGAAAGAAAAAAGTAATTATATAAAATTACTTTGAAATCAATGAAAAAATAAACAATATCGATGTCAACTAAAACTATATACACCAATGGCTATGTTGGAACTACAAACACCATGTGAAAATAAAAAAACATTCCTTAAAAATCATGACAAATAATCATAAGAGAAAATTGTCCACATTACAGGTGAATCACCGACAATTCACTTTAATCGCTCGTGATTGCATGAATCACGGGTGATTCTATGTTTTTACCCTAAGGCATCCTCATTCCCCCAAAACGGATATACAATCCTAAAACTAAATAAAAACAATTTTTTTTTTTAACAAAGCAAGTTAGATTCACTCTCCTCAATCATTATAGGCATCCATTTCCTACTTGAAGTCACCATTCCATCCAAGATTCACCTTTTCTCCTCGAAAAATATGCTTTTTACACCTTCCTCAGGTTTATACTTTTTTTTACCCATAGTAATAATGAGCTTAATAAAATCACATTTGTCTATTTATAGCCCATATTTTACATTGAGGAAATCATTGGTGATTCCCTCAATCACCTGTGATTTACCTTTAATCACTTGTGACTTATACCATTTTGGCATATGTGCTTATTTTTTCCCCAAAACATGATTATCATGACTTTTCCAAAAGTGGGCCCAAATTTCAATGGACCTTAGTCCTTGAAAAATTAAAATAAAAAAACAAAATAAACATTGGGATTTTTCATTAGTCTATGGGACATGTGTTCTTTGGCCCCATCACTTGGTATTCCCGCTCTTTTGGCCTACGTTTACTAATCATCCATCTATAGGTATCAAAACCCTTGGTTCCCCTATCATTTAATTCCTTGGTATAACTTTTTTGGTACCCCTCATGACTGGGAAACTCTTACAAAACACATGAAACACAAAAACTAGTGTTCATTGTATTGCGTTGCAATTGGATCACCCATACAACTTTTCATTATTTTTGTCTAATGAATTTTCATTAAAACCACTACATAAAAAGGGGAAAATGTACGAGAAAAAAATATAAACTCCCCCATATTCACTTAATTATCTCGATCACATTCATAATATATTACTACATTTTCATTTAATTAATTAATTATTTCCTTATATACATAAATATCATATTTAATGATATTTTAATCGAAATAAGATTATTTATTCTCTTAAAACTATTTAGAATCACCTCTAATTCCCTTATCCTGACACACCTATTATAGGCACTTACACACTCATCATTATCTTAACAAAATCATATGCATTTATCATCATTATCACAATAATCTTATATTTCTACGTTTGATAAATCTTAATCAAACCACCTAATGTTTATTGTAAACAAACTTAAGCTAAATTAGATAATATCTAACTAATTACATGACTTCCTCGACACATTCATCTCCTAAAAATATGAACAAAAATCTTGAATTAGCAAGAAGTCCCAACTATTTGCTAAAACAAACCCAAATCGTCCGAAATCGTCGGTAATTTTGAAAATCACCACCGATTATTTTAACCCATTTCCTAGTTCCTTTTTGATGTCATCTTCTCACATTTTCAATATAAAAACTCTTTTTTCGAACTCGTTAATTTTGCATTACATTAACCTCAACATTGTGATCCAACATTGATGTTTACATCTATCAAGCAACTTTGGAAATAATTTTGGAGCCTATCAAGACCAACAATCACTATCCCGCTTATAAGTTCCACTTGGCTTCATTCATCTTCTCAATCAAGGTCATACTTTGTTTTACGGTTTTCATTTACAGATTAAGGTACATTTTTTTCAATTCTTTCATCTAGTATTATAATCTAAGTCTCTTGAATTTCATATTATCATGAAATTATTGGTTATATATCACATTTATCGACTATTTATCATCCTCTAGAATCACCTACAATTCATTGAATCACCTATGATTCTTGTTCATTTTATTTCTTATAGCTTTAATCATATTTTCATTTATCACTCATGTTTCGTCACTTGGTTGGTAAAATATTATCAAAAATGGATTGTTTAGATGGCACTAGGTGGTCAAGGTCATGAAATAACTAGCATCAACTCTTTACCTATCATCTATCATCCCTTACATTGGGAACAATACAACGTTATGCACGAATTTGAGTTGTGCACCATCCATTCTACCCCATTGGATCAACTACATACCATTTTTAGTCCATTCCGCAGAGGAATTACGAGGCCACGTATGAATTTTTCGAGTCCTAATTTAAATTTTTATGCATTCAAGCATATTTGGAATGGTTTAAGTACAAATATGAAGCTAAATTAATGGAATTGTGATTTGAGGCTAAATCAAGACTAGACCAATTCAGAGAATCTAATTTTCTGATTCTTGATCCCGACACAAAGGAGGAGGAGCCAGAGTACATTTTGACTTCGTGAGAAAGACTATAGTGACTACAAGAATTCAGATTATCCTGAAGACCTTGATTTTACTAAAGAGGATGATTCACCTTCATCCAATAATTCCAACACTGATTTAGACTCTGACTTTGAACCATAGATCATATATCCCATATTTCATTATCAAATACATGTTTGTAATAAAATCTAAATTTTTCAGAATATTTATTATTTATCCATCATATATCATGGTTTATTTCAAAATAACTTGATTGTAAATATAGTGGGTTGATATCCTTCTAACGAAGTCCTTTGACTTCTAGGACTAGCCTTTTCTAGTAAATCTTCATAATATCTCTACTAACAAATATCACGTGTATTGTCTATGATTGCAGCGTTGTTCGCAGGATAAGAGCTGATATTATTTCTTACATAGAGTGCAACAACCAAACATCTTCCATCCACATCCGCAAGTATATCTAAACCTTTCCATACTTTGAGGTTCGGTAAGTTTTATTATCTTCATTATTTGGCTACGTTGAAGATGTAACATTTATTCTTAATAGGTCTTTACCATGCTACAAAAAGTTCTACCTCCAAACACTACCATAATACATCATTTAGGATCATTAACACTAATTTTTACCTTTAGTGCAACTTTAAAAAACTTAAAAAAGCAATAGGGGCCAACCATGTATGTGAAACACCAAGTAAATGCTCCCATGTCATCATACCATAATATACTAACTATTAAAGAAAATGAAATATCTCATACCTAAAGCAATGGTCATGAAGATGATTCATTTCAAATATCACATACCTAAAAAATAATTTCATATACTTTTCTTCCTTTCTCATTCATTACTTTATCGACTTAATGTTCATTGATCCTCTTAAGGTACATATATACTTAGGTAACATATATACTTACAACTCTGAATGCTCATGAGAAACTTAATTCATATACCATCCTTTACAACTTTTCATAATGAAAAACATGACTCGTATGGTGATTAAGCACATTCTTGAACTATTTCAAGCAATCAAAATTGTACACCGATTTCATGTTTATAAAACTTGCTACATTCTTAGGCACTTGATTGGCAACATCCCTAGATTTTTAGCAAATCAAACTTCAAAAATTTCAATAAACTATTTACCAAACCTACAATCGAAGTGTAAGAAACATATCATGTCTTTCAACATAAAAAATATTTCTTTCTCGAGCATGACTTGAATTTACTATTTCAAGAAAATCATACCTTAGGAATTTTCAACCTCTAACACATTCCTTGTACTCTTCCTTTAGGTAAAAATATCATTCCACTCATATCTTTTCACTTAATCATAATTCTTCTTTCCTTAGGATGATGTACTTACTCACAAGAAGATAAATGAATGCTCAGGTCTTCGATAATATTGCCTCTTCTCACACTTGTTTGCAGACATCTTGAACATACAAAAATAAATAAATTATAATAAATGTTCAAAAGACACTTAATATTATATGTAATATATATCAACCTTCTCAAGACTATATACTCAGACTTCTTAAAATGAATATTAACTTTAGGACCATTTGAAAAAATCATGAAGAACTAAAGTAGATAATTTTGCATACCATGACAAGGATACTCCTAAGATAAAACACTCTTATAGACATAGAATAATCTAAGTCGATTGCTAGACACAAAGTCACAAGATCATCGAAGATAGAGAATTGTCATAGACATTGTTCTTGACTAATTAGTTAAATCTTACCCATTAAATATTCATGTACAAGAAAATATATATCTAAATTCATTGTAGAGCCTATCATGAAAATAGTGAACCAAATACACCTTCATGAGCTACTTCATGTCATCTTCACGAACTCTCAAATAATTATTATATTCAACACTCTTCAAGTCTTCTCAAAACATTGTTGATGCCTAAGTCATTAAAATAAATATTTGAAAACATGATTCACTTTCTGAAATGCAAGGAGAACATATATTTTTCATCGGTTTGACATAGTTGTACCTTCACGATTTATTCATCTTTGATGGAGCTTAGCACGCTAAGTTTACAATTATCTTGA
This sequence comes from Taxus wallichiana var. yunnanensis, assembly GCA_018340775.1. NCBI lineage: Eukaryota > Viridiplantae > Streptophyta > Pinopsida > Cupressales > Taxaceae > Taxus > Taxus wallichiana. The sequence continues at coordinate 181,796,641 of CM031233.1, read as the reverse complement.
ATTTCTCTACCTTGAATTATTAAAAATCCTCCAAACTTTTTACCTTCACACCTTGAATTTTTTTATAAATATCCTCCATGCTTTGCCTTCTTTCTTTATCATTGATTCAAACCATCATAACATACTTCTTGACACACACTTCCATACATAGATCTAAGACAATACTTTATCATTTATGACTTAGCATACAATACAATTGAACCTCCTTAGGTCCTCATGATAATAAAAACATATAGTTAAGGTTCTAAGTTACAAAATCTATTCCCATATTGTGCATATACCATATTCAAACAGTATAGATCATGATATGCTCCTCGAGACTACTTGATGCACTTTATAGATTATATTTTCAACAATTTTCACCTTGAAGGAACTTATTAAATTAGTAAGGATAAGAAAATAAAATGAACAAATCATACCTTCTATAATTCAATCTCATCTCCTCATTCTAATATAGTTACAGATATTTAATTCAACCTCAAGATACTTCTCATTAACTGGATGATAACATCATGAATATCATATCTCTTCCCCAAAACTCACAGAGTATTAATTACACTTTCATAGAATTATAGAAAATGCCATTCCAATTCTAACACTTTGAATGTTAACAAGGGCTTATACAAATATGGAAAACCTTCTTATTGAAGGGAACAACTTTATATAGACAATAAAATGAATGATATAGAACACAGTAAAATACAGATCTTGAATTGACCACTCATACCTCAACAACCATTCATAGATGATGTCAAATTTTATCAACACAATATTTTAATCTAATCTCTGCATATCTATGTATACTTATAAAATATTTCATTCTACATACATGGAATGAATTTAACCTCTACAAATGACATAAATTCATGAACCATAAGTAATTTTCTCGACTCTATTTTAGAATTTCATGACTTGATGCCCTGAATTTTTAAAGCTCATCAAAAATAAATTTTTGTCAACTTGTTCATAGTTTAGAATACCTCAAACACATATCAATCTTGCATGATGATATAATGATTCATAAATTTAAAAAATATCACCATGATGACCTTTATTCCAACTTTACAAACTGCTAAAGATATTCTTCAACAACTTGGATAATTCTTACAATCATGGTACACTTCCTTTTTGAGGATGATTGTATATACACTTCTCCACATAGTATCAATTTTTTTGAAGATACGAACCATAGACAATTGACTCTTTGGATAACCTTGATAACTAACACATAATTGACACATCTTATACTATCATTACATTAATTCATATACAACATACAAACTTCTTCAAGATCACTTTATTAAATTTACCAAGCCATTTTTCTATGTGAAACAATCAACATCTTTAAACATAATTGTCAATAATCACAAGACATGGAAACACAATATTATTTTCATAGCATGCTTAGACTATTGAACATGACTTTTGGAATGTACACCATCTAAGAATGGTAAAATCATAGCAGAAAAACTCACTAATACTTACTCACATGATGCTAAAACTTCCATTTGTCATTATAAGACCAACTTAGAGCCCGAAATACCCTAGACCAAGCCCTCAAACTCAAGACAGTGCATATTTGACATGAATGAACAAAATAACCTCCAGGAGCACAATAATACTTGAACTAATACCTTTACAAGTCATATAAACTCGATGAAATAAACATGTTTATTTTTTTATAATAAAAACTTAGACACCTTACTAACTATAAGGACTCCAAATTCCTAAACTCAAACCTCATGGAAAGTCATGGATCATACCTTATAAATTTTTATGCATCAAAATCACATCTAAACCTCTAAACTTCTTAAGCATAGATGAATGGATTGCCTTGAATCAAAAATCATTTTCTTAAAATTTTTGTTCTTCAATCATAGCAAAACATACCTCCTTGAACTGATTTGATCTGTATTAAATTTTCTTCCTTCTTCTCAACAATGTTTGTCTTCTTGATTAGATTATACACATATTTGACAAACTTTATTGGATTAGACTTCATGGCTACATTTAATTCATTAAATGATACTTCAAATCATATCTTTTGATAAACATATTCTTATCTTGTCCATAGGATTCTTGAAACGTGTTGTTGTATCTTATAGATACACCTTGATAGAAAATATAGCAATATGATCATGTTTATGAAAAATTTAGCATACAAAACCCTTTTTATTTGTAGACTTATATGCTCTTAGGTTCCAACTAGAACCAGTTTCCTTATGAACATATTCACAATATGATTAACATTAAAATTTGAATAATCTTTCACCACTCCTGAAGAACCTTCTTTTACAATCTATATCTCTACGAAAAAAATAATGACAAGTGTATCCTTAACCATTCAAATAGAAACCATACTTGGATGCATTTGGTTGTCTAACAGAGGTTAAAGTTCTTCAAATAAAACTTCTTTACATCCTTCATGACTTTATAGGTGGTTGGACACAACTCTTCTTCATCCATTCATATGTTTGAAACCTAAAAATCTTATCTTCAAATCTGATTTTAAGGACTTTAGTTCATCTTAATATCTGATAAAATATTCTTTTCTCACTCTTGGGTTTCAAAATAAGACTTAATCTTGCAACTTTGTTCTTTTTTCCCTTAAGAGCTTCTTCACACTTCTCATTTGGGATTTCAACTCTTTTATGGATTGATCATTCTTTACTTCAAAATTAATAATTTTTTATTACATTTTGAAAAACAAGGACTCTAATATTTCATATGTTCTTCTTAGAAGATAAAATGATTTTCCCATTTTTATTCAAGGATCTCCTCCAAGCTATTACAATTGCTTCACAAGGACATAACTCTAATACCGAATATAAGAAGAACAAATACTAAGAGGTGGAATGGGGGTGAATAATCCTTACCAATATTTTACTTTATTTACCACAACTTAGAACATTATCTAAAACAACAATAAACCATATACATTCAATATGAGGTTATTAAGTGTGTAACACCCATTCACAAGGACGTGAAACATAAGAGATAACACATGAACACCATATGTAAGTTGGAAAACCTCAAGGGGAAGAAACAAAACTGAAATCTATGCTAATATTACTCATATCAATGGACTCATGTTAATATTAAAAATCACACAAGATATATTTGGTGAGGTACCAACCCCACAAGGAGCACCAACCCATAGTTTAGTAGGGGAAAAACCCTATAAGGAGTAACCAACCCCAAAAGATGACCAATCATGAAATCAACTAGATGAATATGAAGATAAATAGTCTATTGTTTCTCAAATAATTTATTGTGATCACAAATGCAACCCCTCTCTCTCAAATCCATCTCAATCACTCCAACTTCTTCTTTGCTCAAAATATTCTTTTCTTCAAGATGATTTCACCTTTTCCCTAACTCGCCATTTTTTCTCTCTCTTGGATATATTCACATGTTAATTTCCATGTTCAACAGGTCAAAAATAACTCTCATGCCTCCACATGTTTCCCTTTATGGCACACTCTTATCCCTCTCTCAAAACTAGTCACAATGATCCTTCTAATTTTCTTTTATACCTATTTATTTTCCTCAAATCAACTTGATTGATGACCATAGTCTAAAAAATATTCCACATCATAGGATAATTATAGAAATATCACACAAAGGTCCATATAGGTCTCAAGATACACCTAGATCCTATAATACCACCCTTATGTCTCAACAAGCCATGAAACCCCAAAAGCGTATCTTATCAACAATGTAATGGAAAATATCAAAAATAATTTACAAAGACATGTCACACACTTATATGTGTTTTCTAATCCTTCAATAATCTCTATAAATCACAAATCCCACTCATCTTAAGAATCACATCATGAAACCTTCATTAGGCCATGCTCAACCATACACCCTAAAAAATGGCCTTCAAAGAACATGTCATAAATTTATCATACCTTAGAACAACTTAAGACTGATATATAATTAGAAACATCTTGGCTTGAGGATCATGAAAAATTCAAACCAAGTTGTAACTCCACCAGTAACACATTGAAAACCTATCTTTACCTGCACTACGAAAACAACCCCAAAATTGCCTAAAACCCAATCTTCATAAATAGGGCACATTTTGTATCTTAAAGAAAAATCATGACCTAAAACCATTAAATGATATTTATTAACACTACCATGCTTCAATAAATGGTAATTTAGTCAATAGGTTCAAGGGAAAATGTTTACACGAATTGAAACTTCCCATAAATTTTTCTTTTTAGGTTGGACACACATACTTTCAAAATTTATAAAACACATGATTAGAAACATGGAGGAGTATTATTCATCATAAAATAATCACATTAGAAAATGTAAATTATTTTTACTCGTACAAGTAATTTTTCCCAAATCCCTACTTCACAAGGGTTTTATGAGGGTTTCAAACCTATTTACCTTCTTAACAATTATTCATAATACTATGACAATTAAATAACATCATTGCACTTTTAAAATATACATATCTAACGTAATTAACTATACCAAATATATCAATTTTCCATAAAAATCCTACATTCCCCAACGAGCATCATACATTAAACTTTTGACTCAAATTCTCAATTTTGGAAATCAAGTTTTGGAAAAACTCAATATCATACAAAATATTCATCCCCTCGACCTAAATATTGAATTAAATCATCATGAAAATGTCATTCATCTATCCCAAATATCATATATTCATGATTACTTCAAACTCCTCTCCTCCAAGACTTACCCATGAAATCTTCCCTTGTTCTCAAGAAACTTGCTTCAATTGACCTTGAAACATCATTAAAACTCCTAATAGTGACCTAATATGCCTTAAAAATTCCTATGAAGTGTCACAACACTCCTACAATTCTTCAACAAGACTTCCATAATCCATATCGCATTCTAACATGCATGGACCATATATGCACTAGGTCTAGGAATAGGACTAGAATGACTTGACTCAACCATAATTTCACATTAATTGAGCATAAATACCAATTTAAGACACTTATACACCTCTAACACTTCTCATGGAACATGTTTAACCTTTTGAAATCCTTCAAACAACTTTAAAGACCTCATACTAGCTTGACCATAAGTAAAACCATACCTAGACACCATGACAACTTCACCATAACTATACACTACCTATTAACCTTCATGTTTGGCCTTTATTGACACATCATGGAGACACATATGAGACCTAGACTCCCTTTTTATTAATAACCATTGAAATCAATGAAATCAAAATGATTATTTCAAAGTTCCTTTGGTATTAATTTAGGGTTTTAGAGGTCTAAATTTAAATTCAATAAGTGTATCTATGTATAATTTCATGAATTCACTTACGTTACATAATCACATGTATAGAGTGAATCATATTAAAGTTTAAAATTGAATCATATTTAAGTTTAAAATTAAGGAAACATTATATATCTAAAATATTCCGCACATAAATTATGTCTTATACATACATAATATTACTATTTTTAGCATCCATTGAAAATATAGGAGTTTGGAGAGTTATAGTACACCAATATTTTTTATCAAGTACATCACATATGTATGTTTAATGCCACTTTGCTCATTAGTTTAGTAGTGTGATAAATATGATTAAATCATATCATCTATCTAATTTAACACAATCCCTAAAATCATTTATTTTCATTATACACTATGTAAACCCATAAGATATATTAAAATTTAGAGAAACAAAAATAATTTCTTAGTGATTCAAATTAAATTATAGAAAAGGAAAAAATGTTCATGGAGGCTTGTAATCAAAATCCATATTCAAACAATATTTGTAATTCTAAATTTCTAAAGTGTTCAATTATATGGTAATATTATTTTTTCTTGAAAAATGGTTTTTCATCCATTATGATTATTTTCATCTTTCCTCCCATAAGTATCTTCCACAATGTGTTTCTACAAGAATCTTAAAATAAGAAACAAAGTTTTTATAACTATACAATTGCTAATAACATGTAACAATTCATTATTCTTGTGTTCCTACATTTTAGATAGTCTAGTCTTATGTAGTTAAATTTATTTAACTTATACATATTATTGGTGAAATAATTTATTCGATGCATTATTAGTTTTCACCAAAGGTTTGGGCTAATACCCTTCTTCTTGTGTATGGGTAGGCTCCTATAATTGAATATAAAGTAACTAAAATTTATGGGGTGGTTTTTCACTGGGATCACACAAGAATACTTCATTAAATATTTCACAAACTACTTGTACAAAGTACAAGGAAGGAAGTTGTTGTGAAGAGAATTAAAGGAGAGTTGGAGAAATAAGCAGAGAGGGTTAATATTGTGAGTATGTTTACAAAATTCACATACATAAACTAGAGTAGGTCCACATTCAATTACAATAATTCAACCTTACTAAAAATGATAAGATTAAAAAATCATAGACAAATAATTATATTGTTTCATTTATCAAATGCACCGACACATTTCTTTGTTTTACAAGATCATCATGTTTACAAATTTTTAAATTAGAAATATAGAGAGTAGAAAAACATATACAAATATATCGAGGAAATAAAAATTTAATTTCTTGATGTAGTAGTGGTAAATATCAAAAACATACTATCAACCAATATTTTCCAACCCTTTGGAATGTAGAAGCCATTTCAATTTATATCATACAAAAATGTCTTTTCATCTACCCCTCACATGATTTATCACTTCCCATCATCACTTGTGACCTACCATTTTTCTAAGATACTCTTGGTGAAATAATTTTTCGTATGGAAAATTATGTGTTTTCACCAATGTTGAGGTTATTACGCCCCTCTTTCTTGTGTAGAGGGAAGCTCCTATTATTGAATGTAATTCTCCTAATTCTATATAAATGTTGTTGGCTAGCCAAATAGGATGGTGATCACACAAGACCACTTTAATGAACACATGTAAAATTACTTGTATGAGTTACTGAGGAGGAATTTACATCAATGAGAGGTGAGCGAGAGAAATTAGGAAAAGGAAGGTTATTGTTGTGAGTAGACAATTGTAGATATCACACCCAATATCCGGAGTAATTCAACATTCATGATGAGAGAAAGAAACAATGAAGCATCTAGTGAGACTAACAAACTGGATAAAAGCATATATTTATGTTCATTTATCAAGGACACCAAGTTCCTTCTTGATCATCATACTTTATTAGTTGCAAAAGAGAAAGAGTAGAGGAAAAACATGAAAAGGGAACATGGACGAATGTGGCTTTTATATATTATGTTGGTGATACAAATATCAACACACAAACCACAATCCACAATTTTTACCAAGAACTAAAATTTAGAATACTTTGGATTAGATGAGCCATTCCAATGTATAACATTGTGAATTACCTCTTCCTCTACCACCACATGACTATTCATGTCTCCACTCAACTTTTGACTTTATATATTCATATTAAATGAGAAAAGAGTTCCATTTTTATAAATCAAAGGATGTTCTGCAATTTAAATTTAAGAATTATGTTAAGTGAATGAGATGAATTACCATGATTACACACAACAAAGAATTAGAAAGAGGGAGAGAAGAAAGAGGGATAAAGAAATATGGAAGGACCATGATTTTATAGATCGATGTAGAATCTCCTCCCGATGAAGAACTTTTCAATAATGATCATAATATCCTCCATCTCCATGATGCACATACACGTCGGGATAGTGAAAGAGTGTTTATAAACACTATTGATATATTCTTCTCATGTGATTTCAATGTGACCACAAGAATTTCTTATAATGACCCTCTTTGATCCGAAGTGATAATGAGGACCACTCTTTCACTCATTAGGTTTTCACAATTATCCCTTGATAGCTCATAGAGATCAATTTTCTTGATATTCATCTTGATTATATGCTGATTTTATCGGATCTCTTAGCTCACTCAGGCTCATTGATCTCACTCTAATTGGATTCTCTAACTTATTTAGCTTACTTAGCTTGGATAGATCATTTGAACTAGTCCACCCATCTCACTTGACCTAGTTAACTTTCATATGTTCCTCATGGAAAAGTTTGAGCTCTTAACTAGCTCACCTAACCTCGCTCACCCAACTCACCGCAACTAGCTCAATGAGCTCACCTCATCTCAATTCACCAAGCTTAGCTCAACTCAACTTTTTGGAGAGATGATAGTAACCCCCTCTAATGAATCATAGGTGTCAATTAGGTTCTTGACACTTTTCAAATCTGTAACACTTACACATTGTCTTTAGATTTTACCTGTTGCACCTTGATATGTTGTCTCATTTTTGACACAACTATGGTCAAAATGATTCTTTCAAGACTTATGCATAGAATAAATTTCCTTGTTTGATCCTTTGAACCATTTTTTTGAACCTTTTTCATTGTCATATGTGTTTTGATTTATGTCAAAGATGTAAAATTTGGAATAAGTGGCATTTATGGAAAAAAGGGTTAATTGGTAAATTTATCAAGTAATGGAGATGAAGGTTGATTGGTAGTGACAACTCAAAAAGAAAATAACATCAAGAAAGTGATAGTTGCATTATCAAGTAGATAAGGATGACCAAGGACAAGTTCTAAGGGACTTTTTCATCTTTTAGGAAAGTGGGAAGATGAGGAGATAACTTTTAGAGCATTGAAGAAATACGTCAAAGGCTAAAGAAAATTGCTAATGCCTACGGTAGCCACCGAAGTCTAAGGATATCTCAAAAGGTCTAGAAGAGGCCAAGTAAAAATTTGAAAGCAAAATCTAAGCCGTGTGAAGCCGAGAGAAGCCACAAGTGAAAATTAAAGTATCCAATAGAGAAAGGTGAAGAGGTAGGATTAAGGGATGTCTAGAGAAAACTATGAGAAAAGAGACCAAGTTGCAAAGCACTTAGCAGGATAGCTGCAAGAAAAGTCGTTAAAAAATATGAGCCATGAAGTAAAGGAAGCAAGAGGAATGATGTCATCAAACCGAAGGATCCAAAGAACAAGTCACCAAGTGTGAATGGTAAAGCCGTAAACATGAAGGAAAAGCCACATAAGTAAGGGTGATATGAAACCAAAGTCTAAAGGTAAATTCATGAAAGCTATAAATTTCTAAAGAGAATCCATGAAAGTAAGGAAGTTAGAAAGGAAGCGACACATATAATAAAATTTGTGTAGTACAAGAAAAGTCACTAAGGAATAAATCGAAGGAAATAACAAAGCCACAAATAAAAGGATGGAGTCACGAGATGTGAAAACAAAGTCACTAGAAGGTAGTGAGAGTCATGTATAATGAATAAGTTGTGGAAATGAAAATGACAAGGAGTATATCTATGAGACATTGTAGAAGTCATACAAAGCATAGAAAATTTGTGGATAACTAAATAGCCATCGAGAAAGGAGAAAATCGGTAGAAAAAGAATATTTACGTGATACAAGGAAAAGGTCACAAAAGCCAAGGAAAGTGTGAATTGAGAAAATACAAACTTGAGATGGATCAATTACAATCATGTAGGTTTTAAAATGGAATAAATGAGATTGAATATCCAAAATCAATGGTGATTCGATTATCTGAAGATTGTAGCCGCATGTAAAACATGAAATCCACATTAAGCAATGAAATCTAATATTTGAGATTTCTGCATTTAATATTCTTTAGATGAAGCCCATTTGTGTTTTCAAATTAGACTCCTAATATCAAGGTAAAATTTAATATGTGAGAAGAAAACAACTTGTTTATTCGTGATCATGAAGAAATTGTAAAATATAAGAAACCTATTTTTAGGACTCGAGATCATAAATAAGTCTTGAAAATGCATAGAAACAATAGAAATCAAGCCATACATAGTAAGGGGAAAATAATGAGTGGGTAGCATTCATTCAATGGACTAGATTTTTAGGCGACAAGGTAGAAGATATTTAAGAACATGAAAAGGAAGATCGAATAGGTCAATTGGCTATATAGAGGAAACTCAACACCATTTGAGATGTGTTAATCAAGGATGAAATATGGAAATGTAGGCTGAAGGAGTGATAGAATAAAGGGTTGCATGATGATGGAGAAATGATGTAGTCAAGTTGAAGAAGCAATGAGAGAAGAGGATCAAGATAAAAATGATGCATTCAAGATGAACGAGCTAAAGAGGAAGAGAGAGGATGAAGGAGTAATGTAAGAGATTCAAGTAGATAACTATGCAAGGAAAGAAGATACGGGTTTTATGAAGAGAAGAACAAGGAGAAAACGAGGACAGAGTAATTATAGAGAGGAATAAATAAGATGTGGTAGAACAATAATGATCTAATGTAGAAAGAAATAGAAGAGTTGTGTGTAGAAGGAGACAACATTGTGAGATGAATAACCGGGTGTGTAGAGAAAATCAGAAAGTTTGATAAGTCGAATGAGAAGAGAGACCAGAAAGAGGTAAAGAAAACATTACATATCTAACTTTGAAGAATGATTGTAGTTGAATGAAAAAGCAAGGGGATCATAATCTATTTTATGTGCATCATAGAAACTAGATGATCAAAATATTTGTAAACAAAAAGTCTAAGTTGTAGCTTAGTATTTCTAGGGGTTGTAGCCTCCTTGTGGGTAGGTGCATATAGAAGATCAATAGTATCTTATCAAATCAAAGGTTGGAGCTCCTTGTGGGGTTGAATTCTCACTAAAAATATCTCTGCGATGCATTATATTCAGATTGATTCCTTTGTTGTGCATAATATAAGCAAAGGTGTATGTTGTTGCACTCTTTCCGGGGTTGTACCCTAACTAAGCAAATCTTGTAGGATGTGTAATATTCTTGCAAGTCCTTGCTTTGAGTAATATAAGAAACAATTTTAGTGGGTTTTTGTCTTGAAAGGGTTTCCCACATTATATCTGGTCTTCTCATGTGAATGTGTGTGTATGATTCTCATTTGTATACATATCATGATTAATATTGCATGCTTATGAAAATCAATAATAGTTAACAACAAAATATTAAAAAATTAGAAGTTATTTGTAATTTTATCAACACTCGATTCAACCCCCTTCTCAAAGGTGCATGAAATCTCTAACATTTGTTATCATAGGGGTGGTTCTCCTATGTAAATCCTAACATCTTCAATTTGATCCTAGAGAAAGATAAGCATGGAAAAATCTACTTATAGAAAGCATCAGGATGATGATGAAAAAGAAAGGATGAATATGAAAAATAAAGTAGAGATTAATCCATACATAGTAAGGGAAAATCTAGAGTAAGTATCATGCATTTAATGCACAATATTTTTAGGCGACAAGGTAGGATAGATTTCACGACACGTAAAGGATGATAAAATAGATCGATTGGCTATATAGAGGAAACTCGAACGTAATTTGAGATGTGATGCTCAAGGATGAAATAAGGTAAAATAACTGAAGGAGTGACAAAAGAAAGGGTTGTATGATGGAGAAATGACGCATTCAAGTTGAGGAAGCAATGAGAGAAGAGGCTCAAGAGAAAATTATAAAGAGGAAGAGAGAGGTTGAAGGAGTAATGCAAGAGAGTCGAGAAGAGAATTGTACAAGAAAAAAAAATATGGGGATTTCATGAAGATAAGAGAAAGGAGAAATGAGGACAGAGTCATTACAAAGAGGAAGAAAGATGATAGAATACTAGTGATCTAATATAGAAAGAGAAGGAGAAGAATTGTGTGGAGAAGGAGACAACATTATCGGATGAAGAACTGATGCGAGAGAAAATAAGAAAGTCTAATAAGTCAAATGAGAAGAGAGACCGAAAGAGGTAAAGAAAACATTGTATATCTCACTTTGTTAGAGCGATTGTGAATGAATGAAAAATCAAGGTGATCATAATTTGTTGTATGTGCAACATGGAAACTAGATGATCAAAATTTGTGTAAACAACAAGTATAAGTTGTAGAGTATCCTTTATAGGGGTTACAACCTCCTTTTGGGTAGCTATGTGCGAAGATCGGTATAAGTTGATTAAATAAGGGGTTAGAGCTCCTTGTGGGGTTGATGCCTCACTAAAAAAATCTCTTTTGATGCAATATATTCACTTTAGTCATTTTTGTGCATAATATTAGAAAAGGTGTAATGGGTTGGTGCTCCTTATTGGGTTAGAGCCTCACTAAACAAATATTGTAGGTTGTGTAATATTCTTGTAAGTTATTGCTTTGAGTAATATAAGTAGTGGTTTTAGTGGGTTTTTGTCCCAAAATGGTTTCCCAAATTATATCCAGTATTCTCATGTGAATGTGTTTTTATGCTTCTCATTTGTATAAGTATCATGATTAATATTACACATTTATGAAAATCAATAATAGTTAACAACAATAGATACAAAAATTAGAATTTAATTGTAAGTTATATCAAAACTGATTCAACCCCCCTTCTTAGTGCATGAAATTTCTAACAATTGTTATCAGAGTGGTGGTTCTCTTATGTAAATATTTAATAGCTTGGATTTGATTCTATAGAAATATAAGCATATAAAAATCTACTTACATAAAGCATCGTGGATGAAGCTGAAAAAGAAAGGTTTATGATGGAAATGGAAAGTTACAGTTTCTCCGAAATGATTTAGATGATGAAGATGCAGAGATCAATCTAGAAGCTGAATTAGAATGTTCTCTAGAGGAATTAGTGAAATCAAGGAATAAAAATAAGAAACCGTAATACTACATCAGCTCCTATGAGAAGCACATAATTCTCCTCAAGAAGAAATTGAGCAAGCGAGAATGAAAGGATGCTCAAGAATGTCGAAAAGATGATTCTCAATCACATAAAGTATTGAACTCTCTCAAACTCAAATATGAATAAATCACCCATCTGAAAACATCTATGATGGAACAAGGAGAGAAAATCGACATCATGAAGCGGAAATGATCCAAATGGAGAAAGAACATGAAGAAAGATTGAGGAATTTGAGGGACAAGTCAATCTGATTTTGAAGCTCTCGGGAAAAAATAGTTGAGATAGATTTAGACTAGGCAAAGAAAGAAATTTTGAATATCAAGAATGATAATGAAGATGCCATCGAAGTTATAAGCTAAACTAAAGAATCAGAAGACAGAAATGGAACAAATTCAGACTAGTATAATAAATGAGACTCTTAGAAAATAATTATAACAAGCAAGAAAAATAGAGTTTAAAGTTAAATCAAGACAAACACGGTGTCAAAAATTCTCAAAAAGGAGGATGAAAAGGATAGTTCCACTATGTAACTAGACAAGAAGCAATGGATATTATCATTCATGTTATGGTTTTGTCATAAGGCCACATAGTATAAAAGGATCAAGGAAAAAGAACATCCATGGAGAGATAATAGATATGTGTCGAGAAGAATAGGATGCGTTTTAATTGTCATAAGAAAGGACACATTGCTAGGTATTTCATCGAAAAATCTTTAAGACATTTTAGCAATGATCACTCACATTAAGATAAAAGGATAAATCATATAATGTGTTATACATGTCATAAAATTGGGAATTATTCAAAGAACTAATGTCAAAATGAATAATATAAATGTAGCGGCAGACCTCATACCTTGTGATGACAAGAAAAGAAGGCCTCTACCATGAATATGCTTCTTATGAATCATACAAAATCTGCCAAGACTCAAACGATTTTGGAAGAGTAAAACATGAGATGGGTATATAGGATCAAGGAAGAAAAACCAGAAGTCAAACAAGAAAATAAGGACAAGAAATTATTACGGGAATATGATGTAGAAAATAAAAAATCTAGCACAGAGGAGCATAAAATTCAGACAAAGGAAAGAAGAAGGAAGATAAACTAAGTACAAGTAATGAATAATTTCTTCCTCAAGTGGTGATAGAGAAAATGCAATATATGTGTCTCACGGGTATATAGTCGAAATGAGAATTCAATAATGAAATAATTATAAAAAATAATAAATTTAGAGATACTTTTATAAGAGAACAAGGAGCAGAAAGGATGAAACTAAGTCATCATGTTGTTCTCTGTTTATGAATTTATGTTATTTTTACGAGAACATAAGAAGAAATGATATACCTTCTCTAATATTCTAGAAGGTATACCAAATGTAAAGGAAGCATAGTTCATAATTCATCATAATGAATTTGAACAAGAAAGTAAAGAATGTTGGTCACTTTGCTGTAGTAGCTTTGTAATGTCTTGAGCAAGATGTCAAGGTATGTACATGATATTTTCTCCATGATGTATAATGGTATATGTATAGAAGTCCTTGTGTATCCACATGAGCCAACATAGGAAGAGAAAGTTTTCAATTGCCTCCCAATCATGCATTTTCTCCTTAACCTTATCATTGGTATAGTCAAGTGAGAAGTGATTGTATGAAAAAAATATTGAAAAAGTACACAAGATTGTTGTATGATGAAATGTAAATCAAAATTGCTCTAGTAGTCTTTGTGTATGTATGAATGAGAGTGTTTAGGTCATAGATTGGCTAGTTTTTATTAGTAGTGTGTAGTCACAATTTAAAATATGTCAAATGTCAAGTCTATTGTCTTAATTCCTCAATGTAAAATGTGTAAAGTACACATATTTATCCTTGGTTTAACTGCATGTTCTAGAATTGGCTCGACACACAACCTATTGATCTGAATAAGGTAATGCAAGATCCTAATAATCCATGAGTTGAGAAAAGCTGATGTAATGTGTGCCATGATCTAGATGGTGAAACAATTGGTATCTCCAATATGAATTGGTGGGCCAATTTGTCTTTCAAATTATTCAAAATTAGGAATATTTGCACAGATCATGCTTATAAATTTATTTTGAAACAAATTTAGGTAGATTCAAATGATTATCCATCGATGAGGTTGGATAAATCAAATAGTTTACAAGATGATAAAATTAATCCAATTCGCAAGTGGAAACCGGACACCACGTAGTGAATAAGATCTAGGAATATGAACACGAAGAAATGAGAAGCAAACATTCATACCATGAGGAAAGTGTCTAAGAAAAAACTTTACAACATACAAGATAAAACAAAACCTCAAAAAGAGAATATGGACAAGGAGATATTTATACCGATTCAAGACAATTGGAGTGAAGCACAACATACAACAAAGAGAACATTTCCAAAAATTGAAAGAACAACATTGTCCAAGGGGAGCTACTAGTGATCAAGGGGATTAATTTTTTTGTGAATAGGAGATAGAAAATATGGAACATAGTCCTAGGGGAAAAATTATCAGAATTACCACTCCAAATAAGTGAAAATGCAAGGGCGAGCTAGTTTACTAGCTTATGATTAATAATTAGTATCATCAGCTCAGATGGATCATTTTGCGGAAAAATAAAATCATGTAGATCATAAACATAAGCCAAGGGGAGTTTCTTGAGGTAAGAAAAATGAAATATCCATCTTACTTGAACTTTCATTTAAAGGTGGCCTAGTTGGTCCTTTTTCATTTTTGTCAAAGGGGAAGAAAGGAAACCATGGTTACGAATGTTTTTTCCACCAACGGACATAGGTTTCTTGGTGTGTTGCCATCAATGAAAAAAGAGGAGATTGTTGATCCTTTTTCATCATCATATGTGTTGTCATTGATATCAAAGCTTCAGAAGTTGGAAGAAGTGGCATTGATGGAAAAAGGGTTAATTGGTAAAGTGAGAAAGTAATGGAAATGAAGGTTGATTGGTAGTGATAGCTCACGAGATAATAGCCTCAGAAATTGATTACATGAGCAAGTAGATAAGGCTTCAGGATGATCAAGGACAAGTTCTAAGGGAATTTGTTAGATTTTAGGAAAGTCATGGAGATAGCCGCTAGAGTATTGACGAAATTTGTTGAAGGCTAAAGACAACCTCCAAAGCCTAGAGTAGTGTTGAATTCTAAGGATATATGCAAGGTTTAGAAGATTGCAAGGAGAAGGGTTGAAAGAAAAAAACACACATCAAGCCATAGAAGCCACAAGTTAAAATAACGGATCCGTAGGAGAAAGGTGAATCCGTGGGAATAAGGGAGGTCTAGAGAAAATTGCAAGTAAAGAGACAAAGTTGCAAAGCACTAGGGATAACTGCAAGAAAAGTCATAATAAAAGGACAAGTTTGCAAAAGCAAAGGAAGTAAGAGGAATTATGTCACCAAAATAGATGCACGAAAGGACAATTCAATAAGTGTGAATGATAAGGCCACGAACATGAAGGAAGAGCCACACAAGTAAGGATGATATGAAAGCAGAGCCATGGAGGTAAGAAGAGTCTAAACGTAAAGCCATGAAATATAGAAAGTTCAAAGGAGAATTCGTGGAGTAAGGAAGTTTGAAAGGAAGCCGACATAGAAGAAATGTTACGTAGAACAAGAAAATTTTCTAAAGAAGAAAGTAGTGGAAATAACAAAGACATAGATAGAAGGATGGAGTCATAGACTTGAAATAAAATTTCTAAAAGGTAGAAAGAGCCGTGTACAAGGAAAAATCCATGGAAAGCAAAAGGAAAAGGAGTATATCTGCAAGACATTGTAGAAGCCACACAAAGCATGGAAAATCTACAGATAACTAAATAGCCACCAAGAAATGAGAAAATCCATGAACAAAAGAATATTGCCATGATACAAGGAAAAGTTCTAAAAAGCCAAGGGAAGGCATAGATCGAGAAAATATGAATTTGAAATGGATCAAGAACAATCGAGATAGGTTTTAAAATTGAAGATATGAGAGTTAGTATCCAAAATAAATGATGATTTGATTATCTAAAGATTACGTCTATGTGTACAACTAGAACTCCACATTGAGTGATGAAATCTATTATTCTAGCTACCCACATTTAATGTTCTTTGACTTGATGAATCCCAATTGCGTTTTCAAAGTAGACTCCTGATTTCAAGGTGAAATTAAATATTGGAGAAGAAAGGGGCTCGTTTATTCGTGATCACGAGGAAATCCTAAAAATACATCAAATTATTTTTTACTGAGTCGGCTCATATATAATGTCTTAAAAATGTGTATAAAAATGAGAAATAAATCCAAACATAGTAAGGTAAAAATATAGAGTGGCAAGCATGTATCCAATGCACCAGAGTTTCAAAGCGATAAGGCAAGAGAGATTACATGACATGCAAAGGAAGTGCAAATGGGTCGATTGGCTATATAGAGGAAAATAAAATCCATTTGAGATGTGTTTCTCAAGGATGAAAAAAGGAAAAATAGTTGAACGAGCGATAAAACAAAGGGTTGTACGATAGAGAAATAATGTAGTCGAGTTGAAGAAGCAACCAAAGAAGATGCTCAAGAGAAAAAATATGTATTCAAGTTGAAGGAGATAAAGAGGAAGAGATAGGCTTGAACGAGTAATACATGAGAGTAGAGCGAGAGAACTATGTACGTAGAAAGAAGATGTGGATTTCTGAAGAAAAGATAAAGGATAAACTAAGGACATAGTCATTACAGAGTGTTTCACACAGAATTTTGTTCCAGAATAGAGTTATTTCTATCTTTTCATTCTCTTGAGAAACAGATAAGGGTTAGGGCTAGGAGGAATACCTGTTGAGTGTTGGGAAGGTGTGCGTGTACTGTAGAGAGATCAAACCAATTGTGAAGAGATCCTTTTTTCCTGGGAAGGACTACCTGTAAATAAGAATGCAAGACCACTAGATTTTTGTTAAACAATAAGTGAGGGAACTGCCTTGGGCCCAAGAAATATTAGACTTCCTTTCAAAGGTGGTCAGTTCCCTTTTAATACAAATTAATGCAAATGATAATAAAGAAGCTATTGCGAAATCACGATTTAGGTATCTCATTAATAAAAGCAATAGAGACTAAACTACCAATAATAATAAAATATCATTTTGTTTGTTTGGTCACTGGTTATTGATCGTTCAAATCAAGTTACTGGGGATAGACAAGGCTGGATATGAGATTATTTGGAGGTAAATAGGTGAAAGGTTGGTTTTTGGTATAAGTCACAGTGACCGATGTCGGTCACTGGATAACCGACCACGGTTATAGAACCGGTACCGGTAGGGGATAACCGATATCGGTAGGGGAAGTGATTTAGGGATTTTAAATGGGGGTTGGTTACAAGGTGGTTATGGGGCTTAGAAGGTTGGTAGATGGTTGAGGGGAGTTGTAGGGTGATAGAGAAGACTTAGAGAGTGAGAAGGTTGTCTTTGGGGCAATATAGAGATGGATGAATGAAGGTTAGGTGTAGGGTACTACCAGGTGGTAGATCCAGGAGTGAGCTTATAATCCCTATGAATCAAAAGTTCACAGAGTAGTGTCTAGAAGCATACAAGGCAATAAAAGAGACTACTTACTAGTTTCGATGCGATATAGGTCCAAAGAATGCAAAGGGCGAAGGCAAGGCTCAGTTGGGATGATCTAGAAATTGGAAGTGAGATGATGAAGCTATCCTCTGACTCTCCCAATGTCTAGATGAGTGTGACAGTGATCTAGTTGCTCAATTACAGTCTTGGGCTCAATACTCCTCTCTCTCGACTTGTCTCTCTCTTGCAAATTAATTCGAGATCCCTTGGTTTTGGTTGGGGGAGGTCATTTACAGGGGAATGGATGGTAGTTGCTTAATTGATGCCGGTCGTGTAGGGACCGATGTCGGTTAGGTCAAACTTGGCTATTTTTAGTAAAATAGCCAACGTTCCCCCTCCTTTTCTCTGAGGGTCAGTTGTGGGCTTGGTCAAGTCATTATTAGGTTCATTTTTGTGTGGGTGAGGGGTGTTGAGTCATGGATATGGGTCCTGGACCAAGTCATAGGTCTTAATTAGGTTATTTTAGGGTTAGGGCTAGGTCATGGTGAGGTGGCGAGGTGAGGTGACAGGGTTGGAGATGTGAATTTATTAATTATAAGATAATTAATAAATAATTAAGTGTGTAAGGTTTAGGTTGTGAGGAAGGGTTGGATTGCGAGATGAGATGCGGGGCACGAGATTTGTAAGACCCGAATTTGGTGTCTATATTTTCCCCTTGTTGTCGTGTAGCTTGTCGTGTAAAGCCTGCACCGACAATAATAAGTGGTTTCCCGATTAAGGCTATATGTAATCCCCCTCAAATTTATCACAGATTGAGGTGACGTGAAATCGGGGATAGGGTTGATAAAGGGTGAATGATGATGAGATGATGGTAAGATGGTGGGCTAAGTTCAAGGAAGCGAGACACACATTGAAATGTAGTAGTGCGACTGGGTACATGATTTGAAGAGCGAGCAAGCAATTCATAGGCAAAGGTCGATAGTTTATCCAAAAAGGTTGATATAATCCCGGTATCCAAGGCATAGAAGTAGCTCCGGGGATATAATGAGTAAGGTACCGAATGTTTAGGCATGTTTGTGACCAAATGGTTGGTTTGGTTGAGATAAACGTCACGGTCTCGGTCTAGGCAAAGTTGGTCAGCTGATCAATTCAAGTATCCTAGTCATGCTAAAACATGAACAAGTGAGCTTGATTAAACAAACAACTACATGATGGGTGGATAGAATCATAATTTGTGGGCCTCGGTCGAGGTACTTAATTGGTGTGGCCTTGGGTCGGGCCAATTGGGTGGGTGTGGCCTTGGGTCGGGCCGATTGGTTGGTTGCGGCCTTGGGTCGGGCCGATTGGTTTGTTGCGGCCTTGGGTCGGGCCGATTGGTTGGTTGCGGCCTTGGGTCAGGCTGATTGATTGGTTACGGCCTTGGGTCGGGCTGCTTGATTGTTGCGGCCTTGATCAGCCGATTGGTTGGTTGAGGCCTTGGGTTGGGCGATTGATTGGTTGCGGCCTTGGGTCGGGCGATTGGTTGGTTGCGCGCCTTGGGTCGAGCTGATTGGTTGGTTGCGGCCTTGGGTCGGGCCGGTTAAATTCAAAATAAGGCTATACAGCAAAGCCGGGGGTAGGTGATGTGGTGAAAAATAGAGATTGGTGGATAAGGGCAGGAGTTCGGTTAAGATAAGTAACCGATATCGGTCAGAAGATCGATATCGGTCTTCTAGGCACGCCTAACCGATATCGGTTAGAGGTCACAACCTATAAAAAGAAAAACTACGACATGTTATTTTCACATTGTGAATTTGAGTGCTAAATTTTTCGTGTTTGAGTTTTGAATCGATTGGTTCATGTGTTTGGGCTGAGTTGGCACTAGTTGAGTGGGTGAGTGAGTTATTGGTAGGCCCTAGAGATTAAGAGGTAGAGTTTGATTGGTTGAGGACCTGCGAGAGATTTGGAGCTATGGCACATCATAGAGGAGCAGGAGGTGCTTTGAGTCTTGGAGGAGCTGGACCACCACCACCTATCCCACCACGACGACGTGTAGTCGTACCGGTAGGCTCTGAACCCCTATTTTTGTTAATTTGATGAATTTAGCTGGGATGTGGGTATTGGGGTAGGAATCCAAAATTTGATAAAATAATGAATAAATGAAGGTAAACAGTAAAATGGATTGGGTAGATATGTTAGGTAGGCCAAAATGTTAGGGTGGGTAAGTTTTTAGGCAATTGTGCTGGGTAAATGGGTAGAAATAGGAAAAAAAGGGGATTTGGGGGCCGTTTTGGTTTGGCCCCTGAAACCCCACAGTGACCGATGTCGGTCACTAGTCGACCGACATCGGTCATAGGTTTAGGTGTAGATTAGCAGGTGAGGGACCGGCGTCGGTCATGTGTCGACCAACGTCGGTTCATAAAAGTTGGACATAGAGTGCGGGTGGGGGACCGATAGCGGTCGAGGGTGACCGATAGTGGTCACCATGGGTAGGAGGTAGGGTTGTAAACTTGTTTTGTTGGGTGTTGTTTTAGGCGGGTAGGATAGATTTTTGGGGTGAAGGGGAGAAGGTAGAGTTGCTGGGTGAGGTGGGTGAATTGCGAATGGGGATTAGGTGGGATAAGTTGATTGGGGTAGGAAAGGTTATTGGGGTGGGGGGTAATTGGGTGGTTGGGGTCGGTTTGGGTAGGATAGGTTAGGGGTTGTGTATGGATTCGGAGGGTTAAATTTGTTGGGGTAGGAAAGTTTATTGGGGTGGGGGTAATTGGGTGGTTGGGGTCATTCGAGTAGGATAGGTTATGGGTTGTGTATGGATTGGGAGGGGTTAAATTGATTGGGGTATGGTTTGTGGGATAGGTAAAGGTGATAGTTTAGATATTTGTTGGGTGGGGTTATTGATGTTGAGGGAGATTAGGTGATTTAGGTTTGATTGGAGTGGGTGGGATATTTAAAGAAGGATTGTAGGAGTGAGAGGGATTTATAGATGTATAGGGTAAGATAGGTGGGTGTAGATGTGTTTACAAAGTTGGGTGATGATTGGGTGGGTGAGTAAGTATAAAGGGTTAGGTTGGTTGTTTTGTTAAGGGTAGGCCTGATGGAGTGGGTTGTTTTTGCAGGCACGCCAGCAGTTGACCATGCGAGATCAGATGCCGCCTCTATTGGAGCGGATGTGGCCACATGTGACCACAACGCAGTGGGTAGTTATGCGGGAGGTTGGACTCAAAGAGAGTCTAGAGATATAGGGTGTGGATAGGGACCACAGCTTAATGGTTGCCCTCATCGAGAGATGGGATCCGGCAACCAATGCTTTCCATCTCCCTACGAGAGAGATGACAGTCACTCTAGAGGATGTGTATCGCATCCTGAGGCCCATCGATCGATCATAGGTGAGGAGGTGTTCCAGGTGGATGCTTTGAGGTAGTGATGGATAAAGCATCCTGCAGGTATTTAGGGATGCGACCCCATTGATTACATATCATAGTGCAAGCATTGGCTACAGGAGATGTATCGCGCTCATCGACGGGGAGACACGGATTGTCGTCTTGATGATGGTCGGTATCGCTGTTACTTCGCCCTCCCGACTTAGAGGGAGGCTTCTCCATGGGATCCGATGGGTGTTTTACATGAGATTGTGGAGGATCACACCTGCTATGCTTGGGCACCAGTGTTTCTGGTGCAGCTATATAGAGAGCTCTGGGGCTATCGCCGTATGAGGTGATTCGGTATATGTTCGACATTCTTGTTACACTTGGGCATATGAGCACATCATGTGTATACGACCAGTAGGGTTGCCCCAGTAGCTAGGGCCACAAGCAGTCTATAGATATGGGTTTCAGAGGTGGTTGGGGGTCATGGGCCAGCCACGAGTAGTGGTCGCAGGGTGAGATGTCACTTTTTACAGGCATATGTTAGAGGGTTTGACTGCAGTAGATATTATATGGAGGCCATACATAGGCCATCGACCCATGGAGGAGCCCGAGCACAATCGTAATGGATCCAAAGATACATCTTCTGGATAGCTCGACAGAGACCCCGGAGTATAAGCGATTCCCTGAGAGGGTACGGCGATGAACTAGGACTATAGTAGGATGTGCCACCTCCCTTCCCACAGTATTAGAGGGAGGATGTAGAGGCACCACTACCTCTACCACAGCCATTTGACCCTGTCTGGGTAGTAGAGAGACCGAGAGATGATACAGTGGATGACACCGGGGTTACAGGCTCATTTTTGGTTTGGTGGGCGAGGGCGAGAGCATGGTCGTGAGAGCACAAAGCATAACCAAATTTAGCGGCTATTATAGCAGAGAGGGACCGTCTCCCCAGGTCGCGAGTGTAGGTACTACGAGTGCGGATTACTACCAAACAGGCATAGGTTGGTGTGTTACAGGGGTAGTTAGCCTGAGCACGAGCACGAGGCACAACCTCGGAGTCCTTGTTTAGGTTTTGATGGCAACTCCACTTTGCCACCACAGGTACCAAGCCCGTGGTCGAGGCATATAGGCCAGTAGGGTCCACTTATATTAGGAGCCGGGGGAGCAACCCCACTAGCCATGGTTGCACGGGCCCATTACATGGAGGCTAGAGTAGAGGCTGTTACTATCAGGACCTACTAGATGGTACCAGAGTAGAGTATCAGCCATATGTGGCTCATAGAGTGAGACTTCCTAGAGTCACAGGTCACAAGTGGCCCATGCCATAGTCGGTGGGTTAGTTACAGGTAGGAGGCGAGACCCAGCATAGGGGCCAGCTGAGGGACGGGCCGAGGGAGGAGGAGAGAGCTGAGTTTCCCAGGAGTAGAGACATTTTTGGTCGAGGTGGATAGATGATTTTTGATAGAGACACCAGGTCTGCGAACCGAGTGTGTATATAGGATTTATGTATTCATTGTTGTGGTATATACCGGCCTGCGAGCCGAGTACATTTTGTATAGTTGATACCGGCCTGGGAGCCGAGTATATTTTTGACATGAGAGACTAGCCCGTGATCCGAGTTGAGATTTTGACATGCACAACTGCTTTGTGTGCCGAATTTGTATTTTGTATTATAGAGGCCCAATGCAAGGCAATTTTTATATTTTGACATTGATTTGATGATATATATATAGATGATGAGTTTGATCCACATGGTGTGTTATAATTTTTGATTTGATGCATATAGTATAATGTTGCATGTGTTTTGTCGATCGTATTGGAATGTGATGTATATAGATGATGTTGATGATGTTTTTCTGATATGTATATGTTTGAAATGTTGATGTTATGATGATGATGGAGTTGGATAGTGATGTCATTATGCAGGGAAAAGAGGCGGACTCCACCAAAAATTTGCAAAAATAAAAAGGCCTAGGTAAAAGCAAAGGAGATGCAGTGGCCGATATCGGTTAGCTAACCGATGTCGGTCACTATGTGACCGATACCGGTTAGGTAACCGATATCGGTTATGCTAAAACGAGCTTTTCTAAAAAATAGAAAGGCTTGGGAGACAACTCAAATTCATATTTTTAGAGTCATGCAACATGTTAAATACGAGGATGCGAGGCTGTTGACGTCCATACAGGTTAATTGCATGGGAGAATTGAGTGATAAGGAGGAAAGAGATAGGTAAAGTGATCGTGGGTTTGGATTAAGAAGGTGTAAAGGCAAGTTAGAGTGAAGAGGGTGGTGAACATGGCTAAACAAGGAGAAGCATCCAGCAGGCAGAGAGGAGAGGGAAGATAGGTTCCACCTCAAGCTGCTGCATCCCAAGAGGTATAAGTTTTGGTTGGAATTAGATTTTGCATGGTTATGAATAGGATGTGGTAAGGTAAGTGGGTAGAGATGAAAAGAAAGGTGATAGGCAAGGGTTTGGTTATAAATATTTTCGCGTATTTATATTTTTAAGGAAGACACAACACATGATAGATCATGGTAGGGGATGGTCGAGCTAACCTTGGGAGACCCCATGTCTCCTAAGTGCTGCCTACATAGCCCATTGCACAAAGCAAGGAGGGGCCTCAGACTGATGTAGTTCTCCCTTAGGACCAGGGAGAGGTGAATTTAGGCAATTTGGTTGTGGTTAGGCAATTTGTTGGTTGGTAAAAGTTTGATGTTGGTAGGGTAATGTTGTTGGTGTTGGTGTGGGTATAGGTGAAGTCGGGTTAGCTTACCCAAGCATAGGAAATCGTGTCCTGATGAAGGTCAACACATAATCCTAGTTTCAGGTAAAAAGAGGCAAAAGTGTCCCATAGTTGGAAAGAGCTTAACAAACCACATATTATCGTAGGATGAGCTTGAATCCCTAGGTATCTTGCATAGGCGAGAAGTTGATAGGTGAAAAGAGTTGTATAATCACAATATATCAGATATACGTCATGTCCCTTGAGTTTTATTGTTTTGAAGAATGGTGAGGTGAGGTGGATGGTATAGTTGGGGTGCAGAGAACTTGTTATAAGGTGATTATTCTGATGAAAGAGAACCAAACCTAAATAGACAAGTCCATGACTCAAAAGTGATTTTGAATACTGCTTTTATTTTTCTAGATATAGAAGCGATCGATGCGGAAGTCTATATGGGATATGCATTTTGTTGTTCTTGAGGTCTTCATAAAGTGATCAATGCGAGAAGCTTCGATATAGGCGATCAATGTTAGATGATGGTGTTTTCGTAAGTAAACGGAGGAGGATTGGGCCAAGAGTCACTACTTAGACAATGGTGGGGTTAAATGTTGATAAGGTATCAATGATGAATGTGTTGGGGCAGCTGAATAAGGGTGTCCTATATAAGATGTTGAGGCCACGGATGAGTTTGTGGAAATGAAAAGGTGGGCGGAGCCTGAGAGGGAAAGCTCGTGTGGATAGGTGGTAGAGAACAAGTTATGAAAGAGGCAATCTGCGAGAGAGATGAGGTAGGGGCAGTGGATGGTAGTGATATGTGGGGCCCCAGATTAACCAAAGGAAGGCCAATTGGTGCAGTATGAACCATCGAAGCTGCTGAGCTAGGAGACGGGGCTAAGGATGAAGACGGTGAGGAGGAGTTATTAGGTGGGGAAGGAGCTAAGTGAGCAGCTATACTAATAGGCATACCAAAGAGGAGCTGACCGTCGGGTGTACGGTCAGGGGTATGAGATAAATAATATTGTATGCAGCACCAGATTAACATCCAAAATTTACAAAATCCAGATCTCCTACGAGAGATCTTGCGAAAAGCTTCTTGGTGTCCGTAGGATTCCCCATAGGATGCGAAGGGGGTGACTCAGGAAAAGACATGGAACAAGCATGTGAAACCATGGTTGTGGCTTGTTTCAGGTGATAACAACCATGGACAAGAGGATACAGCAGGGAATTAGTCAATTAGGAATAGAAAAAACAACAAAATGTTGGAATTGGTAGGTTGTTGGTTTGTCAGGAACTATGAAACACAGTAACCGATATCGGTCTAATGTGATGTCGATCAGATGGTAGCCGAGTGTCGGTCAGGTAACCGATGTCGGTAGAAGAGGACCAGTGTCGGTCACTGTGAAGGAAAAGAGAAAATGTAAGAGGCTATTGGTTTGTAGATAACAAGGCTCAATATACCCACAAAGCATGCAAAGTGATCACCGAGAGAGCGAGTATATCGAGAGAAAGCAGAATCGAAAGAAAAAAAAAAGTAAGATACATAAGCAAATCAAGAGACTAACCCTAGGATTAGTTTTAATCACTTTGGGCTTATGCCTTAGATGCAAGATGATGTCAATCCTAAACAAAAGACCTAAGGGAGATGTCAAGTTTGTTTTGGCTTGTAAGGCTACCTCAATCGGGCGAAGGAATACCGCGGAAAGGGGGATGTTTGAGATGTTGTGTAGATTATGATGTGATTTGGTATGTGTTGTGTAGTGAGAGTAAGATTAATTTCTCATCAATACCATGGATATCACCCCCACGTGTATGACCTATTACTTAATCTATGTTCACTAGAATGAAAAACAACAAGCAAGAATGTGATGCACATGTTTTAAACCCAAATCAAAAATGATATTCGATGAAGCAAAGAACGAGAAGAGGTTAAGAAGATGACTTTCACTAATGCAACGATGAGAAAGAAAGACAAGTTCTTTTACCAAAATGACAAAATATTTTGTGAATATTTAGAAGAAAGAAACAACAAGTGTGCTCCCTATATGAAAATGAGCAAGAAAGAAAGAAACCCAAGAAGGGTCCCACCGGGCATGCCAAAATGTTTCACACAGAATTTTGTTCCAGAATAGAGTTATTTCTATCTTTTCATTCTCTTGAGAAATAGATAAGGGTTAGGGCTAGGAGGAATACCTGTTGAGTGTTGGGAAGGTGTGCGCGTATCGTAGAGATTAGACCAATTGTGAAGAGCTCCTTTTTTTCTGGGAAGGACTACCTGTAAATAAGAATGCAAGACCACCAGATTTTTGTTAAACAATAAGTGAGGGAACTGCCTTGGGCCTAGGAAATATTAGACTTCCTTTCGAAGGTGGTTAGTTCCCTTTTAATACAAATTAATGCAAATGATAATAAAGAAGCTATTGCAAAATCATGATTTAGGTATCTCGTTAATAAAAGCAATAGAGACTAAACTACCAATAATAATAAAATATCATTCTATTTGTTTGGTCACTAGTTATTAATACGTTCGAGATCAAATTCTGAGGATAGACAAGGTTGGATATGAGATTATTTGGAGGTAAATAGGTGAAAGGTTGGTTTTTGGTATAAGTCCCAAAGTGATCGATGTCGGTCATTGGATAATCGACTCACGGTTATAGAACCGGTACCGGTAGGGGATAACCGATATCTGTAGGGGTAGTGATTTAGGGGCTTTTAAATGGGGGTTGGTTACAAGGTGGTTATGGGGCTTAGAAGGTTGGTAGATGGTTGAGGGGAGTTGTAGGGTGATAGAGAAGACTCAGAGAGTGAGAAGGTTGTCTTTGGGGAAATATAGAGATGGATGAATGAAGGTTAGGTGCAGGGTACTTCCGGTGGTAGATCCAGGAGTGAGCTTATAATCCCTATGAATCAAAAGTTCACAGAGTAGTGTCTAGAAGCATACAAGGCAATAAAAGAGACTACTTACTAGTTTCTGATGCGGATGTAGGTCCAAAGAATGCAGTGGCAAAGGCAAGGCTCAGTTGGGATGATCCGGCAATCGGAAGTGAGCTGATGAAGTTATCCTCTAACTCTCCCAATGTCTAGATGAGTGTGACAATGATCTAGTTGCTCAATTACATTCTTAGGCTCAATACCCTCTCTGAAACCTCTTCTCTCTGTCACGTGTCTCTCTCTTGCAAATGAATTCACGATCCCTTGGTTTTGGTTGGGGGAGGTAATTTATAGGAACCGATTATGGTGGTTGCCTAACTAACACCGTCGCATAGGGACCGATGTTGGTTAGGTACAAGTTGGCTATTTTTAGTAAAATATCCAACATTCCCTCCTTTCTCTGAGGGGTCGAGTTGTGGGCTTGGTCAAGTCATTATTAGGTTCATTTTGGTGTGGGTGAGGGGTGATGAGTCATGGATATGGGTCTGGACCAAGTCATAGGTCTTAATTAGGTTAGTTTAGGGTTAGGGCTAGGTCATGGTGAGGTGGCGAGGTGAGGTGGCAGGGTTGGAGATGTGGATTTATTAATTATAAGGTAATTAATAAATAATTGTGTAAGGTTTAGGTGGTGAGGTAGGGTTAGATTGCGAGATGAGATGCGGGGCACAGGGCATCGTAAGACCTGAATTTGGTGTCTACACGAGAGAGTAAGATAGAAGATGTGGAATTGTAATAGTGATAGAATACAGAAATAAAGCTAAGAGTTGTGTGTAGAAGGAAACAACATTATCGGATGAAGAACTGGTGTGTAGAGAAAATCATAAAGGTTGAGAAGTCAAAAGAGAAGAGAGACAGAAAGAGGTAAAGAAAACTATACATATCTAACTTTGAAGAGTGATTGTAAATGAATGAAAAAGAAAGGTGATCTTAATTTGTTGTATGTGCACAATGGAAACTAGATGATAAAAAAATTTGTAAACAACAAGTCTAAGTTGTAGCTTACCCTTTCTAGGGGTTGCAGCCTCTTTGCGGGTAGGTTCCTATAGAAGATCATGTGGTAGCTGATTAAATCGGAGATTAGAGCTCCTTATGGGGTTGATTTAACACTAAAAAACTATTTTGTGATGCATTATATTCACTTGATTCCTTTTTCATGTGTAATATAAGAAATGGTGCAAGGGGTTGGTGTTCTTTATGGGGTTATAACCTCACTAATAAAATCTTGTATGAGGTGTAATATTCTTCCATGTCCTTGCTTTGAGTATGGTGAGCAATAGTTTCGGTGGTTTTTTTTCCTAAAATGGTTTCTCACATTATATTTGGTCTTCTCATGTCAATGTGTATGTATAATTCTCATTTTTATAAGTATCATGATTAATATTGCATGCTTATGACAATCAATAATAGTTTACAACAATAGATACAAAAATAAGAAGGTTATTATAAGTTTTATCAAAGACTTGATTCAAACTCCCCTTATAAATGGATGAAATATCTAACAAATTTTACAACCATGTGAATATGTCAAAAATTAGTGAGATGAGTGAAAGTGGAGTAAATTATAATTTTCTACATCCAAAATCGAGACTTTCTATTTTTAGCGAGTCGATCAAAAACTCCTATTTTTGTAATTTTATCATGTTTACTTTCCCCGATGCTTCTTTCTTGTCCTGAGTACTCAATTTTTTAGAATTTACATTATTTGGACACTTTTTACTTGTATAAATTCCCCACCACAAACATGTTCTATTTTTAGTAAATGCACTTTGGGTGTTAGGATCACATGAAAAATATATTGAAATTATGGGTTATATTCTAGGATTTCTTGCTCCAAATTTTTGATGATTTATTCATCCAAACAAGAGGGAATTTTTTTCATCAGATGGGGATGAATAATATTATAAACTTAGTCCTCAATATATCGAAAAATCAACATCTTCATCATGTAAAAACTAGTTTCAATGAAACTGAATTTTTCAAAGACCCTCCCTTTAATTTTAGGATGATTTCACGTACTTGATCTTTAGGAATTTGAAAAATTGTTTTAGGTGGGAATAATATTGATGAACAAAACAATCTTCCATATCCCTTAAGATAGGGTCTTCATGGCACGAAAACTAGTTCAAGTAAAGTTGTCTTTTGCGAAGGATTGATTCCTCCAATTTTTTTGGATGATTCCTCTTGTCGGATCCTCGAAAGTAAAGAGGTAAATATATTTACTTTAAAATATTGATAATGGAATCCATCAATGGTCTCTTGAAGATTTTAATATATTGATATGACTCTGCCATGAAGAAGATTTGAGATTTATACATTTTCATGTTGTTGTCATGCAAATGTGCAACAGGGAAATTGGAAATTTCCAAGCACGACAACTATACCCCTATGCCGAAATTTTCATGCTTTATCATTCCTAGGCAACCCTAGCTCTATCCAGTTAGTCCAAATTACCTCCCAACCAATGTTATATCATCCCCCTAGGTGATTTAGGAAATTCCATTCATTCCCCTAGGTGATTTTAGGACTTCATTGAAAATGCAAATTTTGGGGAGTCACGGGAAGGGTTGTCGCTAGCCTTCCCAGGACTGGATTGACCCCCTGGAGTAGAATGGAAGGGAAAAATTCAACATGGAGGTGAATGGAATACCTTATGACATCAAAGAAATGATTTTTGAAGGTTTAGAGAAGTTTTTCAAGACTTGGAGCAGTCTGAGTGAAAACAAGGTTCACAAGCCTAGACAGTACACAGGCCTAAAAAGGAACCTGGCTTGAAGAAGATTCTGAGAGCTCCGAATAGAGTTGGAAGTAAAAAAAAACATATTTGGAAATAGGATTCCAAGACCTACATGATGGTGAAATAATATTTTTCACAACACCTTGCGCATATGATTGGAAGGCGGTTTTCTCAAAGCAAGTGAGTCCTAGATCAAAACTCGATTTTTCAGGGGACCATATGGTTGAATTAAGACATGAGACACAATTCATTGGATTCAAAATATAGTTTAAAGTTAGGATCATATAAAATTTTACCATGAAATTCCACCAAGCTCAAGTTATTTGCATTCAAAGTTACCCTCTAAAAGCGATTCCTGAACTTAATCATTTTTGAGAGGACACGTGTCGGCACCCTGAGCTGGTGGGATTTCATGTCCCGATGTCCCTAAGTTCAGGTACATCAGACCTTGGAAAATTCACCCAGCCCCCATAGGGAGTCTTCTGGACACCCATGTGACCTCCTTTCAGCTCCCAATGCTTCAATGTAACTTTCTCCCTCTTCATTCCTTGCCGTTAGATCAAACGCCATGTGTCATGCTCTTGACCATCGTGGAATTTGATGTCCCTAAAATCCCTAAGGTTAGGGACATAAAACATGGAAAAATTCACCCTAACCCTAATATTTCATATCTTTTTAAAAAGTTTCCAAGTGTCACTTTCTTCACTTCTAACTTCTAATAGTTTTTGTGCACTCCATTCCTCCATTCTTCCTCTGCAACATTCTACCATCACCCCACCATTGAAAATGCTCAAACCAGCTCAACAAAAACAATGAAACAAGACCCCCATGGTGATTTACAGGTCTCAGAAGGATCTTTCATCAAAACAAGAAGGAGAAACGAAGAGCAAGAAGAAGAAAACAGTGAAAATCTCCATAGCCTAAAAATGAAGATCTAAAGAAATGTTGCAAGCCGGTGCATGAAACAACAAACCATTTTTTGCTATTCATTCCTCTATCCAAGACCATCAGAAAGACACCTTCAAACTCCCCCTTGTGTGACAAAGCAGCCACAATGAAGAAATCTTGTTTCCGGCTCAACGAAGAAAGAAGTGGGATTTCCCGTCAAACCAGTTGCTGGATTGAAGTAAGATCGCACGTGAAGCATCGGAAGAAAAAACCCACATAAAAATATAAATTTATTTGCAAATGGAGGAGAAAACCAGACCTGCAATTTCAAGGTCCATTAATGGTTGTCGTACCTAGAGGCACTTTGCCAGTTTGAAAACTAAAAGTTTAAAATCTCTGGACTATTAAGCGGGCATATCTGAAATTACGAGAGGAGGATATTGGGTAAAAACTGATATAAAAATACTTTGTTCCAAATCAATCCAAATCCCAGAGGCCAACTTTCTAAAAATAGTAGGTCTACTACATAGGAACTACTATTTTGGGAAAGTTAGCAATAAAAGAACTTGGCAGAGGAGACGAAAATATTGAAGGTAAACTACAACTAAAAATTCACTCAAATAGACATTTTTAGATTTTACTAAAAATAGTAAGTGGGCTCTAAAGCACCCGCTAAAAATAGAAATTTGATCCACAAGGAACAAGGAACACTTTGGAGAAAGAGGAAAATTAAGCCATGCAACATCCAATTGAAGATCGAGGAATTGATTTTTCACACTTACTAAAAAAGTAAGTTGCTTTTTTGAAGGGAGATATGAAGTTTCAAGCTAGTCCTAGCTTGCTCCTTCCACTATGAACCCGAGATGTGAACCATCCGATCCGACAATGGTACAATGTTAACGGTCATTAACCATAGAACCATTTCAATCTCTCTCAAGATACCGACATCCCCCAACATGGTCATCATTTCCAAGGCAAGAGCCATGCACAATTGGGAGACAATGGATTCATATGTCCAAGGGGTAGCACTCAGATCATGGTTAAAAACTGGAAGAAAGCCTTCCCAGATTCCCAAGAATCTACCAAGGTGTGAGTTCTAAGAAGGGTATTCTGATGTCATCACTCTCCTCAGTAGAGTAATGGGCGAAGAAAACACAAGTGACTTCCAGGACTGGATGGGCCTTTTCATCCTGACATTGACATAAGGAAGTAGAGAATTGACTAGGGGTAGATCATCAGTGACAATATCCATCTACAACTTCTCCAAGTACCTGCAACAAAGAAGTTCCACATGAATTATTATCTAGTTTATCTCCTCGCAAGCTCACGATCATTCAAGGGATTGGCTCTCACATAGAACATTGCTTCCAAGGTACCTGCATTCGAGAAACTTCCACAGTTGATAATGGAGGAGAGCAACAAGCATTTCACCCACGTGAATGATGCATTCACTATGTATGTGGTTCGAAACTTGGAAGGGGATCTTGAAGCTAGGATGTCACCAAAAGTGACATCCCTGATTAAGGAATATGGCTCGTACTTCATACAATTCTCAACATTCTCCTACATACAAGTTGCTTTGGCTTTGACCAAGCTCCTCTAAAACTACCCAAGTACCTCAGTGATTAGATTTTATTGTTCAAACTCTGCAGGTAGATCACCCAAGTAAATAACAAGCTCAGAAGTAGTAGAAAAAATTGATTTCTCTAACTATAGCTCTAGGGGAGTTCATGTGCAAAAGCTCAAATGACGCATCCCACTTGGAGGCTACTTTCATACATCTGACTTTGCATTCCTACATCACCAAGCCTAAATTTGACATCCAAGAAGATCCTAACTCCTTCTACATCCCAGAATTGCAACATGAGCCACAAGTTGAGGACTATTGGGCCTATTATATTGATGAGTTCAAGCACATAGAAAAGATCACATGAGAATGACGACCAAAGCAAGATGAATAAATTCAAGTTCTCTTGGTATGAAGACATCTTACATGATGATGGGACAAAGATGTATGATCCTCAGTACGCAGTAGTTAAGATGTCCCCAATGCCCCAAATCAACTCGGAATGTTTGTGAATCGGAGATATGCTAAAGTGGACTGAAAAGGTGGTGAGGAGAATGAGGAACTAGTTTCAAAAGAAGAGGACTATGATCATTTGGTCATGAGGAATTTCTCCAAGCCTGAAGCAAGCTTCACATCATTCGTCTTCAAAAGTGGTGGAGGTAACTTCTAGCTCTAAATACTCTAGAGGGAGTTTAAAAAGGAAAGCCATGGAATTGAAAACTTCTCCCCATGAGAAGACATCCAAGAAATTCAAGCGCAGAAAGATTCATTGCCGAAAGAGGAAGATGTGATCCCAGTAATGCAAATAGAAAATCCTACAGCAAATGCACAAGTGAACAAGGAGTATATGACTCATGATCCTGTATCCGAGCCACTACAAGAGGTCTTGCATGTTGTTGATTCCAACGCTCCTCTCATTCAAGAATTACCTCCCCCATCAGAACAAAGAGTGGTTGAGGCACCTGTCATTGAACCTGAATCTGATGAGATGTTTCCGTGGATGCGGGAAATGATCATCCTCGACACTCGCACAGTGTAACAAGTAGTAGCTCCCTGATATATCAGCAATTTTCACATTAGCTAAAGAAAAAATATCAAGAAAGATCACACAAAAACATCATGATTCTACATTGAGGAGACAAGTAATCAGTATATTGAAGTAGCTCAAAAAAATGAATCAAGCTCAGTGGATGAAATGACACCACCGTATGAGATGACCAGGATCCAATTGGGACCGGCTACTCACAAGGTATATTTGCACATATTGTAACAATCTTCTGCTCGCATGATGGCAAGGAATAAAGAATATAAAGAGAAGATCGAGGGACTAGAGGAGAAAGTGCAAACTCTTTCATCTTATGTGTAACACTTGGTGGAACCAAGCACTATAACACTTCCTATTGAGAAAGTGGTTCCCCTCAGGCAGCTTCAATATGGAATCAATCGGAAAAATGTACAAGTTCATGATGCAAGGCCGAGCAAATAAATAATGGATTGATTCAATCTCCAAAACAGGAAAGTCAACACTTCAAGAGCTAGTCAAGCTCTTTGCATACATATGTGCCATCACCAATAGAACACGAGCACTCAAAAAAGATGTGGGGAAAGAAAGAGATTACTAGGAACCTCTAGGACCAAAAGTAGTGA
The DNA here is from genome assembly GCA_018340775.1 of Taxus wallichiana var. yunnanensis. Taxonomy (NCBI): domain Eukaryota; kingdom Viridiplantae; phylum Streptophyta; class Pinopsida; order Cupressales; family Taxaceae; genus Taxus; species Taxus wallichiana. The sequence continues at coordinate 181,762,661 of CM031233.1, read as the reverse complement.
GTGAGGTGAGCAACACCCATCGTTAGAAAGTTTTTAGAACTCTTGTAGAAGAATTGACACATGTATGGGCAAGGGCCTTGGCAATCAGATTTGAAGAAATCAATCGGGCCTTCATAGAGCTAGAGGAGAAAGAAGAACAAACATACAAGCTGTAGGATAGCATAAATTAGAAATTTCAAAAACTTGGAGTACCCGTAATGAGAAAACACTCAACTACTGATGAGTTGATCAGCCCTTTCAAAGAATACATCAAGAAATGGGTGGGCAACCCATTTTCCTTCACTAAGGATACCCTCGACTTCTTCTCAGAAATTTGAGCCTCCATTGCACTTATCATAGAAAAGCATTTATAATGGTTTGGGAAGTGCAAGGATGTTAATAGTGTGACTGATGGATGGACTCAAACCTTGATCTCGCATTCGTATCCCTCATACCTGACAAAGTAGAACCAACAAGTGACTCATTTCAACTAGGAGTTTAGAAAGCCGTAAGCCTTCTTAGGATCACAAAGTGGAGCAGCCGGTTAGAATGGAGCTAATTCCACCATAGCATCTCATCCTTCAGCATAATCATTCTTGTTCTTCCTCTTCTTCCTCTTTTTCCTCTTCTTTTCTCTTCTCATACAACACCCTCTCTCCTAAATGTTATATTTCTACATTGAGAGTTATACTTTTGATATGACTTAAGTGACTTCAGAAATGTAATGTGAATTTAAGTCACCTTGCTATTATAAAAGGGAGTTAAGTATTTAAAAGGAATATGAATAGTCTTAAGTCACATTAAGGTATTTGAAAATTCACCAGGAATATGAAATTTTTTCTCCTCTTCTATAAATTGTATGAAGCTTCTCATTTGAAGGTCTTACGAAAATTATTCTAAATTTTTGCTTCTTAGACGTTGGAGCTGTTTTTGTGAATTCATGACAGATTTATCATTGTGAAGAGAGCAAGAGATAACAAGTTTCTTCCATTTCTCCTATTACAAAATGTCTTCTACTTCTCACACTATGCACAAAATTTTCTTGAGCTTCAATAAAGGAAGAAGAAATTTTAGCCTATTTGATTAAGGAGTTTGTTGGTACTTTGTGCCCATTAAGCTTCATTTGGTCTTGTAGCTACTACGCAGAGTAGTTTTCTTCTATATTCAAGTGCATGTAATGAAACTTCTTGCTTGTGTATGCAAGTCTCGATTTTCTACTTGCAACATTAGTTTTTCTGCGTTTTCTAATTTTCCCATTCCCTTTACCACCTTCCTGAAAAGTCATCTCTTGTAGGTATATGCAAGAAATTTCTGAAGGTTCATGGAGTGCCCGTGGTGGATCCTAGGTCGAAAGGCTACTACGTAAATCCACCTTTTCATGTGCATGCACATACAAAAGCTTCACTAGTTAAGTAGAGGGACTTTGATCCCGAGAGTGTCAGGGTAAGATAACCACTAATTTGTCCACAAAAATTTCTCTCGCCAACAGCTTTTGGCACCCACCGTGGGTAGATTTAGCAATCTCGCACTGAATATGACCGAAGGTCCAAAAATACAAAAAATTAGAAAATTCAAAATTCAAAAGAGAAAATTTATGGAATTTGAATAGCTATATGAGCCACATGTCTACAAACCATGGCTATTTTGGGAAATCCTCCTATTGAAAGACCCAAATTTCTCTTCCACATCCAAGAAGATATCACTTCTGATTTGAGAGAAGCTATTTGGCATAACAGACAAAGTGTCAACCACTACTTCATTGCCACGAGAATCCTTGACCTTGAAGAAGAACATGTTCTTTGAGTTGAGAGGCAAAGAGAAATTCTCGCACCACAAGACGACCATAGATTTCCAAGCTGGTGGATAGAAGGTACACCTAGAAATAGAGGCAAGGAGGACAAACCAACCCCATTTTTGAAGAACTTCAAAGAAGACAAGAGCTGCTCAGAATTCAGAGGCCTCCCCTTTGTCAAGCAACCGGTCATGTTGAGAACCTGAGTGTTGCTAATCCTTTGGATGGTGAATTTCCATACATCAACAAGAACCTTGAAAATTTCACTGACGTAGAAACCGAAGAAGAAGTTAGAGAAAGAGAAGCAAGAGCGGAAGAGGAAATAAGGGCTCAACTTGACGAAATCAAAAGACTTCAAGCCGAGGCAGATGAGAGAGTAGTAGCAGAAGCCACAACTTTAGCAAGGTTGGAAGCTAGAAATATAAATAGAATGGGGGATCATGAGTGTGATCATGATCATGAGGCCCGTAGGCCTAATGTACCATGGGGAGGAAACACTAGTCCACTTGCTCTTTCTCAACCACTCCATGAGCTACTAAGAGGCTCAAGAAAAAACTTCCCAAAGTTTAGAGGGGATGGTTCTCAGCTCCCAAAGAACATGTAGCAGCATTTATCACTACTTGTGGTGTGTTGGGTGTTGAGGATGAAGATGTGTCAGTCCAAATCTTTGTGGAGTCACTTCAAGAGAAGGCTTCCAAATGGTTCTACATGCTACCCCGAGGTCTATCACCTATTGGGAAGATATAAGAAGTGTGTTCAAACACAGGTTCAAGACCACGGAAGATTGTCAAGATCTCTTGGTCCAATTGGTACAAATGAAAAAAGAATTCTCCAAGTCAATGAGAGACTTCGTAGTGAGATATAACAGAGTGATAAGAAGAATCCCTGAAGATGTGGTGCCTCCTAAAAATAATCTAAAGAGATTCTTCATCAGTGCCCTGCCATCAGAAGTAGGTTTCTTCCTTAGAAGAAGCCAACCAAGAACATTGAGAGAAGCTCAAGACCATGTAATAGAAACTGATGATGATCTAATCTTCTCGGTAAATGAAAATGCCCAAATGTAAAAAAAAAAGGGTCAAATTCAAACTCAGTCACCATGGATCCAATGTTCCAAAAAATGGCAAACGAATTGGTTGCCTTGAAGAAACAACTGTCCCAGATCACAATGCGGAATGCTCCAAGGAAACCAAACTCCCCAAATAGGCCAAGGATTGCTCCACCTCCTTGCTAGATTGCTCTCGAAGAACCACCAGTCAATGCCATCTGTGACACTAAAGAACTGGAGGAGGAAGCAAAAATTGAAGAAGTTGAAGAAGAAAATGTGGAGGAGTATGAAAGCTATCTTGAGGTTGAGGAAGTTGATGGCGATATGCACAATGGCCTAATTGAGTACATTGATGATGAAGATGAGGATGATGATGAAGATCTAGGTTTCTCATGTGTAGTTTTCACTCATGCACAATCTAAGAAAGGTGCTTCATCCTCAACAGCTATGGTAAAGGACAAGAAGAAGAAAGGAGATTCTTCTCCAGAGGTCCCACAAAATAAAATCATCAATAGAGGATCACCACTACCAACTTAAATGGAGTCGGCTAAAGAAAAATCAAACCCACTGGCTAACAAGGATCATGCTGCCATACCAATTAGGTCATCTAATCCTCTCCCCAACTCAAAGGTTACTAAGAAAAATTCTTCTTCAAATGTTGTTCCCACCTGCGCATCGCCATCTCCTTCCAAGCCAATTACTGCACCCTTGAAAGAAATTTCAACACATAAAACAACAAAACCTTCACCATGAAAATATTTCATTATTCCTGGAACCTCTTCCTCACCCGTCATAACCCCATTTTACTTTTTGGAGCACACAAGCAAAACTAAAGTCCAGCTCTCAGAAATAGAATACCTACAAACTCATCCTACCCAATTTGATAGGTTCATTGATGTAGTTTGTGGGGGTAACCCCATAACCTTGGGTCCAAATTCCAAAGGCTTGCTCCCCACACCATCCACATCACCTTCACAAAACATGCTAGCCCTCAGTGCCTCCAAAACTGATAGGGTTGAACCTTTCTACCTGTCACTTCTCATTAAAGGCTTCAAGCTAAATAATTGCATCATAGATTCTGAGCCTCAGATAATGTGATGCCCATAAAAGTTGCAAATGCTCTTGGCCTCACCCTAACCCAAGAAAATGGAACCTACTATTTGATGGAATCCAAACAAGTTCCATTGGTAGGAAGGATCAAAGATGCACAGGTAGCATTGGCTGATTTTCCAGACAAGAAGGTGCTTCTAACCATCCTGGTAGCGGACATCCCAACATCCTTTGGCATGCTATTGAGTAGAAGTTTCTACAGAGACTTGGGTGGAGAAATAAAAATGGACTGGTCATCTATAACTATTCTAGTAAAAGGAAAGATGAAGTTCACAGTGCGAAAGTCTGATGATCCAAAGGAAAACATTCTTTTTCAAGATAGCACACTAGGCAACTACTTCCTCACATCAGAAAAAGATGAAAACTTTCCACTCTTTATGGAAGAGGAAGAAGATCAAGTTTGGACAATGGAATTCAATGGTAGTCATTCTAGTGCAGGTTCGGGAGCGGGTGTAGTGTTGTACTCTCCCTCTGGTGAATTGTATCCATTTTCCTACAAGCTGCAATTTGATAATATAAATAATATGGTAGAATATGAAGCTCTCCTTTTAGGCATGAGCATCACTTGAAGAAATGGAATAAAGAAGATGAGATCTTTGAGGTGATGTGGAAGTGATAGTAAAGCATGTATGACAACAATACCAGGTGAAAAATCCAAGACTCCGACATTATAGAAACAGAGTATGGGACTACATTGAATATTTCAATGCATTTTCCATCGAAGCTATCCCAAGAGAAAATAATGAAAAGGCTGATTCTCTTGCAGTATCGAAGCTTCTCTAGTGACACCTCATCCTTCTTTTGGTAAAGATAAGGTGACCATAGAAATGGTGTTCAAGCCTAGTGTACCAGATAATGCAAATCATTGGCAAGTATTTAACGATGATAACCAAATTCTAGCATTTTTGGAACAAAGGGATAATTTCAATAACCTCTTCTTTGAAGGAAGTGAAAATCCACACCATGAAGTGGTATCCAAAGAAGAGAAAGAAGGAATTAAAGGTATTGATAATGAAGGAGTGATAAAATTGAAAGGGAACAAGATTCCCAAGGGCCTAGTTTCTTTGGAAGACCTCTTTGACAAACACGACAGATTCATTCAAGAGAAAGAAAAATAATCTTCTTGGTGCCTAGCTGATTTTGATAAGGAAAAATTGCCACCCCAGAGGAACCAAGGATGGTAAATATTGGAAAAAATTTCTCGCTTGAGGAGAAGAGAAGGTTTGTCGCATTGCTCAAGAAATATTCAGATGTTTTGGCCTACTCTTATGATGAACTCAAATCCTTCCAACCAAAGGAAATGCATCACTCGATTCCTTTGAAGCAAGATGCTAAGCCATTCAGGCAAAAAGCAAAGGCCATATAACCCAAAGGTTTCTGATACCATCAAGGAGGAGGTAATGAAGATGCTCAATGCAAGAATCATCTTTCCCATCCACCATTCAACATGGGTGGCCAACATCGTGCTGGTGCGGAAGAAGAATGGAAAAATAAGAATATGTGTAGATTTCTCGCAACTTGAATCAAGCATCACTGAAAGACAATTATCCTCTCCCTATCATAGACCACATTTTGTAAGCATTCATAAGATCTGAAATGCTCTCATTACTTGACAGATTCTCAGAGTATAATCAAATCAAAGTGGCAGAGGAGGATCATACCAAGATAGCCTTCACTACACCTTGGGGCACTTTTTCCTACAATAGAATGCCTTTCGGTCTAATCAATGCGGGAGCTACATTTCAAAGGGTGATGGATTTGGCCTTCAAAGATCTAAAACATTGCATCGTCATATATCTTGATGATCTCACGGTATTTTCAAAGAAGAGGGGAGACCATATCCATCACTTAGAACAAGTACTTGTAAGGTGTAGAAAGCATGGCATATCACTAAATCCCAAGAAGTGCATTTTCGAGTTACAGAAGGCAAGCTGTTAGGGAACATTATGAACAAACATGGAGCACATATTGATCCTAAGAGAATACGAGCCATTCAAGCATTATCTTTTCCCAAAAGCAAGAAAGGAGTTCATTCATTCTTTAGAAAGGTGAATTTTCTTCGTCGCTTTGTTCTTGAGTTTGCTGAATTAACAAAGCACATCACCACCATGATGAAACCACAGGTAAACTTCAAATGGAACAATGAAGGGAAGGCAACATTTGAACAGATAAAAAAATCCATTGCCAAAGCCCCAACTCTTGTGTCTCCATATTTTAACAAAGAGTTCATCATGTATTGTTATGCATCAGAACATACCCTCTCTGCTGTTCTTGTTCAGAAAAATGATGAAGGCATGGAAGCACCCATCACTTTCATGAGTTGTCCATTGAAAAATCATGAACTAAATTACAGCCAATTGGAGAAGCATGCTTATGCAGTGGTTAAGGCTATAAAAACTTCAGGTTCTATATCCTCAACTCTCATACAGTGGTGATGGTCCCTAGCAGTGCAATCAAGTCCATCTTAACACAACAGGATCCTAGAGCAAAAAGAGGAAATTGGATTGCAAAGACTCAAGAGTATGACTTGGAGATCTAACCCTCCAATCTGGTAAGGGGAAATGGTTTGTGTAGGTTAATTACTGAGGATGAAACACTCAAAGCTCAACACGGTGAAGAGAATTGTGCTTGCCTAACTTGTTTCAAAACAACCCACAGTTCTCTTTGTATCCACTACTGATGAGTGGTATGCTGATATTGCCTATTATTTAACTTATGGAGAGTGCCCTCCTCATCTTGATTACAAGAAAAAGAGAACACTCAAGTTGAAGGAAAAAAATTTGTAATCTGGAATCATGTGCTTTACAAAAGAGGCCTAGATGGATGCTTCCTCAGGTGCGTGGATAAAGAGCAACAAGAAAATTTCTTAAAGCATACCATGACCAAGCATGTGGTGGGAATTTTTCAGCAATGGTCACTACACACAAGATCCTCTTCGAGGAAGATATTATTGGCCCACCCTCTTTGCAGACACTCAAGATTGGGTTTCCAAATGTGAAGCATGCCAAACATTCGTTGGGAAACCACAACTTGCATGCACTTCCACTTAGGCTAGTTGTTATTGAAGAACCATTTCAGTAGTGGGGACTAGACTTCATTGGTGTTATGAATCCTCACTCAAGCATGGGGCACACCTACATGCTCATGGTGATAGACTACTTCACCAAGTGGGTGGAAGCCATTCCCACCAAGCAAGCCAACACCAAGACAATATGCAGCTTCATCAAGGAAAACATCATAATACATTTCAGAGTACCACAAAATATTGTAGTAGACAACGCCACCTATTTCTCTTCAAGGGAGTTGACCAAGTTTTTCTATGGTTACAGAATCTCTCTATCTCATTCATCAGACTACTACCCACAGGGAAATGGATAGGCCGAATCAAGCAACAAGAACATTGTGACCATTTTCCATAAAATTGTAGACGAGAACCAGAGGAATTGGCACAAAAAGTTGTACGATACATTGTGGGTGGACATGATCACTCCCAAGAAGGCAATAGGTATGTCACCACTCTAAATGTTATATGGATTCGAGGTGGAAATCCAAATCACAATCAAGATGCCAGATCTCAAGTTGCTATAAGGAATAGAAGATGGTCAATACAAGGATTCCATTGACAAGAGGATCCTCTTTCTTGAGAAGCTAGAAGAAAATAGATTCTGAGTGGTGGACCATATCAAAGAACACTAGTTAAAAGTAAAGAAAATTTTTGAGAAGAAGGAAAAAGAAAGAGAGTTCAAAGTTGGAGACCTCATCCTGCTATGGGAAAAGAGAAAGGAACCAAAAGGAATCCATGGAATTTTTATTCCATATGGCTCAGTCCATTCCAGATTCGTGAATATTGTGGTGAGAATGTTTTTCTACTCTCATATTTTGATGGAATGCCACTGGAATTTCCTCGCAGTGGGAAATACCTAAAATTGTATCATCAGTGAAAGTGGGTTGTCCCCCCACCTTGTACTATAGGTGATTTCTAGGTGTGTTTCCCATTTTTGTTTTGTTTTTCCTTTCCATCCGTTTGTGTGTGTGTGTGTGCTTCCTTCTTCTAATATCTCCTTTCTAGAAGTTGTACATGAATCCACAGGGCCCAATGGATAAGGAATTGGTCAACGAACTATATGGTCTAAAATTGAGATTCTAGATTTGCATGCCATGTCTTTGCTTCTCCCAAAGTGCATGTCATGTCCTCAAGCTAGAGCCAACTATTTTTGTGTGCAAATGTGCAACACGGAAATTAGAAATTTTCAAGAACGAAAACTATACCACTATGCTAAAATTTTCATGCTTTATCATTCCTAGGAAACCCACTCTGTCCATTAATTCCAAATTACCTCCTAACCAGTGTTATGTTATCCCCTAGGTGATTTAGGAAATTCCATTCATTCCCCTAGGTGATTTTAGGACTTCATTGAAAATGTGAATTTTGGGGAGTCACGGGAAGGGTCACATTTGGCCTTCCCAGGGACTCGATTGACCCCACAGAGTAGAACGTAAGGGAAAAATTGAACATGGAGATGAATGGAATACTGATGACATCAAAAATATTATTTTTGAAGGTTTAGAGAAGTTTTTCAAGACTTCGAGTGGTCTGAGTGAAAAACAAGGTTCACAAGCCTAGATAGTACACAGGCCTAAAACAACCACTGGGCTTCAGAAGAAGATTCTGAGAGCTCCGAATGGAGTTGGAAGTAAAAAAATATTCATAAAGAGGATTCCAAGACATACATGATGGTGAAATAATATTTTTCACAACACCTTGGCGCATATGATTGGAAGGCATTTTTTCTCAAGCACAAGTGGAGTCCCAGATCAAAACTCTGATTTTTTAGGGACCATATGGTCGAAGTAAAACATGATACCTAAATCATTGGATTCAAAATGCAATTTCAAGTCGGGATCATATAAAATTTCATTAAGAAATTCCACCGGGAGCTCAAGTTATCTGCGTTCCAAGTTACCCTCTCAAAGGCAGTTCAGGACTTAGTCATTTTTTCGAGAGGACACGTGTCAACACCAGGAGCCTGGTAGGATTTCATGTCCCCGACGTCCCGAGGTCAAGTACATCAGACCTTGGAAAATTCACCCACCCCCATTGGGAGTCTTACTGACACCCATGTGACCTCCTTTCAGCCCCCCTAACGTTCAATGTAACTTTCTCCCTCTTCATTCCCTATCGTTGGATCAAATGCCATGTGTCATGCTCTTGAGCACCATGGAATTTTATGTCCCTCACATTCCTGAGGTTAGGAACATCAAACATGGAAAAATTCACCCTAACCCTAATATTGCATATCTTTTAAAAAAGTTTTCAAGTGTCGCTTTCTTCACTTCTAACATCTAATAGTTTATGTGCACTCCATTCCTCCATTCTTCCCTTGCAACATTATACCATCACCCCGCCATTGCAAATTCTTATCCCAGTTCAACCAAAACACTAAAAAAATCTCCCCATGGTGATTTGAAGGTCTCAGAAGGATATTTCATCAAAACAAGAAGGAGAAACGAAGATCAAGAAGAAAAAAATAGTGAAAATCTCCTTAGCCTAACAATGAAGATCTAAAGAAATGTTGCAAGTCGATGCATGAAACAACAAACCATTTTATGCTGTTCATTACTCTATCCAATACCATCAAAAATATATATTCAAACTCCCCCCTCATGCGACATAGCAACCACAATGAAGAAATCTTGTTTCCGGCTCAACGAAGAAAGAAGTGGGATTTCCCGTTAAACCAGTTGTTGGATTGAAGTAAGATCGCACATGAAGCATCGGAAGAAAACCCGCATCAAAATATAACTTTATTTTCAAATGGAGGATAAAACTAGACCTGTAATTTCATTGTCCATTAATGGTTGCCGTACCCGAGATGCACCTACCGTGCAAAAAAACTAAAACTTTAAAATCTCCTAGACTATTAAGCGGGCGGATCAAATTGCAGAGAGAGGATATTGGGAAAAAATCCCACATCAAAAATATAAATTATTTACAAATGGAGGAGAAAACCAGACCTATAATTTCAAGGTCCATTAATGGCTGCCATACCCGGAGAGCACTTGCCAGTTTAAAAACTAAAACTTTAAAATCTCCGGAATATTAACCATGCAGATCTCGAAATTGTAGCGGGAGGATATTGGGAAAAAAATTTATCAAAAAACTTCATTCCACATCAATCTAATCGCAGAGGCCAACTTTCTAAAATTGTAGGTCTACTACATAGGAACTACTATTTTTGGAAAGTTAGCAATAGAAGAACCTGCAGAGGAGACGAACACATTGGAGGTAAACTACAACTAAAAATTCACCAGAATAGACATTTTCAGAACTTACTAAAAATAGTAAGTGGGCCCTCAAGCACCTACTAAAAATAGAAATTTGATCTAGAAGGAATGAGGAACATGGGGAGAAAGAGGAAAATTAAGCTACAACATCCAGTTGAAGATCGAGGAATTGATTTTTCACACTTACTAAAAATAGTAAGTTTCTTTTTCGAAGGGAGATAAGAAGATGAAATGGACGGTTCATAAGTCAACATAACCCTTTGCCTATGAGTATGATGTGGGAGAAAGTGATGTCTTGCACATGGACCTGAATGACCTTAAAACTCACATAGCCTCCAAGGACCAAAGGAGGATTAAAGACCAGATATTCACAAGTGGCTTGTTCGCTCTTTGTAGGACATCCAATGTCTATCTCAATTCTCAAGCTAGTCCTAGAATACTTCTTCCACTACGATCCCGAGACACAAACCATCCGAGCTGACAATGGTACAACATTGGCAATCATTAACCCTAGAACCATTTCAATCTCTCTCTAGATACCGACATCCCCCAACATGGTCATCATTTCCAAGGAAAGAGTCGTGCATGATTGGGAGACAATGGATTCATATGTCCAAGGGGTAGTGCTCGGATCATGGTTGAAAATTGGAAGAAATCCTTCCAGGATTCCCAAGAATCTGCCAAGGTGTGAGTTCCGAGAAGGGTATTCTGATGTCATCACTCTCCTCAATAGAGTAATGGGTAAAGTAAACACAAGAGACTTCTAGGACTAGATGGGCCTTTTCATCCTGACATTGACAGAAGGGAAGCAGAGAATCGACTGGGGGTAGATCATCAGTGATAATCTCCATCTGCAACTTCTCCAAGTACCCGCGACAAAGAAGTTCCACATGACTTCTTATCTAGTTTATCTCCTCACAAGCTCACGATCATTCAAGGGATTGGCTCTCACACAAAACATTGCTTCCAAGGTACCTACATTCGAGAAACTTCCACAGTTGATAATGGTGGATAACAACAAGCATTTCACCTACATGAATGATGCATTCACTATGTATGTGGTTCAAAACTTGGAAGGGGATGTTGAAGCTAGGATTTCACTAAAAGTAGCATCCCTGATTAAGGAATATGGCTCGTACTTCATACAATTCTCAACATTCTCCTACATACAAGTCACTGGCTTTGACCAAGCTCCTCTAAAACTACCCAAGTACCTTAGTGACCAGATTGTATTGTTCAAACTCTACAGGTAGATCACCCAAGTAAATAGCAAGCTCAGAAGTAGAAGAAAGAAATTGATTTCTTTCCCTATATCTCTAGGGGAGTTCACGTGCAAAATATCAAATGATGCATCCCACTTGGAGGCCACTTTTGCACATCTGACTTTACATTCCTAAATTGCAAGGCCTAAATTTGACATCCAAGAAGATCCCTCCTTCTACATCCCATAATTGTAACATGAGCCACAAGTTGAGGACTACTTGGGCCAATTGTATTGATGAGTTTGAAGTACGTAAAAAATATCACATGAGGATGACAACCAACGAGATGAAGAAATTCAAGTTCTCTTGGTATGAAGACATCTTACATGATGATGGGACAGAGATGTATGATCCTGAGTATGCAGTAGTCAAGATGTCCCCAATGCCCCAAATCAATTGGCATGTTCATGAATCAGGAGATATGCTGGAGTAGACTGAAAAGGTGGTGAGGAGAATGAGGAACTGGTTTCAAAAGAAGAGGACTATGATCATTCGGTCATGAGGAATTTCTCCAAGCTTGAAGCAAGCTTCACATCATTCATCTTCAAAAGTGGTGGAGGTAACTTCTAGCTCTAAATACTCTGGAGTGAGTTCAAAAAGGAAGGCCACGGAATTGAAAACTTCTCCCCATGAGAAGACATCCAAGAAATTCAGGGAAGAAAAAGATTCATTGGCGTCGCCGCAAGAGGAAGATGTGATCCCAGTAATGCAGACAGAAAATCCTACAACAAATGCACAAGTGAACAAGGAGTATATGACTCATGATCATGTATCTGAGGCACTATAAGAGGTCTTGCATGTTGTTGATTCTAACACTCCTCTCATTTAATCATTATCTCCCCATCAAAACAAAGACTAGTTGAGGCACCTGTCATTGAACCCGAATACGATGAGATGTTTTCGTGGATGCGGGAAATGACCATCCTCGACACTCACACAATGCAACAAGTAGTAGCTCCCGATATATCAGCAATTGTTGTATTAGCTAAAGAAAAAAGATCAAGAAAGATCACGCAGAAAACATCACGATTCTACATTGAGGAGACAGTTAATCAGTATATTGAAGTAGCTCGGCCAAAAGTAATCAAGCCAGTGGATGAGATGACACCAGCTGACTATGAGATGAGCACAATCCAATTAGGACCAAATACTCACAAGGGAGATTTACACATATTCCAACAATTTTCTGTTCGCATGATGGAAAGGAATAAAGAATACAAATAGAAAATTGAGGGACTAGATGAGAAAGTGCAAACTCTTTCATCTTATTTGCAACACTTGGTGGAACCAAGCACTATAACACTTCCTATTGAGAAATTGGTTCCCCTCAGCAGCTTCGATCCGGAATCCATCAGAGGAATGCATGAGTTCACGATGCAGGGCCGAGAAAATAAGGAATGGATCAATTCAATCTCCAAAAATAGAAGTTAGCACTTCAAGAGGTAGTCAAGCTCTTTGCAACATGTGCACCATTTGCCCAATGTAATGCAAGCACTCAAAAAAGATGTTGGGAAATAAAGATATTACTTGGGAACCTCTAGGACCAATAGTGACTAAGATGAGCAACACCCATCATCGAAGGATTTTGGAACACCTACATAAGACTTGACACATGTATGGGAGAGGGCCCCAATAATCAGATTTGAAGCAATCAATCGGGCCTTGAGAGAGCTAGAGGAGAAAGAAGAACAAACAAGATGCAAGATAGGATAAATCAGAAATTTCAAAAACTTGGAGTACCCATGAATGATCAAACACTCAACTGCTTTGATGAGTTGATCGACCCTTTCAAAGAATACATCAAGAAAGGGGTGGGAAACCCATTATCCTTCACTAAGGATACCCTTGAATTCTTCTCGAAATCCAAGCCTCCATTGTAGCTATCACGAAAAGCATTCATCATGGTTTGGGAAGTGCAAGGACATCAATAGTGTGACTGATGGATGGACTAAAACCTTGAGTTGCATTCGTATCCCTCATGCCAACAAATTAGAACCAGTGGTGACTCGTTTCAACCAAGAGTTTGGAAATACAAACCTTATCAGAATCAAAGAGTGGAGAGCAGTTAGAGAATGGAGCTAAGTCCACCACAACAGCTCATCCTTCAACATAATCCTTCTTTTTCTTCCTCTTCTTTCTCTTTCTTTTCTCTTCTCATACAACACCCTCTCTCCTCAATGTTATATTGTTACATTGACAGTTGCACTTTTTGATATGACTTAAGTGACTTTAGAAATATAATGTAAATTTAAGTCACCTTGTTATTATAAAAGGGACTTAAGTATTTAAAAAGGAATATGAACAATCTTAAGTCACATTAAGGTATTCAAAAAGTCACCAGGAAGATGAAATTTTTCCTCCTCTTCTATAAATTGTAACAAGCTCCTCATTTGAAGGTCTTCTAAAATTCTTCTGAATTTTTCTTCTTAGATGTTGGAGCTGTTTTTTGTGAATTCATGAGAGAGTTATCCTTGTGAAGAGAGCAAGAGATAGCAAGTTTCTTCCATTTCTCCTATTACAAAATGTCTTCTACTTCTCACACTATGTGCAAATTCTACTTGAGCTTCAATAAAGGAAGAAGGAATTTTAGCCTCTTTGATTGAGGAGTTTGTTGGTACTTTGTGCCCATTAAGCTTCATTTGGTCTTGTAGCTATTATGTAGATTTGTTTTCTTCTATATTCAAGTGCATGTAATGAAACTTCTAGCTGGTGTATGCAAGTCTATGATTTTCTACTTGCAGCATTAGTTTTTCTCTTTTCTAATTTTCCCATTCCCTTTCTTGCCTTCCTAGCAAAGTCATCTCTTGCAGGTATATGCAAGCAATTTCCGTAAGGTTAGTGGAGTGCCCCTATTTGATCCTCAGTCGAAAGGCCACCACAAAATCCACCTTTTAACGTGCATGAACATACAAAAGTTGCACTGGTTAAGTAGAGGGACTTATATTCCTAGAGCATTGGCAAGTTAACCACCAATTTGTCCCTGACAAATTTTCTCGCCAACACATGTTTTGGCAGTCATCGACACTCCAATTTGAAGAAGAAGTAGATAGGGAACTAAGTAGGGTTTTAATGGATTGGGGGATAAAGCATATTTCACATGAATCATCTTGAAGAGGGATGGAGAATGCGGCCGATTTTCATGTCACCACTATTTGAATTTTCCGAGGGATAGTAACCTACCACACATGTAACTTAGAATATTGCTAAGTTGAGAACACATATCTCGGAACTGAAAGTGGTATTTTCATGAATATTTTTATATCATTTTGACTTCTAAGATAAATGGGATTATTTTTAGGACCCGATTCAACCTTCTACTCTACAAAATTCAACTTTCTTTTTCGAGACAATAAGATGAGTCTACACAAATAGATCTTCCCCAAGAAGAAATCATGTCTTGTAAAGAATATTTTGATTCCATCATGAAGAGTTCTTTTCAATATTTCCAATTGATAATTTTCTTTCCTTTTACTCAACACAGAGCTCTATGAATACTTTGTTGAATTTCAGTCTTCTGTTTTCAACTATAATCTCCTTAACTGTGAAAAACAATCTTTCCTTTAACTACTCTAAGACACCCGCAACTTCCTAAATCTTCCAAAATAAATTAAAATACTCTTAATAATCCTTCAAACAAACTTTGCATTATTGTGATATTTTAATTCATTCTTGAGTCTTCATTCCTTCCTTGGGAAGGAAATAATTAACCTTTCTATGATCACCAAGAAACTAGCCATTGAAAAACTTTTTGAAAGATATCAAATAAATTTGACACCACATGTCATACACTAAGGAAGGATATTCAACACACTAAGAATACTTACAGGTTTGGGATAAACATGATACATGGGTAGACTAACTAGGATAGGCTTTAGGCGGGCTTAAAATAAATTTTTGACACTTGGGCCCATTTTAATGCTTGTAAATTCAAACCTTTCATGTTGCACATTTGCATGAAAATAGTGGGCTCTAGCTTGGGGACTTATTCTCAACCAAATACAATTAGGAAAAAGGAGAAAGAACCTTAGATTCTCAAGACAATGTGTGGACTAATTCGTTGACCATTGGGATATGGAGTCACTATAGATATACACCACACATAGTCCTTTATTGAACACACACCCAACAAGAAAAAAAATGACAAGAAAATGAAACACAAGGTGAGAATATAAAACACAAGGAAAGATGAAATGATATGGGAAAATGACAACAAAACAACCTAATTCACCTTTTAACATGTAGGGGACAACTTGCTTTCATTGAAGAACTAGTTTAGAATTACTTTTTACCCATAAATGAGTATCATGACTTCCTTTCTTCCATAAACCCATTCAAAAACACGCTGAAGTATGAACCTCTTCTTAGTTTCTTGAGAAAACTAACATGATTTCTAGTACAATAAATGGTATGCTAATTCATTTCATTTCCTCTATTATTTTCACACCGTCTTTCCATGTTCTCATGATTCCCAAGTTTTTCCACTTGCTTGTTTTCCATCATCACTGTGAAGATGAGCCTTAATTAGACTTGCTTCATCATTTGCATACCAATACTATTTTTCTTCATTTTTAGTCTACTTCATTATCACCATTTCCATGGGTTTATTCTCGTTATATGATTCATAAACTTTGACATTATCATCAACTTTGTGATGTTCTCTATTTCTTAATATCAAGAAATCATCTTTCTCATGCTCCGTCTCTTTAGCACTATGTTTCCTTACACAATGTGTCATGTTCATTGTGTCATCATCTTGGAAAGATAACGGGCTCAAGGTTAGGTGTACAACATGGAAACTATCATTTTTTTCCTTCTTGAGCTTTGACATTAATTATGGTGTTGATAACAACATTATCTTGAGTAAAGTGGCCACTTAAAGGTTGAATTCCATTAATAAATTTTCCATTATGAAAAAAATCCAACCATAGGGTGAAGTAACATTTCCTTTCTCCACTTTTGTTGAGAATGATCCATCCTAATGAAAAGGGAATAAGAAAAACACTAGAACTAAAATATTTTCATTATCATTTTCCCATTCTTAATCATTGACAACTGGGAAATCCATTTCCTCAATAAAATCATCAACTCCTTAGATAGGTTCTCGTTTGATAGGTAGAAACATATGTTTGTTCTCATATTTACTGTCATCATGTTCCAATGATAAAGATAAATGTTTATATTCACAAGCATACCCATCACATGGAACCTCATACCATTAATTGGAAACATGACTAGAAACATCTAGGTTACGTATCAAGAAGTTACTGAGCATCATTTCCTCTTCTTGAAATACATTTATCTTTATTTCAATATTAATTTGTTACAAGTTGAGTCTCTCATCACCATCATGATAAGTTAGTGGAGAAACACCGTTTATGCTCTCATCTAATGGGAAGTACATACTCTCAATCTATGATTTGATTAGTTCATTGTGTTGTTCTTGGATTGGCTATGTAATTCTTGGACATTATTCCATGAGCACGGGGCAACTCATGATCATCCTAAAAGGTCTTTAAAATGTTTCAATATTTTGAATTTTGACATGAGATATCTTTCGTTGGGTCATCTAGTATTTGAAAAATATACTTCATCTTCCTAATGGATAGAATTTCCTCTATTTTACCATTGACTGGATGGTGGCATGTGACCAATTAAATTGCATATCTCCTCTGACATCCCAATAGAAGTTTCAGCCCAACAACATACTATATGAGGTAAGCAATTCTACTACAAGTATTCTCATTATGATTTTCTTATCAGAGAAGTCCTCCAATGCTACCTTAACATATTTGAATTTTCCAACGAGAGGAATTTTTTTAATTTCCATGAAGAGGAAATGGAAAAAGGTAGGAGAGAGAGAGAGAGAGAGAGGGATTTTTCAACTTTTACAGGGAATGACATTATTTGAAGTACCATATTCAATGATGAAAGTATTCAATTTATACCCACAAAACAACAATGATATGTAGAAAGCTTTTACTTTCCTAGAGGTGGGGGTGTGGAAGCAAGAAAATTTGGAGATGGAGTGGATTAAGATGTGAGAGTTGGTTATGTTGTGGTGAAATCTTTAGGATATGAAACGAAACTACTTCCTTTGATATGTTGAATAAGTTTCTCAAGTTTCTTGGGATGAGTTCTCAAGTACTCATATTTAGAAATTTTGACTTTGGACTTTTTTAAATGGTAAATGATAATAAACCATGAGAACGTGGTAGGAACATCGGGGTAGCGAATCCCTACCGTGAATGTTTTTTAAGGGAAGTTTAATGAGACTTACCCAAGGAGGTAGAAGGATTCTTGGTTGAAGTAGTCTCATAATTCTTCTCAAAATGGACCCTATAGAATCTTACTTTGATTATATTCCTTTGATTTTTTTCATAGAGTCACCATTTGATGATTCAACTACTTATCTCGGGAAGTAGGAAAACAACCTTCTTTCTCCTTTTGTGATCGACTGAATACTACATAGGAGTAACTATCTATGGATTATTCATCGTCAAGTGTGCATTCGAAAAAATCCAATCCAAGCATATTGTTATTCTCCTTTGTTTTCAAATTCTAATGTAAACATTTATTCTTCATCATCTTCATTGATCTCACATATTACATTCACCATAAGATCCTCCAAGACAATCCTCTAGGTTCTCTTGCAATTTGGTTCCTATTCATATTTGAGTGAGCTTCTTGTTAAGAAACTTATTTCTTCAAAATTATTAAGTCATTTTCAAACTTTTAAAACAATTGATCATCTCTCTCATCTTTGGAAACGTGGGTCTTATCCTTCATTGAAGGATTATTTATCTTCTCTAACAAGATGAGGTTATCTTGCACCTCGACATCAATTTTTTTGAGCATGCTCCAAATCTTGTTGTTGAACTATCCGTAAGAAGAAACTTACTTCAAAAAATTGAGCGTTCACAAAGATCATCTTTAGATTATCTCTAGTAAGAAGGAATGTGGTAAGAATCATGTTGATCATCTTGTTGAATTTCTTCACGAATTCTCTCATGGACTCTTGTGGAGAATAGTTCATCTGAGTAAGTTAAACAAGCAGGGAATGAGAATCTTGTTATCCAAAATTCACCAGACAAGGTAATTTTGATAACATGCATCAAATTCTTTAGTCTCGAGAAAGTAGAATTGATTCAAGGCCCAAAATCATGTTTTGGGGTCCCTTTGGTTTCTCTCTAACTTCCCCATCCAAGGAAAAAATCAAAAAGTTAGAAAGAATTGAAAAAAAAAAACAAAGTCACAGGAATGTTTTAATGCATTGCAGGTCTGGAGGTTGTGGGTCATACCAATGCATATCATACCAAGGTTCATCAAACTAGGTTTGGAGCCGAAATACAAAGGAATCAGCTAAATCAACTTTCTATGTCCCAAACTACACAAGTTCAACAGGGATGCGGGGTGCACATTGCAAAAATGCCAAAGTCAAAGGGAAATTGGCGAAGTCAGAAATTTTTGGCCCACGTGGTTTCATGGGACAGTCGTAACAAAAGTATGTGCAGGGACACGTAAAGGTGAAAAGGCCACAAAAGGAACTAGACATTGTGGAGAATGCGGAGGTCAATGGCCCTCATGGCCCGATCAATGGTGGATGCATAAGGATAAGGAATCCCAAATCGGGTGATGCGGAAGAATGTTTCTGGGACATCCGGGCATGTGGACCCAATTTTGCCAAAATAACCACGGTGAAGGGAAAAAGTCAATGTTTGATCTCCGAACTTCAAACAACCATAAATTTTGACTCCAGCTCTATTTTCATATAATTGGATTTCTTAATTTTGATGAGGGTAGATATATAAAAATAAAAGAAACATATTCAGCTCTAGTCAATTAATGCTCATTCCCGTCAAATGACAAAAAATGCCTGGTAGACCCAAAATAGTTTCTCGCACTTAAGGCCATAATATGGCATTTCTCAATGAAATCACATGAAATTGGTACCATTGGAATCATGTTTCCAAGATTGACACACAAAAATCAATAAATTCTAGATTCAATGAGGGATCAATGGATATTTTCCTGAAAATGTGGCCAAGTTTAGAATAGTGTTTTATTTGGTAGTTGGATGGATTCAATGAAACATGGGATGCCATATTTCAATGCTGCAAGTCATGGGATAGTATGGGGATAATTTTTACAAGTAACAAAACATCATTTCACTCCATTTAATACCTCTTATAAGTGGTTGAAGGATAGATTTTGGGATTTCCATTTTCCCTCTCTCTCTCTCTTCTTATTTTTCTATAAATTGGAGTGTTGGGCTCATTGTAAAGGGGAGGTAGTTTTGTTGTAGCAAATCTCTATCAAAATTTATTTGTGAAGCCAATGTGCTACAGGCCCTTGTAGTGGACTCCTTGCATGGTGATCTAAGCCCTTATTTTGTAAGAGATTGAACTGTGCATATTAATGAAGCAATAAATATGAGTTTGTGGATGTATCTTCCCTTGCTATGTTTGTTTGCCTTCTCTTTGCCCCTCCAATATCATTGCATATATATTGTGTCTATTCATTCTCTTGTAGGGATCCATTATCATTGTGTATGTTTGAGATGTTGTTGTGAATGCATTTTGCTAGATTGTGGAGAACTGTTATCACCCCTTCTAGTGTGCACTTTGCTTCTGTATCTCACACATTGGAAGACTACCCTCACTCCCTCCTTCTCTGATTGTATCACCACTATAGTGTAGGCTTTCATTTTTATGCATTCTCTCTCCTTGGTCCCTTAGAAATTTATATTAGGATAGTTAGTTTTGCCTGTATTAGAGTAGATTGTGGCAAGTAGTTTAGGAGCAAGAATAAGCTTTCTCTGGAGGTCTATCTCAAGTAACAAGTCCCACAACTTGGAGATACTACCCATGTTATCCAATCACACCGTGAGCTCAAGTATATGTAATTGTGTGAACATTAGGGTGCTATGATTTGGTGATAACACATATTTGGCGATCTTGAAACTTTATTCAAAATTATTTTTCGTACCACCCTAATCATCGATTAAACAAGAAGTAAAATAGTATAATGAGTCTTTCATGACATCTTGCAATGTTTCCATGAAAAATCACACTGCAACATCTTCATGTTTCACTCCAAGGATATCAAAAGATGTGGTAAAGGATATAATATGATCATGAGGACGTTTTTTCCATATCCATATGACTTAGGAAAGTACTTCCTTGATCGTTGTGGAATTTCATGGAGTGGTTGAGTCAAAGACAACAGCAAGATTTTTATCCTTATGACACATGCACTTGTGCTATCATTTCCTATTCTATCTCTTCTTCTCTATCTAATTTAAGAGGAATGAGGATTTTGATTCAATAATTGGTTCTTCATGATGACATTTAAGAGGGTTTTTAGGAACTTATCTTCTTTCCAAAGATGATAGGAATTATGAAATCAACTATTCCTTGTTCCTAAAATGTAGGGATGAAAACAACACTTGCATGATGATATTTAGTATACATTATCTCTTCCATTTTACTCAAGTTCTTCGAAGGAAAGAAACTTGAAAAGTACATATTTATCAAAAGGATTGCAACTATTTTTGGTATTTTTCAATTTTTTTGTGTTTTTGTATTTTGAAGAGATCTCTATAGGTGCACGAGATAGATCTCTCCCAAAGCAGAGTAACCAAAAATTGTTGGTGAAATAATGTTTCGTATGGAAAATTATGTGTTTCCACCAATTCACACGGGGTTATGTTCCTCCTTCTAGTGTATGGGGATGCTCTAATTATTGAATGTAACTATCCTAATTATATCTAAATGTTTTGGGGTGTTAAAATAGGTCAAGGATCACACAGTAACACTTTAGTGAACCTTTTTAAAAGTTCTTATATGGGGTACAAAGGAGGAATATTTAGTGATGAGGGGTGAAGGAGAGAAATTAGAAAATGAAGGTTATTTTTACGAGAAGACAAGTGCAGAGTTCACACCCAATAACTCGAGTAGTTCAACATTCAATTATATAAAAGAAGAAATGAAGCATCTAACGAGACTAACAAACTAAAGACAAATAGTTCTTTAGGTTCATTTATGATGAACACAAAGTTCCTTCTTGATCACCATGCTTATAAAATTGTAAAAGAGAGAGAGAGGTAAGGAAAAATGTTAAAAAATAACATGGAAGAATGTATATATATTTTTGTGTTGGTGATACAAATATAAAAACCCAAACTACAATCCACAATTGTTACCAAGAACTAAAATTAATGATCCTTGAATGAAGGACAAATTCTAATTTATAGCATTGTGAATTACCTCTTCCTCTACCTACCACATGTCTTTTCATGTCTTCACTCAAATTTTGACTTTAAGTCTTCTTATAAAATGAGAAATAAGCTCCTTTTTATAAATCAAAGGGTATTTTTGAATTCAAATTTAGGTAGTCACTTATGTGAATGATACGAATTACTATGATTACTCAAAATGAATAAGTCAAAAGAGGGAAAGAATAAAGAGGGAGGAAGAGAGAAGAAGGAAGGAGTAGGATTTGACATATTCGATGAAGAATATCATCCCGATGAAGAAATTTCTATGATGATCAAAATCTCCTCCTCCAGATGCACATACACCTTAATATAATAAAAGAATCTTTAGAAACATTTTAGAGAGATTTTTTTGATGTGAGCTCAAGGTGACCACAAGAATTACTCATGATGATCCCTCTTTGATCTGCAAGTGAGAGTGAGGATCACTATTTCACTCCTTAGGTTTTCACAATTATCCCTTGATAGCTCATAGTGCTCAAGTTGTTTGATGTTCCTCTTGATGATTAGTTAGTTTGATTAGCTATCTTAGTTCACCGAGCTCACTGATGTAACTCCAACCAAATCCTTTAACTTTCTTAGCTTGTTAGACTTGGCTAGCTCATTTTAACTAGCCCACCCAACTCACTTGACCTAGTTCACTTTCATATTCTCCTCATGGAAAAGGATGAGTTCTTAACTAGCTCACATGACCTGGCCCACCTAACTCACAGCAAAATTTGTAATGATATCACCTAAACTCAACTCAACTATCAAAGAGATGATAATGACCTCATCTAATGAATCATGTGTTTCAACAATATTCTTGACATTTTTTGAATCTGTGAAACCTGCAAAATGTCTCTAGATTTTCAATGTTTCACCTTGATATCGTTTTGTCTTGATTCTTAACAAAACTATGATCAAAATGATGTTTTCAAGACTTATGTGAAGAGTTAATTTCCTTATTTGATCCATGAAACCACCTTACAACCATGTGAAGATTTCAAACATGTTTGAGATGAGTGAAAGAGGATCCAAATGCAGCAATCTTCATCCAAAACAAAGACTTTCTATGTTTAGAAAGTCATAGCCAAGACTTTTTTTTAGTAATTGTTCCTTACATGCATTCCGTGATGCTTCCTATCTATCTAGAGGACCAAAATGTTGATAATCTACATTATTTGGCCAATTTATATTTTTAGATGTGCCCCTCCATAGACATATGATATTTTTAGTAAATGCAATACAAATGTCGATCGTGACAAAACGTTCTTGAAATTATTGGTTTTATGCATGATACCCCACTCCAATTTTGGCATATTCCTTGATATAAAAAAGTGAGAAAATGAATTTTTCATAAGAGAGGGAATGATACTAAGACAAACTTAGTCCTCAATATATAAAAAAATCAACATCTTCATCATGCAAAACAAGTTTCAACTAAACTAGATTATTCGAACACACCTCCTCCGATTTTTAGATGATTTCTCATGTTGAATTTTGATAATTTGAAAAAAATTGAGGAATATTACTGATGAAAAAAAAATCCTCCATATCCATAAATAATAAGGTCTTCATGGCTCGAATACTAGTTCACGTGAAACTAGATTTTGCAGGATTGTTTCCTCCAATTTTAAAGTGATTATGCCTCTCGGATCCTCGGGAAGTGAAGAGGTACCTCACTATCCTTTCACTAATATGTCATGGAATCCATTAATAGTTTCTTGGAGCTTTAAACAACTTAGCATGAAGTGTGCCATGAAAAACACTTGATAGTTATGCATTTTCATGCTTTAACGATCATCGACAATGAAATTTGAAGTGGCAGCAACAAGGGCACAAAATAGGGTATCAATGGCTTATGGGATAAAATTTACTCACATGAAGAATTTTGAAGAGGATTGAAGATTGATTTGGGATGAATTTTATATTCCCCACAATCCCCATATGCCTGGAATAGATGGGATAGTTGAGATGGTAAAACCCACCACCCATATAACTGAGAAAATGGGTAAGTTGAGAAGACGTTTCCCTAAGCTCCATGAGGTATTTTCATGAAAATATTTATCTCATTTTGACTCCTAAGATCATTGCAAGATCAATGGGATGATTTACAAGACTTGATTTTCCTCTTTATACAAAAATATCCTTTTTCATTTGGGATGACAAAATCAATCGTCACAAACCGATCTATCTTGAGAAGAAACCATGTCTTTTTTTTTTAATTCCATCCTCGAAGAGGGATATCCAATATTTCCAATATTTTTTTCCTTTTACTCATCACAAAGCTCCTAGAATAATTCATTGAAGTTTAGGTGTCAGCTTTAGACTATGCAAGCTCCTTAACCCTAAAAACATGTTTTCACCGATATTACTCCAAGACTCCAGAAACTATCCTAAATATTTCCAAAATAAATTCCACCATTCTTCAAAATTCTTGATAATACCTCCATATTATATTGATTATTTTATTCATTATCATAGGATGTATGCCTTCATTGGAAGGCTAGAATTGACCTTTTATGATCATTGAGAAACTAGCCGTTGGAAACAATTTTTGAATGATATGAAATGACATTTACACAATATTTTATACACTAGGAAATCTTATTGAACACACTAGGATAAATTACATGGCTGGGATGAACATGATACAAAGGTAGACTAGCCAGAAAGGGTTTAGGAAGGCTTAGAAGAAAAATTTAGACACTTGAAAATTTGAAATTTTCATGTTACAAATTTGCATGACAATAGATGCAAAATTGTCAATTTTCCTTATTAGTGAAAAATTACATAAGCAATTTTTATTTTGAAGGTCACTTGAGTGAATAAGATAAACTATGGGAAAAGTGCATTCTTAATGCAAAATTAGAATATGGAGAGATAATAGGGAGAGAGATAAAGAGAGAAGGATTGACCAATATGATGGGAATTAAGCTTTTTATGTTGAATAACTAGCCATTCATGATCCTTGAGAGTAATTCCTAGAACAACCTCATGTTCATTAAATTCTCTACTAAATAGTGATATCATAGGTGCCACTGTTTCTTTTTCTTGAATACGAATGCAACTAAACACCTTAATCCATTTATTGGGAACATCATTAATAACCTTACACTAATTAAAGCATTCCTTGTGATCTCTTGTAATGTTATAAATAGAGCCTCTCTCATATTGGTAAGGATCTATAAAGTATATTCATTAAAGGATAAAAGATCATTTTACACCTTCTTAACCAACACTTGGAAAGAATCAATGAGTTATTTTGATCCAATGAGTAGAATGGATCCAATATTTTTACATAACTACTAACATCATCCAAAATATCAAAGGAATGTTGTTCACTAGATTTGAATTTAGAGATGGAATATTTTATCATGTCATATCTAACATTCAGTGTGTAGATCTAAATTGGGATAGGTTCTCAATGCAATAGATGAGAACATATTCCAACTCACAAGAGCATGGGAGTCATGAAACTCATTTAAAAATAAGCAAGAACACGTTACCCCAATGAATATTTTCTTTCTCAATCTGCTACCTCCTTTTCTTTACTTATGAAATAGTGGTGAGAACATATTTGAATAGAGATAGAACCTTTAGCAATAATGGTGTTCCATTTTTAATTTTATTTCAGTTAGTATGGACATATTCTAGTCTAGGAAGCTAAATAAGATAGCAAATATTGTAATCTAATATTACTAGTTTTGGATTGCAGAAATATAAATATTGGAATTATCTATATTACAAAATCACATATAATGGAATCTAATGGTCCAAAATTGGAATCCAAAATCAAAATATTGGATTTAAAAATATTGAATATTGGAATTTACTATACTTAAAGATCACATATATTGGAATCCAATGTTACAAATATTGGAATATGTAGTCGATATATCATATTATGGATTACATTTAATAATATGGGAAAATCATTTAATGATTTTGGGAATCCAAATTTGATAGAAAATAAATAAATATAACCTACTTTTGTAATCCTAGCTAGCATACGTTAGGATTTATTTATACTTTTTAATATGGTTCTTATCAATTGTTGGGCCCTTGAAATATTGGCTAAGTACAAAAGGGCGCATAGGTGCGCAAGGCCTAGTTGAAGAAAGGAGTGCAAGGAGAAGGCGAGGAAGAGTTTAAGGAAGGATTTAAGGAAACCCGTGGTGTGCATGCGAGAAAAAGCCAAGGTTCCAAGACTTAGCCATATTGGGAATTTTTGGTAGGATACGAGGAAAATGTGACCCAACTACGCATGTAGAGTGGATAAGGTGCCATCCTGGTGACAAGTTGGCCTAGGAAGGAATATGCCCTATGATAGAGGATTCTAGAAGGACATCATGGCATGGAGTGGTGAGCTCAGGCCTGGAGGAGCATGCACTCCTGGAGGACCACATTCAGACACTTGGCGATGGATCTGAGGCCGCAGGAGAATGAGTTGGTAGATCAAAGAGGCTATATATACAAGTGCTGTGATGTAAACATAACGAAATAGAGAAAGGGAAGAGCTCTGTAGAAATACTGCAAAGACTCTATTAGCTTGGGAAAATAAGGGTAGGAAATGATGTATCAAGGGTTGGGAACTATAAATTTTCTTTTGAGGGCCTAGTTATATAAGTCTAGTTATAATACATGACTACATATGCCTTTCATGACATTTTGTAATGGCCTAATGAATGTAATAAGGTTATCAAGTTGATATGAATATGAGAATTCATGGTTCGATACATACATCCTTATTCATAGTTCTTTCTCATTTATGTTTATGAACTAGTATGAATGCTTGTATGATTTCCTTTCTATTTTGATGTGATTTATTTGATCTTTAAACACTTTATGTCCGGAATAACCGCAAGGATATAGAAGCCGTTTTGAGCTCTATGGTGCTTGTATGTCTTATTTCCTTTAAAAATCCATTCCTCTCAAATCATAGATGATGTTTCCCATTAAAATCACATAAAAGAGAGACTCGGCACCAAGCACGTGCCTCGGTGAGCACCCAATGCCCATTGGGTTATAGGTAAGTGCACATGAGATTTATTTCCTTTGTGATGGGGGTAAAAATGACTACAAATTGGTTCTTGTTGTTGGGAATGCTTTTCAATTTGTAGTGGGAAATGAAATACATCACGATCTAGGTAATGAGTAATGACATAATGTTTAACTCTTTAAAGTGTTGAATCATGGTTCAAGAGCACGAAGGATGAATTTTCTCGAGATTCAACACTAGACCTGAATTTAATACATGTTGGTGGGTGGAAGAGAACCTCTTCCATGATTTATATGAAACATTTTTTTGTTGCTTCCAAGTAGAATTGTATGAATGGCTCTCAGCATATACGTCTAGATCAAGCTGGTATTATAGATCACACACACGCAGGCCCAAAGAAGAGTAACAGAGGATGCAGGGTGTAGATCTAATGTGACTTGTGTGTTGGATCATTGGTGGAAGGGTATGTTCGCTAGTTACTCTTTGGAGTATGTTATTTCCACATATTCTTATCTGGAAGTTGCTGAGTTTGAATTTCTGTGAGAGCCCAGAGGATCATTTCTATGTGTTATCCCTCCTGGTAATGAATATATTGATTGTTACATTGAGTTTAAAGGCATTTCCATTGGATAGGCTAAACCATTACGAGTGTTGGGTGAGGAAGCTAGGGTGGAGGAAGATGGTAGATATTACGATGGAGAAAGAAAGGGAGGAGAGATAGCTCAAGTATAGTGAAGCACATGAAAGGGAGATTCTAGATGATGCAAGGCTACAAGTGTGATGGATCTATGGAGGCAGACATTATGGGAAGGAATCGAGGTTCACGTGGAGGATGTGGAACTTGAGCAGTCTGTGTTACCCCATCTTGGTAAGCACATAAGATAGACCCCTTCGGCTTCTAAAAGAGTTCATCACACGAGAGAGAAGAGTCATTGGCATGTATTTGAACCCACCTAGTGACCAAACCATGGTGCTTGGTTTTCCAGATCAAGGAAGGAGTATCGTTGACCTAGTTGGTATCAGTGGAAGTGACATATCTACACCCAGGAGATATAATTTTTCAATTCCCACTTCTATGGCTATGCATATTCCAGTATTCAGAGGAGTCTTTGGACAAAGAGTAAGTAAAAAAGCCTTCGGTCTCACTTCTAGGAGTGGCGTAGGGGAATAGTGGTAGTGGGGCATTATCACATATTGTTGGCACATAGTTGAGTAGAACCTTGGGGACACTTGGCATGACTACTACTGGACTTAGTGGTTATGGTGATCCGGTGGGTCGGGAGGATCGGACCGGTGGACCTAGTGGTTCTGGTGATCTTCTAGCTCGGGAGGCATAGGACCTAGTAGACCTAGTGGATCTAGTGGAAGAGGAAACATCGAAAGGAACAAAGGCTCTAGATCGGGAGGAAAAAGGGCCCAACCACTCCCTCAAGTATTTTTGAAATGTCTTTACATTTTCTAGATTACCGAGAGGTATTGAAGATGTTGCGTAGAACATGTTTACAAGTATGAGTTCTATGGCATGCAAAGGGGATCACAACCTTGGAGTATAAGGCTAGTTAGTTTATAACTACGTTACGGGGCACGTGCATAATCGCTGGTATAGGAAATATGACCCTCATCAAATAGTAGTGTATTATCTTGCTTTAAAGAATGCCTTCTTGGTAGAATTCCACATCCTCGAGTTTGAATAGAAGAGCATCGGTGCCTTGAAGGAGATTCACAGGAATGGCGAGAGAGTGTGCGGGAGTATGATGTGTGCTTAAAACTCTCTTGTCTAAATTTTCATATGATATTCACCCTTCATAGCATGTTGAGTGGTTTTTTGGAGGGTTAATCAAACCTTTTAGAAGGGCCTTATCTCATAAAACTTTGATAGATCCGCGCGAGGTGCTATAAGTTGCTCTACGCACCGAGGCTATTGGTAGTGTTGACAATGGTATTATCCTATTTTTAGAGGCTCAAATTGTTGTTATGGCTAAGCAGCTAGAAAATTTATTTGTAAACTCAGCCCATGAGAATTGCAGTGGTTTATGGTGTACAAATTGTGAAGTAGAGGGGCATGTCAGGATAGTTTCCCCCAGGATGGTAGTATGTTCCATGACGATAGACACTTGTGATATTTTCATGGGGACCATGATGCAAGTAGATGTCCCTTGTTACAACGTGTAATTCGAAAGAATGTGTCTTGCTACTATAAGATATGCACCTTTACAACCCATGATACTAAGGATTGTAGGCTTATTGATCAAATCCATGAGGCCATTGATCATGGGGTGCCAAATTAACATTGCTAATGCAGTTCTAAAGGTGATGATCACCATTATGAGGAGTGCGTAGATGGAGGCACGTATGGAAGGGGATTTTACAGAGGATTCCATGGTCATGGTAACCATGGAGGAAGAAGTGAGTTCCCACATGGAACTTATTTTAATTATGGGTCTATAGAGAATTACAAATGAGAGTTCCCTTACCTATTGTAGTGCTCATGGTGTGGGAAGAAACACAACTATGAGGAGTACCTTAAGTTATTTGAGCACATGAATCAAGCAGCAACGGAAACACAAGGGTGATGCAATGGTAAGCATTAAGAAGATAGACACACAATGGATGGCACGGGTAACATGTGATGTAGGCATAGAACCTTTTTGGTAACAATAAGAGCAGAGGCCACATGTGAAAATAAAATACAAAGGAAGAGGACTCTGGTTTTAGGAGAAGAAGTGGTGCATTGAAAGTACCGAGATCCCGCTTGTCGAAGGTGGTATATCAAGATACCATGGACATATTTTGGAGTTTACAAGGAGAAATACAATGTTTAAAGGATCAGTCCAAGAGGGAAGAGAAAATGAGGAAGGTCAATGTGCTAAGATATGACCTTGATGAGGTTAGAGAAGCATATAAATTGCTAAGGCAAGAGAATGTTATTCCCTTGCTAGGATCATGGTTTAGGGTGAAGGTACCACACACCAGAGAAGATCACAAGAGGTAGGTCCTACATGCAAACATTCCACCTCATAGCCTTGACTATGAAAGGAGATCACGTTAAATGCAGTGGTGGATGGATGGTTGTTGAATAATATCCTCATTGACATATGTACAATGGTCAATGTTCTCACATTGGATGCATGGCATCAGATGGGAAGGCCTACATTACATCCATCTTAGAATGTGTTGTATATGGAAAAAAAAACAAAGGAAATGCCCATTAGTGTCTTAAAGCATGCGAGATATCACCATTTAGGGAGCTAAGTTTACTAGGGACTTTCTATTCTTGGTGCTCACCGAGGCGGACAACTTCCCAATACTACTTGGGTGCCCATGGTGTTCTGAAAAATGTAGATCTTCGGTTCAAAAATGGGTACATAAGATTTGAAAATGGGGAGGAGCGAGTCATCATACCCTTGGTTGATGGGAAATCAACACCCTATATAGAACCTTTGGGAGAAGAGGTCTTGGATAGAATATATGTGCGCTCAATCAGGGATCCAAAGATAATCCATCCTACTGATGGAGTTATCCCATTTGAAGATGCTCAGTTAGTAAGCTACACCACTATTCTCATGTGATAATTGGGCACACGGGACCTATGAATTGATCGAGATAAAAATTTAAGAGGATCGGTGACAAAGGTGACAAAGGCATGCATAGTCAGTGCTAGGAGGAAAAGAGCCACCTAAATACTCAGGAGGGGCCTCCCCTGAGGCATTTTTACAAAGGATGGAAGCTTAGTGGAAGGAGGAAAATGAAAGAAGAGGGATGTTAAGTTATGTCCTACTAGGAACTGTTGCACACTGGTGGGCAACACATCGGGATAAATGGCATGAAGTGAGAATTTCCTTCTCTATTCATTTCTCTAGAAGTAATGCACCCACCACCATCAAGGACTACCATGGTAAGGAGCCCGCCTCTTTCCACGTCCAAGCCTGTGAAAGGACCTAGAGGGAAGGCACGGAAGCTTTGCCACCATCCCTTTGGGTGCACAAACTGTATTCTACACCGCATGGCTATGCACATGCATTATACATACATTCGATACACGCCACCAAACAGGAATTAATTAGTATGAAATAATGGTTGACCTAGTTCAAACATTTTAATATTGAAGTACCAAGCCTTTAGTTGATAAGGCATTAAAGGTTCTTAGACACCTTACCA
Source organism: Taxus wallichiana var. yunnanensis (assembly GCA_018340775.1). NCBI lineage: Eukaryota > Viridiplantae > Streptophyta > Pinopsida > Cupressales > Taxaceae > Taxus > Taxus wallichiana. The sequence continues at coordinate 181,731,773 of CM031233.1, read as the reverse complement.
CGGGGATAACACCATGGTAGAAGATAGGATGCTAGACTTGCTTAGTGAACCAGGTTTGGGGAGATGTTTGAAGAAGAAGAGGAAAGAGAGGAGGATCATTTTGTGTGCACGTGTGTGAAAAAGGAAAAAGGGAAGCTTGTTTATGTGATTGATGGGGAGAAAAGGAAATTTTGGATGTTAACCATTACGTAGGGATGCGTAAGGTAGTGGACGGTGATGATACTCACACGCGTGCCTACCACAAACCTTTAAAAAAATGGTTAACATCAGCTTAGGAAAATAACCTACGGAAGCTATCATTGGAGATTACTAGTCACAGAAGGAAGTCTCTAAGATCATTGATCTTTTGCATGAATTTGAAGATTTATTTCCATGCGGGTACCATGAGCTCAAAGGCATCCACCATTCCTTGGAGGAAATGAGGATAAAGCTAAAGGACAGTGTGTGCGCATGGTCAAGAAGAGAACCTACAGGATGAATCCCAATTTGTGTGTGAAGGTAAAGGAAGAGAGACAAAATGATAGGATCTAGGATCATTGAAGTGTGGAAGAATCAGAATGGATAAGTGTGATGGTAATCAACATCAAGAAGGATGGGCATATTAGGATCTACATGGATTATAGGGAGCTAAACCTAGTGTGTGTCATTGATCCTTTTCCAAACCCCTTCAGATTAAGAAATTCGGAGGAGTCGCTAGGCGTGAAATCCATTCCTTCTGAGATGGATTTTGGGGTACCACCAAGTCTGGATTGCAAAGGAAGACTAGGAGAAGAAAATATTTTCCACTGAATGGGGAATTTTTTCATACACAGTCATGCCCTTTGGGTTGAAGAATGTGCCTACTATTTTCTCATGCATAGTGGTATAGGCATTCCAGGACTTCATCCACAAATTCCTTCAAGTATATCTAGATGATTGGATGGTGTATGGCACAGTAAAAGACCATTGTGATAATTTAAGACCGATGTTTGAGAGGTGTTGGTGGTTCAGGATATCCCTCAACATTAAAAAGTGTGTCTTTGATACCCCATTTGGAACGTTATTGGGGCATATCATATATAAGGAGGGCTTGCTAGTAGATCCTACCAAGGTTGCAGTGATTGTGGGATGGGGAACCTACTTGCGAGCACACAGTGTGTGGGTTTCTTTGACACGTGGGCTAATACAAAAATTTCATCAAGGGGTATGCCAAGCTCACCATGCCTTTACAAGAATTGCTCAGACATAAAAGTGCCTTCCATTGGGGAAAGGCGCAGTAGAAGGCATTTGATACATTGAAGGATAGGCTTGTCACTGCGCCTATATTACATTTTCCCTCTTGGGATAAGCCCTTCCATGTTCATGTAGATTCCTCTAGAACGACCATTGGGGCAATGCTTGCACAACCTGGTGAGGAAATTGTTGATCATCCCTTATGCTTTGCAAGTAAGAAGTTGACACCAAAAGAGAAAAATCATACTACAATTGAGTGTGAAGCATTGTCAGTGATCTACGTGTTTCACAAGTTTAGACAGTATCTACTGGGAACTCCCTTTGTGTTTTACACTGACCACATGGCATTAAAGTACTTGGTGAAAAGGCCCATTCTACAATGGTGCATATGTCGTTAGGTGTTGTTATTTTAATAATTTTAGTTCATGGTAGTTGTGAAGCCTAGAAAAAGTAATGTGGACCTGATCATTTGTCAAGGATTGATTTAGGGAGAACACACAACATTGAAGAGATAATGCACACACAACTATTTAGGTTGTGGCATGTGCCTTTAGATTTGGAAGAGATTGCAGTATTCCTAAAGGACGGTGTGGCACCGAGAAGGGATGAATACATTAGAGAAGAATCAATTAGCCATACACACCATGCCATAAATGTTGATCATTGGGGACTTATAAAAATTTGGGTGCGATGAAGTTTTACGCGGGTGTGTGCTAGTGCATGAGTGCCTCACCATTATAAAGGAAGCACACAAAGGAAGTGGAGGTTGACATTATTTATGTGATGCCACTTCACATAAGATATTAATGGTAGGCTTGTGGTGGGAAACCATGTATACGGATTGTAAGGACTATTGTAAATTGTGTGAGCATTGTCACCGCATTAGAAAACTAGGAAGGAGAGATGAAATGGCTTTGCACCCTATCCCTAGCAATGAACCTTTTAAGAAATGGGCAATAGAATTTGTAGGCCCTATTGCACCAGTAAAACGAAGGAATGGATCATGCTAAGTAATCACTTACATAGACTATTTGACATGGTGGGTAGAGGTAGCCCCAAGTAAAGACTATACAATAGCTAAAACAACAAGGTTTTTTTGGGAAAACATTATCACAAGGTATGTATGCCCTTTAAGTTTAACTAATGATAGGGGTACACATTTATTGAATGAGACCGTGAGGATCCTATCAGTAGAGTTGATGGTGGCTCATCACAAGACTACACCTTATCACCCATAAGAAAATGGAACCGCATAAGTGTTTATAAAAATACTTTGAGTCAAACCACGAGAAAAATTTGTGATGTCATAATAAAAGATTGGGATGACAAGGTATCAACCATATTATAGGCTTATAGGACAATTTATTAAAGGTTGAACAAAGCCACACCATTTCAATTGGTGTTTGGCGTGAAGTTGTTCTAATATTCAAGTTCATGATACCTTCTCTGCGAATAAAACTCACATGAGGCTTGGATGATGACCAAGAATTGGAAGAGAGAATTGAGGAATTGATGAAACTGGATGAAAGACGATCACTCGCGAGTTGAGCCAAATAGTAAAAAAATCATGGCATGATCGCCACATTAGAAACAAGAAATTTGAGGTTGGGCATATGTTCTTCTTGTATGATTCCAAGTTTTGTGCCACCTTGAGAAATTGAAAGTCCATTGGTTGGGTCCATATATAATCTCGTACATCCTTGATTTGGGAACGTCTAGTTCAAGCACTAGATGGAATGAAATTTCTTGGAAACTTCAATGGGAGTACATTGAAGCCCTACTATAAATAAGGCTTCTTGGTGTTTGTAAATAAGGCAATTTTTCAAGATAATTTTGAATTTCCTTTTTGCATTTCCTTTCTTGTATTTCCTTTCACGTTGTTGTTTTATTTTACGCTTTGGGTTCCAAAAACCTTATTACATTTTAAGGGTTTTGAATGCATAGAGGGTCGTACATCATTTAAGTCTGGGTGGAGAGATGTGAAGGAAAGTGTGGGTAAAGTTCCAAGGAAGATTCTGTTTAAAATCACGGTTGAGTAGCCCTATTGAAAGAGGTGCATGAAATAAAAGGTGGAAAAGGATGGTTGGTGTCAAGATAAGACTACTTTATGATCCCACATACGAGAGAAGTAAGAAGCGCAAAATCAATAGGCGAGAGAAAAAATCACGAAAGAAGAAGTGCCTTTGGTATAGGTGACACGCGCATAAGAGACTCTGTCAAGATGGATTCGGTTACATGCCGGAAGGTTGGGGATTATCCACACAGGTCGGGTGCAAAAGTTAGGGCACAAAAGTGAGGCTTTGTTTGAAAAATCCACTTTAAATATTAAAAGTATAGTGGTAGGTGAAGTAGCATTTAATGCTTAAAAGTGGGAAAAACTATAAATAAAGGTTCGAGCATTTCATTATTCACTTTGCATATCAGGAGAAAGAAGCACTTGTGCATATTTACAAACTAGGGCTTCTAGAATTGATTGGTGTGAAGAAAAAATTGAAAAGTGTGAGCATGAGTCACTAGTTCATATTTACAAACCTAAGAGAAGGAATTTCACTAGTGAGCATAAGAGAAAAAATAAGAAGGCACCGTTTGTAAAGTAATTATCCAAGTTAGGGTTTGAAGAACTATGGCATGGGTGTAAGGGGTTTTCTTCACAAGTTCAAGATCTAAGGTTGGAGGGAGTGGAAGAACAAAGTAACAACAAGTGGTTGAAGTGATAAGAGAACCTAAAAAATGGAACGTAAGAAACTAGTGGGCACACCTCGGAAGAGGAAAGGGAAAGAGTAAGAAACAAGAAACTATCACGTATACAAATGAAGAGTGGTATGCGAAATGCAATACCCAAATTGAGTATTGCCAAGAAAGGGGTGGGAGTTCCATTTAAGAAACATGTTTGTAAGTGATTACAATCATCATTCAAGCACAATTGAGAAGGAGATTGTGCTTGGAGTTAGTGTGCCCAAAAAATAAAAGGACACCATAGGGATTTCCCATCTATGATTATGACGTAAAAGTCAAGTTGGAGAAGTCATGGTTATTGAAACTCTTTGAGTTTCCCTACTTCCATGCACGCACTTAGACCAATGGTTGATGTTACAAATGCATGAAGATTACTTCCATAGAGTAGGGTGAAAGATGTACATTACCCCTCATCTCATTTCACATTTCATGAGGCCTCATCTCTGAAGGAGATAGTTTGAAGGTCGACTTAAGTGAAAAAGAGGAAATTAAGGAGATTGTCGCCATTAATGCATACAAAAAGGGGTCGAGGTACTATGATATTATGAACATTAAGGACTTAGTGATGAAGATGGACGCGCACCTTGTAACAAAAATGAATTTCCGGGAGAGATGGACCCAAGTTAACAAGGCATGGTTGCATGTTTGTAGGAAAATTTTAGAGGGCACCATCTACAACTTATCTACTTTCATCACCAATGAGATTGTTAGTAGAATGCAAAAGAAGGTGATGAAATCCTTTTCGGTAATTTCTTGCTAACCTTTTTGTTTTCAAAGATTGGAGTATTGGATGCATGGGACAAATTCATGTGGGATTACCCTAATGAGGACCCTTCACCTACGAAGAGATTTTAAATGTATTCCTATGATAGTATGATGATGGTCATGCACGGGCGCACTTGGAGAAATGGTATACATGCCTGAGGAATGTGTTTGGGGTGGAATGGAGGATCCATGAACAACTACCTGCAGCCACCAAGGGAGAGGCTGAGTTTTCGTGTACCACACTTCTTCTTGGGCAAATTCAAACGACATATGAGACATGGAGCCCATGGTGCAAGCTCACCTTTAACTTCACAGCTAAATGCTTCCAAGCAAGAGTGAATAGGTTGAGAGAATCCAAGAAGTTGAGGTTGGACCTTAGAAGTATAGATTGCGAGCATAGGAAATGCATAAAGGGTTGGTCTACCCCAATAAGTGCACATATGTGGAGAGGTATGTTTCACATGAGGTCCAAATGGTGAGATCCATGACCTTTCCCATTGCAGAAGGATCCGTGGCGCGTATATACCTCTGCATAAGACCCAAAGATGGGAAGGACGTGTATTTAGAGAATGATATATCCATACACGAGGACCCAAAGGAAGGAAAAGAACCGAGAGAATAAAATACCAAGTCTGGTGGATACATAGGTAAATGGTTCCCCTAGGATTAGTGCCATAACACGCTTGTATTCACGTAAGAAGAAGTCCATAATCAAAGAGAAGACTCCCAGAGCTAGAAAATTTTTTGGACAAGGAGTCATTGGAGGAAGAAAATATAGAGTCACCTACACTTTGGAATCCTGGTTAGGAAGAAGTAGAGGATAGAAGAAGGGACCCCCTCGGGAGAAACCGAGAATTTGGAGAATTACATAGGGGAAAAAGACGATGACGATGAGGAAGATGGCAATGAAGAAGTAGATCTGGTAGAGATCAAGAGCCACCCATATTCGATGTGCATCATTCGGAAGAGGAAGGCAAAGAATAAGAACAGGGGTTTGTTTCATGCGGTGCAAGAGTAGCCGAGGAGGAAGGCACACAGAGGACATAAGAAGAAGTTAGGAGGTCGGTGCGTAGAAGCGAGAGGACTCCAAACCTTACACAAGAATAGGTAACCAAGGTTCTGAAGAAGAAGAAGTAGCAAAGATCATTAAGAGCTTGGTGGAAGAGGAGTTGGAACAAAGTCTTTGAGATGGTATTAAATGAGGGTAAGGAAGAGAGCACGAAAAAGGACCACGGTAGATTTGGAGGCCCCACTTTGACTATAGTTATTCCTAACGGCATGTGCATGGGAGGAAAGCACGAGGAGGAGGAGAGGTTAGGAATGGGTTATATTAATGACCCCAACAAAGTGTTGCGCACATGGTTCCAAAGCACGGTTCCAACAGAGGAGCTCATAGCAATGTCATCTTTTGATAAGGAGGTCAAATTGCATACCCATGAACAAGGAAGATGCTATCATCATGGCATTTGAGTTACATCTTTATGAGACAAAATTTGAAGTAGTGGGGAAATTATGACATTGCCAGAATCAAAAGGAAACAACCCATTCATGAATGTTCATCGGCTCTCATATGAACAATTGTGCAACGCGATCAACAAGGTATCCGTTGAGGTCGAAGCTAGAATCTTTAGGTGGAACAATAAAATCAAAGATCCGGAGGATGAACTAAAGAAGGAAGAGGAAGAGCTAGGCTGCGAGGACAAGGGAGCTAAGTCAAGAGAAGTTGATCAACACCAGTGGCGTGAGAGTTAAGGGATGAAAAGGCTAGAGTGCATGAAGTTTACAAAAGGTGGAGTCGATTACGAGATGTCATAATATTGAAGCATCCTACCTAGCACAGGTTAATTTTAAGAGACCTCTCGGAAATCGAGAGGTGGAGAATACCGAAAAATATCCCCAAAACCAGTTTAGCATGGGGGAAGGTGAATTTTTGGGGTTGTATGAAAAATTTCTTTGATTGTCAAGTGTTGCGATAGAAGGCTAAAGACGCTACAAAGAGATTTTGTGTTGCGCGTGCAAAAAGCATTGACGCACGTCAATGCTTTTTTTTGACGCGTGACAGCAAAATCTCCCTTCACGCATCTCAGAGCCTCGACCTCTTCTTTCTCATCAAAAATCTCCGTGTCGCGCATCAACAAACTCTTTTTCGTAAGCGTCAAGCATGCGTCAATATCAGTTGTACCTCCTTGTCGCACGTCAACTATTTGTCAAGGTCACACGTCAACAAATAACCCTCATTGACGCCGCGCCAATGGACCTCGCTGACGCGACGCCGTCGGACACTCAATGATGCACGTCATTATTGTTGTCGCGCCATCACTTAGGTCTATTGACGCGTGTCATTGAAGGTTCAGCGCGCGTCAGCAGCACCTCGGTGGCGACGCGCATCATTATGGTTGTTGACATGCGTCACCGAGTGTCCGCGACGACACGCGTCGCAGGCCGTCGCGATGGCGTGCATCAACAGACCTCGATGACGCGCATCATTACGATTGTTGATGCGCATCACCGAGGTCTATTGACGCGTCGAATGCATTTTTTGTCGCATGATAGCAAATATCCTATCACGCGTCTACAGCCTCTGCCGTCTTCTTGCTCATCGAAAAAATCTCCATGTCGCTCGTCAACAAACTCTTTGTCTTGCATCTACTATGCATCAATATCTACATATATCCTTATCTGCGCAAACCCTCCTTGTCGCGTGTCAATAACTTGCCCCCTTTTGCGTGTCTATAATACACTGATATATCATATTGTTGAAAAATGTGAAGTAGAAGTGTTTTACCCGGAAAATAATCTAGGTTTATATAGGGGATATTTTTCAAGGGTAGGCGAAAACCGACTTAAAAAAAAAATTAAAGCGTAATTTTTAGGCGATTAGGTCACTGACCCATGCCAAAAAATTCACCTTTTCAAAATTTTCAAAAATGGAATATTTGCCATATTACGAATATTTTCCACTAAAATTTTCCCCTAAGCACCTACCGCACGGAAGTATGCATCTTCCTAGAATTCTTTGGAGGACTTAACAAGATCCCTCACCATGGAGAGGTCAGCTGCTAGCTTTGGAGTCTGCAGAAGAAGTGGCCATGTGCTTAGAGAAGGAGGATAAGTTGAAATTCATGGCTCTCATAGCAAAATACATCAAGGTTCTTGTAGATGTGAAGATTACCTCCTCGAATGCTAAGGCCACGTCACGAAAACTCGTGCGGAAAGGGAAAAAGTGGCGAGCATGCTAGTTGCCAATGATGAAGCGGAACTTAAAGAGTTCTAGGAGAAAACAAGGGAAATAGAGCGGAGTGGGAAAATATCCTAGCCGAGGTTGAAAAGAAATTCAAGGCCATTTATTACATAAGGTGTTCAATCAAAAACCAGTTGAAGGAACTACACCTGTAGATTACACGAAGGATGGATGTGCTATAGGATATTGGCAAGGAGTTAGAAAATATTGTTGACACCATGAGTGCACAAGGAGATGGGATATGTTTTGATTAGGTGAGTGCCTTAGTGGGTGATCTCTGCCAAAGGGCACATAACAAAGTCAACACTGGAACAAGTTAGAGGTTGACTTATAAAAAGATTTTCCTAGTTTATTATAGTGATGCCATCACCATGTCCCATTCTTTATTCTTTCCCAAATTATTCATCCCCTTATTATTTTTCCAAGGCGTAAGTCTACTATTATTACTTATTCATTTAGTAAGTTTTCTCATGGGTGAAGAACAAGTGTAGTGTGGGGTGATGTTGGGCCCCTAAAAATTGGCTAAGCACAAAATGGCATGTAGGCATGTAAAGGCCTATTTAAATAAAGACACACAGGAGAAGGAACACGAGGAAGGGTTTAAGGAAGAGTTTAAGGAAACCCATGGTAAACACTTGGACAATGCCAAGGTTTTAGGACTTAGCCATATTGGGCATTTTGGGCGGATACGAGGAAAACATGACCCGAGTGCACATGCGCAGAGTGGTTAAGGTGCCACTGGTGACAGGTTGGCCTAGGAAGGAATATTCCCTATGATAGAGGATTCTAGAAGGACATCATGGCATGAAGTGGTGAGCTCATGCCTAGAGGAGCATGTGCGTATGGAGGAGCACATTCAGACACTTGGCTATGGATCTGAGGCCATAGGAGAATGAGTTGGCGGATCAAAGAGGCTATATATACAATTACCTCACCGAAGTAAACAAAATAGAGATAGAGAAAGGGTGAAGCTCTGCATAAATTCTCAAAAGAATTTATTAGCTTGGGTAAATAAGGGTAGGAAAGGATGTATCAAGGGTTGGGAATTATAAATTTTCTTTTGAGGGCCTAGTTATATAAGTCTTGTTATAATGCAGGACTACAATCACCTTTCTATGACATTCCTCAGAATTGCCTAATGAATGTAATAAGGTTATCAAGTTGATATGAGTATCAACATTAATGGTTTTGATACATACATCCTTCTTCATAGTTATTTCTCATTTATGTTTATGAACTAGTGTGAATTCTTGCATGATTTCTTTTACTGTATTGATGTGATTTCTTTGATCTACTAAGCACATTATGTCCGGAATAACTGCAAGGATCTAGTAGCCATTTTGAGCTCTATGGTGCTTGTCTGTCTTTTTTTCCTTTCAAAATCCCTTCCTCTCAGATCATAGATGATATTTACCATTAAACTCACATAAAGGAGAGAGTCGGTGTCTACACATGCCTTGGGTGAGCACCCAGCAGCCAACCCTTTAGGTGATAGGTCGGCGCGCATGGGATGTTTTTCCTTTGTGATGGGGGTAAAAATGACTACATCATTTTTAAATTCAATTGAGATGAAACTATGGTCATTTAAATAAAAAAATATCTAGCGAGCCTAGAGGCCACTAGGCTAGTGACATACAAAATATGCGAGATACTTCCAGTTCATTTACAATGGTGTGGTTGACCCTCAATAGAGCCAAAGAAATATTGAGGCTGTTTTGAAGAAAATGATAGAGGGTGACAATTGAGATGTTAAGAATAAGCTGGAATTAGAGGAATGTAATAGAATATAGAGCTTCTTCAATACTAGGCTTTACTTTTATTTGTTATCCATAAAAAAATATTGAAAGGAATAGCATAAATGCGCTAAGATCTAATGTTTCGTATTTTTAATAGATTGATCGAGAATCAATCATAGTCATGAAGTTAACGATCACTAAGAATTTTATTTTATTTAAACTGATGTGAAATATGTGTGCAATGGACATTATGAAGTCGAGGGGATTATATGGATTTAAAAAAACAATGAAAGAGATTTAAATCCTAGTGGTTGCTAGGTAATGCTGATGTAGCTTATCTAGGTAAATTAACATTAATCAAAATAGAATCCACCATATAGAAAAATATTATTTAACCTTGTTTATAATTGAACATATCTATTTATATAAATATGTTTAAATCCTTAACCGTATTATAAATTTACTAAATATAGACACACAGATTATACAAAAATGACATTGTTAAAAAAGAGTCACACATTATATGTAAAAATTTAAGGATTTTCTCATAACATGCTTATACAATTATAATATTGTTTCCCCGCATGCATATATATACATATGAGACTATTACTAAAGATAGGATCACACACTAAAGAAATAAATTCTATGTTTTTTTGTAACATAGTTTATTGTAAAACCATTCCTAAAGATAGACTTATAAATCAAAAAAGGTGCTCGAATACAATTTAGGGAAAAATTAAATAATTATAATTGTGGTTTTTATTTAAATGGGGATGGTTGTTCTATAAATGATTCAAGGGGTATCATTGATATACCTATGAATAGGGAAGATGTGATATGTGTGGAAGTAGGTATGGATGTGGGAATAGATGCCAAAATAGATGTAGGTATGATTGGTGTAGATATGGGAATAAGTGTTGATGAACTTGTGGATGTAGGAAAAATGTCTAGAGAGGTGGATGTGATGGTTGATGAAGGTGGTGAATATGTGGATGGGATAGAATCTTGATCAATAGTGTGCAAAGTGTTTATGACATGAGCGTTAGGTGCTTGGGATGTAGAAGGGGTGGTGGCTTGACTTGTTGGTGCATGGTTGGGGAATGGTTGCTTAAATATGTCAAGTGGTTGGTTAGGGGATGCATTAGTATTTTCCACTTGAAGATCAACTTAATCGATGAGACTTTGGAATAGATCTTTGAAGGTTCAACACCTCTCTATCTTGTGTCCTCGATTTGGTGATATTTTCAGTAGTGGTCTTCTTGATACCATGTGGGTCTAGCTCTAAACTAGTAAACTAGTCACTAGGGGGAAGTGTGATGAAATTGATGACCATAAATTTATTGAATATTGTGCTATATGACTCCTCGAGGGGAGTATAATTGGGTGTCAGTTTCAAAACTTGTTGTTGATTCCATATAGTACGTGTTGAGGCGAGAGGATTATTTAAAAATTACAACATTGGTCACCCTTTGATTAGTCATTTTGGGTAGATGATTTGGTGAATTCATTCTTGGATTTATTTGACCTCAATTTTAAGTAACCCTATTCAAGGGCACATGTCTAAGGTTCCGAGCCATAGTGAAGGCTTCATTGAAATTTTGGAAAGATTGGATCTGTAATGTATAAGCTATGTGCTTCGCACATGACCATGAAAAATTTCAATAAGATCATGTGGAAGAGGGAAAGATAACTAATTATGGTGTTACTCCATCAGTGATAAAATTCATGATGGATTCATCCTCAATTGTCTCGATGGTATAGAGATCATTAATGGTTACTTTACATGCAATATTAATTAAAAAAATTCAAGGAATAACTTTGCGAGATGGGACAAGGAAAATATAGAATGTTGGGTATATTGTTGTACCAATCCATGGCAGGAGTGACAAAATACATGGAAAAGGTACGTAGCATTAATTCTTGGTCATGTGCAATAAGGTAACATGCATGTTTGAATGCACAAATATGATGTTGAGGATCCTCTTTGCTATTAAATTTGGTGAATTTGGGAAATTCCCAATGTGGAGGATATGGTTTGATGGGAACAGATGGGTGAATGGGCTTTAATACATATATGTTCATATGAAAAGGATACTTTCATCCCTAAGGTTACAACCTCAATGTTTGGTAACCCTCTTGCTAAATCCTAGACGAGATCATTGGAGAGAGCTTGTTGAGGGATAAAAGGAGGTGGTTTCATATAGAATGTGGGGTAGGAATTTGGTGAGGAACCTCTTGATGAGTGGCTATTTGAGGGATTGGATAAGGATGAGTATATACTAAAAATCGTGGCTAGAGGGTTCGCATGTTGATAAACTTATGGCTATGAGATATGGAGATAATACATTGGTTGGGATTGAACAGTTGGTGGGGTAATTGTTACTTAGGTATATGGGTATGTCCGGGTTGATGTTGCTAATGAAATAGATGTGGTATGGGATGTTGTAAAAAATTTGTAAATAGGGGTTAAGATGCGATGGCATGGGAAGTAAGAGGATTATATTTTTCGGGTATAAGCTCGATGTTGGGACATAGTGACTGGGGTTGATGGTGACAATAGTAGTTGAAGGCACCGTGAGGAAGGGTATTATAAATGGTTGTAATAATTGAAGGGATATTAAGGGGGATAGGTGTGACTATCTGAGTGGTTTGGTGGGTTGAGAAATTGGCAGAAGAAGAGGTAGCGTGAGCCGCGAAGAACTCATTTACTTCAAATAGGTGGATTTGAGGATTGATCTTATAAGGATAAATTCATTGAATCAGTGGGTCATTTGGAGGAAGCTGAATAGATTTCCAAACTAGATAATGTTGGAAAGAAGTTTGGTTGGCATCCAGGAATTATGAAAGTGTACATCACCGCGAGGGACAAGTAGTGCTCTTGAATGTTCGATCTAAGAGATGATGGAGTAGTTGGTCTATAAGAGATATGCTAGTGATAGATGAATTAATCGGTCCACCTAGGTTTGAGGTGTTAGCGAGAGGATTTAGGTGAGAAATATCGATAAGTGGTTGAATTTATATGAGGGAGGTAACCAAAGGAAATGTTGATGGAAGTGTAGATGCTTTTTGATGCAAAGAATTGGAATACGTAAGATTTTCTTCCATTATTTTAACATCTAAGCGAGTAACTACGGCATGAAACAAATTTTATCTAGAAAATCAAGAAAATAATTGTTTTATTATTTTCTCTTGTCTTTGATTAAGAAAAAATGTGAAAAAGAAAAAGAGGATGGTTGTAAGAGGACCTAGAAGAAGGCAAGCTATGTTTGGTTTCATTAAAGTTATAGGAGGAAATGTCCAAATGGTTTTCTGTTGGGTGATCAAAACCCGATGAAAGCAACAAGGGAAAAGAATGTTTCAGTGTGTTAATTGATGTGTGAAGTTTCGTAGTGTGTGGAAATTTTTTTGATGCGAAGATGGAACCCTATTTAGGCTATGTGAACAGGCATGATGCACCTTTGGTTCATTTTAGACCAAATTTGAAATGTTAAGTTCAATGTAGATAATCACGCGGGAAAGCGAAATTACAATGTAGAAAGGATAAAATAGGGGAAAAAATGAGGAATACTTGAAGAATGCTTTTCCCCGTTATTTGACTACAAATGATAATGACATTTTTGAAAGCAAAAATCAGTGTCTAGGAATGTCTGGGTACCCTAGAATTGTACCGTTCTCGATCGTGAATGGGGTTAGTTAATTTTTTTTAAGCTTGGCATTTGTTTTAAATAATGGTCTTTGAAATATTTTTTGAATCGTCGCAACATTGTAGATTTCTCCTACAAAATAAAATAAGATGTAATTAGTTAATATGGTTGACAAAATAAGAAAAATAATTTCAAAGCCCTAATGTCGTTATGTGTTAGAAAAAATCCCAATTATAGAAATAATAATAAAATAATTATTCTAATTAACCAATAAAACAATTATGTTTCTAAAAATGCCTAAATGTGTATTTGGGATGAATCACGTGCGGAGGGAAATAGAGAGATCTAAGTGAGTCGAAAGGAATGGATTTAATTAATATCACAAAAATTAATGAAATGAGCCTAACTAAATATGAATGAAGCGTTAATATTTACAAATCAATTCACGAGGTGAAGAACTACGTAAAAATTAAAATTAATTGAAGACTAAATAAAAATTAAATAAGTTGTTAAATAAGTTAGATTTACCAACAAAGGTTTTCTAAATGAAAAATAACTAAATAAATAAGACCATAGTCGAAATACACGGTTCATATGACTCAAAATTAATTATGTTATCCTAATATGATTTGTGGATGTGATGTGTTGAAATTGTGGTGTTTTAATATAAGATGTTTTCTCAAAAGTAAACTTGTGTGTGGTAAATCTATGTGGAGTTCATGCGGAGGGATTCAAGTGGTTAGGAAAATGTGCATGGAGAGGTACGAGGCCACGTGGTTTGGTGTATGTCGATGGGGTCGATTTGGGTAGATAGGAGAGGGAATGTAATGGTAATTGTCTATGGTACTGCATGAACATTGTTTATGAATGCACTTTGTAAAGATTTCCAAACTAGATAACATTGGAAAGAAGATTGGTTGGCATCCAGGAATTCTTGAAAGTGTACATCACCGTGAGGGACAAGTAGTGCTCTTGAAGGTTCCGATCTAACAGATGATGGAGTAGTTGGTCTAGAAGAGACATGCTGGTGATAGAGGAATGAATTGGTCTCACCTAGGTTTGAGGTGTCAGCGAGAGGATTTACGTGAGAAATATCGATAAGTGGTTGACTTTATATAAGGGAGGTAACCAAAGGAAATGATGATGGCATTGTAGATGTTTTTTGATGCAAAGAATTGGAATACGTAAGATTTTGTTCCATTATTTTAACATCTAAGCGAGTAACTACAAGCATGAAACAAATTTTATATAGAAAAATCAAGAAAATAATTGTTTTATTATTTTCTCTATTTTTGATTCAGAAAAATGTGAAAAATAAAAAGAGGACGGTTGTAAGAGGACCTAGAAGAAGGAAAACTATGTTTGGTTTCAAATATTAAGTTACTGGGGGAAATGTCCAAATGGTTTTCTTTTGGGTGATCAAAACTGATCGAGTGAACCGGGGAAAAGAATGTTTCGGTGTGTTAATTGATGTGTGAAGTTTCAGTAGTGTGTGGAAAAATTTGTGATGCGAAGATGGAACCCCTATTTAGGCTATGTGAATAGCCATGATGCACTGGGTTCATTTTAGACCAAATTCGAAATGTGAAGTTCAATGCAGATAATCACTCAGGAAAGGGAAATTACAATGTAGAAAGGAGAAAATAGGGAAAAATGAGGAATACTTGAAGAATGCTTCTCCCCATTATTTGACTAGAAATGATAATGACATTTTGAAACCAAAAATCGTGTAGTTCAGAATGTCCGGTACCCTAGAATTGTACTGTTCTCGATCGTGAATGGGGTTAGTTAATTTTTTAAGCTTGGCATTTGTTTTAAATAATGGTCTTTGAAATATTTTTTGAATCGTCCATGACATTGTAGATTTCTCCTACAAAATAAAATAAGATGTAATTAGTTAATATGGTTGACAAAATAAGAAAAATAATTTCAAAGCCCTAATGTCGTTATGTGTTAGAAAAAATCCCAATTATAGAAATAATAATAAAATAATTATTCTAATTACCCAATAAAACAATTATGTTTCTAAAAATGCCTAAATGTGTATTTGGGATGAATCACGTGCGGAGGGAATAGAGAGATCTAAGTGAGTCGAAAGGAATGGATTTAATTAATATCACAAAAATTAATGAAATGAGCCTAACTAAATATGAATGAAGCGTTAATATTTACAAATCAATTCACGAGGTGAAGAACTACGTAAAAATTAAAATTAATTGAAGACTAAATAAAAATTAAATATGTTGTTAAATAAGTTAGATTTACTAACAAAGGTTTTCTAAATGAAAAATAACTAAAGAAATAAGACCATAGTCGAAATACACGGTTCATATGACTCAAAATTAATTATGTTATCCTAATATGATTTGTGGATGTGATGTGTTGAAATTGTGGTGTTTTAATATAAGATGTTTTCTCAAAAAGTAAACTTGTGTGTGGTAAATCTATGTGGAGTTCATGTGGAGGGATTCAAGTGGTCGGAAAAATGTGCATGGAGAGGTACGAGGCCACGTGGTTTGGTGTATGTCGGATGGGGGTCGATTTGAGTAGATAGGAGAGGGAACGTAATGGTAAGTGTCTATGGTTCTGCGAACACTGTTTATGAATGCATCAAAGATTTCCAAACTAGATAACATTGGAAAGAAGATTGGTTGGCATCCAGAATTCTTGAAAGTGTACATCACCGTGAGGGACAAGTAGTGCTCTTGAAGGTTACGATCTAATGAGATGATGGAGTAGTTGGTCTATAAGAGACATGCTAGTGATAGATGAATTAATCGGTCTCACCTAGGTTTGAGGTGTCAGCGAGAGGATTTACGTGAGAAATATCAATAAGTGGTTGACTTTCTATAAGGGAGGTAACCAAAAGAAATGCTGATGGAAGTGTAGATGCTTTTGATGCAAAGAATTGGTATACGTAAGATTTTGTTCCATTTTTTTAGCAGCTAAGTGAGTGACTACGGGCATGAAACAAATTTTATACAGAAAAATCAAGAAGACAATTATTTTATTATTTTCTTTATTTTTTATCAAGAAAAAAATGTGAAAATAAAAAGAGGACGGTTGTAAGAGGACCTAGAAGAAGGCAAACTATGTTTGGTTTCAATTAAATTCTGTAGTAGGGAAATGTCCAAATGGTTTTGTTGGGTGATCAAAACTCGATCGAAAGAACCGGGGAAAAGAATGTTTCGGTGTGTTAATTGATGTGTGAAGTTTCGAGGTAGTGTGTGGAAAAATTTGTGATGCGAAGATGGAACCCCTATTTAGGCTATGTGAGTAGGCATGGTGCACTAGGTTCATTTTAGACCAAATTTGAAATGTGAAGTTCAATGTAGATAATCACGCTGGAAATCGAAATTACAATGCAGAAAGGAGAAAATAGGGGAAAAATGAGGAATACTTGAAGAATGTTTTTCCCCATTATTTGACTACAATGATAATGACATTTTGAAAGCAAAAATCGGTGTACAGAAATGTCCGGGTACCCTAGAATTGTATGCGTTCTCGATCGTGAATGGGGTTAGTTAATTTTTTTAAGCTTGGCATTTGTTTTAAATAATGGTCTTTGAAATATTTTTTGAATCGTCGCAACATTGTAGATTTCTCCTACAAAATAAAATAAGATGTAATTAGTTAATATGGTTGACAAAATAAGAAAAATAATTTCAAAGCCCTAATGTCGTTATGTGTTAGAAAAAAATCCCAATTATAGAAATAATAAACAAATAATTATTCTAATTAACTAATAAAACAATTATGTTTCTAAAAATGCCTAAATGTGTATTTGGGATGAATCACGTGTGGAGGGAAATAGAGATCTAAGTGAGTCGAAAGGAATGGATTTAATTAATATCACAAAAATTAACGAAATGAGCCTAACTAAATATGAATGAAGCGTTAATATTTACAAATCAATTCACGAGGTGAAGAACTACGTAAAAATTAAAATTAATTGAAGACTAAATAAAAATTAAATAAGTTGTTAAATAAGTTAGATTTACTAACAAAGGTTTTCTAAATGAAAATAACTAAAGAAATAAGACCATAGTCGAAATACACGGTTCATATGACTCAAAATTAATTATGTTATCCTAATATGATTTGTGGATGTGATGTGTTGAAATTGTGGTGTTTTAATATAAGATGTTTTCTCAAAAAGTAAACTTGTGTGTGGTAAATCTATGTGGAGTTCATGTGGAGGGATTCAAGTGGTCAGGGAAAATGTGCATGGAGAGGTACGAGGCCACGTGGTTTGGTGTATGTCAGATGGGGGTCGATTTGAGTAGATAGGAGAGGGAACGTAATGGTAAGTGTCTATGGTTCTGCGAACACTGTTTATGAATGCACTGTAAAGAATTAAAATTCAACTGCTATAAGGAGACTTTACAATCACTAACCACAAATATTTGTGTGAATTTTAAATTGAGCTGAAAACAGCTAGAAGCATCAAGCATCTAAATGTTGAGAATCTGCAAGGATTTTTACTTTTTCCACATTTTTTTGCCAGTATTATGAGCAAAGGTAACAATGTGTATGAATCCAATCAGTTTCCTTAGTAGCGCATTCTAAAATTCATTCGTTTAATCATACAAGGGAAGAATCTTCGCATTCACGAGGATAGATCGACAGAAGGGGAATATATAAAGGATGACTCGCATGGTGTGGTGTGCTAGACGTGGATGGCTCGACAGGAAGGGTGAGTCAGGAAGGAGAAAGAGTCGGCATGGGCATGGATGGATTGACTCGGAAGGCAGGAGCTCAGGAGATGTGGTCGAGTCTAGATGGATTTTTTGAGATGGGATTAGTTAGGTATGTTAGAAAATGTGGTAGAGCCGATCCGAGGGATGCTAGCTCAGGAGTCGGAAGTTTCTGCGTGAAAGAGTTTTGAGAATGGTGACAGGGTCAGTGTTGAGTGAGGGGCTCAAGGAGAGAAGGAGATAGCTCGATGTGGGAGTGGTGAGGGTGGATAGGCAAGCCAGGCATTTTGGGATGAAATACATGATGAGTTGTGTGGAGTCAAGAGTGTTAGTGGAGATGGCTCGACTAAGGTTCGGACTATAGGAAGAGAGAAGAGGAGGCATGGGAAGGGACTTGGCATTAGGAGATGTTAGCAGATAGTTGTATATTGGAGATGAGGAGCTTGAGTGGATGATAAATAGCTCAGACGAGAGCTCAGGAAGAGTGGAAGGATATGGTAAGGGAGGGAACAAATTATGTGATGTGAGATCTTGAGGTTGTTGAGTTGGGTGTGGTGTGATGAGCGGTTAGGAGGAGCTTGTGGAGAGGGATTGGGTGGAGCGGTGTAGATTGGGAGAGCTGCGTGGAGTTGGTAAGCAACACGGTGTGGGTGTGGTCGAGTCGCACGGGTATTGGGAGGTGAGTGGGAGATGTGACATATGTCCGAATGTGGGTTGTTTTAGGACAAAGGATTTTGTTATTATTTTATTTTTTTTTGATTTAAATAAATAAATATAGACTTTCATGCTTTGAAAAGTGAGATCTATATACAATTATAAACTAAGATCTAAATGAAGATACACACATATTTTTTTGGGTCAAAGCAAAGGTCATTAAAAATCAAGATATATATCTATTGTACAACTAAGATCGAAAACAAAATCCAAGCAATAAGATTAATTTCCAGATTTGTTTCCCATGCGAGTAGAACCCAAAGTATGATTTTTTTAATTTGATTATTATTATTTATTTAATAATAAAAATAAACTTGATACTAACTATAAATAACTAAATACCAAGCCGAGTTGAAAATAGGAAGAACACTTACCTCCAAGACGACACAAACCAATGAATGTAAGAAGCACACCACACTGATGGAGATAACACTAAACCCTACAAATAAGTGAATCTAAAAATGAAATATTCGCAAAAGATATCTAAATGAGGGACAACTATGAAACACAATAACTGTGATACTCATGACACCTGCACAAAACAAGTAAAAAAAGACCAAATTTTGGGTATGGTCCCACCGGCGTTCCAGGATGTTGCTCGGGTTTTCTTCTTCATGTCCAGTTAGTGAGCTAGAAATCAAAGAAAACTAGACAAACCTCAAATATGCAAGGGATTAGTACCTTGGGAGAATATGGTTGATAAATGATACGGGCACAAAGTAGATGATGGTATCCTCATTGTGATCTCAACAAATGTGTAACTCAAATGCAATTAAGAAGATAAAATATTAGATGGTATATGTGGGGGTTTCTAGAAAATGCCGGTTCCGAGAAGCGTTAACTTCCTCGGTGGTTGTCAACCCTTGTTTGATAAATAAAATAATATAAATGCAAGATAAATAGATAACGTGCAAATTGATAAACAATAAAACCTGAAAATGCTGGTGTGTAGATGAGCTACTGATCTGATCCAAGAAAATGCAAAGTAAACCAAGCTAAGAGAACCACCAAAGCATGAGGATGGTGTATGATAACTCAAGTGGCATTACAATGGATTTGTTATGATGTTATGATAAACGAGGGGATATAATGTCGAGGTTTTCTATCACTCTTCACTTGTTCGAAAGAGGGGGAAGTCCTATATTTATATCTTTGGTGAGGTTAACTCGAGGGGTTATCGGGTAACCTTGGTTTAAAAAATTAACCTTGATTAAGGGACATGATTTGAGTGATAATAGATTTGATATGGATTTTATTTAATTGAGTGGGGCTCATGATTTGAATTATTAGGTGAAATAAAAAGGATTGGATATTCAGTGGGGAGCATGATGGAAATGGTTCGGTTCAATAGTGAATCCTATGTAGATTTATTTAATTTGTGAGTGGGATGTCGGAGTTGAATGAATTTGGGCTATATAATTATTCATATCATGGGTCTTATTCATGAATTGAATAATTTTGGAGTATTGATTATAAGGTGAGGTGATGTAAAATATTAATTATCAAATGGGTTTACATGGAGCCCATTAACATATAATGAGGATTAAGAATTACATGGAATCAATCAACTGATTAAGAGTGATTAAGGAAATGTGTATTGTTGGTGGGAATGGGATTTATTCAAATATCTGCTCACATTTAGGGGAGAAAAAGGGATTCAAATGGGTGAACATGATGAGGGAGAGTGAACGTGGGGTGAAGGAGAGGAAGGATACCAAAACCTACTGTCTATAGTTCCATGCAACTCATTCATCTTCAAGAGAGTCAAATCCATGGCATCTTGAATAACATATAATTTAGAATCAAACCTAGGATTTAGATATCTCAAAAACTTTTTAACTAAAACCTCTTCCTTCACATCTTCACCTAAACCTTTTATGGTGTTTACAATCTTGTCAATCCTAAGCAAATATACAACAATAGGTTCATCATCATTCATTTTTAGTCCTATAAACTAATTTCTAAATTCTAAAACCTAGCTATCTTTACCTTTGTGTCTCCTTCATAAAAGACCTGAAGTTTCTCCCATGCTTCCATTGCTGACTTGCAATGCATCACCTTTACCATATCATATTATCCTAGACCACACAAGATAACATTCATAGCCTTTGAATTGTCACTACAAGCCTTCTTGTCTGCATTACTAGTTGGAGGTGTAGCAGGAATAATATAACCATCTTCCACAACTTTCCAAATATAAAACCCTAGGGAAATGATATGAGTATTCATCCTAAAACTCCAAAAATCATAGTTCACTCCATCAAACAAAGGTGCCTTGTTAGTAGAAGAACCACTTTACTGATTCACCATTTTTTTGCTTCAAAGGATATCCTTTCGAGTGACTAAAATTCTCCAAAAAGACATGCTCTGATACCAATTGTTGAGATAAGAATGGATTGAGAGGTGGGGGTGAACCATTACGTACTAAACTTTAACCAATTTCATATTTGGTTACTTAAACCATAAACCATAAACCATTCATTCTTTTATTAATGTTTGCATAACATTTAATAAAATCAACATAACCATGCAAGAGACCTAAGAATACAAGATATAAGTTTGAAACCCTCAAGGGAAGAAAACCCACTTAAACCTTTTATGATATTACACATAATAAAGACTCTTCATTTCACAAGATATTTGTTTAGTGAGGTATCAACCCCACAAGGAGCACCAACCCATAAACCCTTGTTGATATTACTCACAACAAGAGACTCTTATGAATATAAATCATCATAATATATTTGATTAAGAATACCACTATATAAATAATTCCATCACACACAACTCATAGTGATCAAAGGTTCAACTCATACACCTGCAAACCTTCTTCAAACCCTCCTTCTAACTCACTCAAATTTGGACTGATTTGATCTCAAACCCTTACACACAAGATCTATACCATTTCTAATAATTTCATACACTTTACAATATCTCAAAACAATTCCTTCATACCTGTTATACTCTTTCTCTTGGATCACACTTTTTCCCTCTCTCTTGGCTAGTTCAAAAATGAACCACAACTTCACTTTTATATGCTTATGTTCTCATTACATTAAAAACATTCGGTACTATACCAATATCTCGACCAAAAAAACTCAAAAAATAAAATTATATGTATTCAAATTCATACAATGGACCCATATAGGTCGGCCATGCCCAAATGCACCAAACAAGCTCAAAATCAACTCAAAACCCCATCACCTAGATGACTAAAACTCACAAACACTATAAAAAGATTATTCAAGGTCTATAACTTCTAAAAAATGTCAAATATGACATAAATACATAATTCATGGTAGCACATTAACTTTCACCAATCAAATTATTCATAACACTAACAAGAAAGCTCATATTTATCGAAAACAACTGCTTCCAACACATTGTCTTCACATTTAGGCCTAAATACCATCTGAGATAAAATAAGATATTTCATGTAGCCACTCATTGGAATAAACTATACCATTATAAAGCATACATTCATGCTATAACCCATATGTTTAAACCACACAAACTTTCCTCATCACCAAACCGTACTACCCGTAAAGTAGTATTAGAAACACAACTGATTTGCACCATTTATGCCACTTTTAAGACCTCAAAATGCCTAAAATAGGAACTAAATTCATTTTTATTGACTCTCCAACTGATATAAAATAACAACAAATCCATATCATTCCTCATTCACTTCAATCTTTAAGCCTAAGCAATCTTGTCCTGAAAACAATAAGTCCTTCTTCTTCAAAAACTAACCTGGATGACCCATAGAATTTCCTCATAAAGAGACAAAAATTATGTCATTGGAAATAAATCTGAATCCTCTTTCTATAACATATTATATCTCATTCCAACTCGAAGTGGAAGGTCTTCAACTAAGTTTATCTCTGAAATTGCTCCAAAACTGTCCCAAAAATACCTTAGGACAAGTCTTCATAAATAGGGCACACTTTACCCTAAAGAAGCTCAAAATAAATATGAAACCACCATAGACATCAATTATAACTCACATGATTAAAAATTTCAATTTATTTCATAACTCCTTAGGACAGCTTTGTCCCAAACTGAACATCTTTAGAAACTTGTCTGTTTGAGTGGGGTCCACTCATCACCACATGCTCTATCTTACCTTTATGGAAACATGGAGGAGTCTTATACATCATAAAATCATCAAAATATAAATAAAAATCCATTCTTATCTCATTCCAATAAGTTTTCCTCCATTGCTCTCATCCTTGGGTTTCAAAGCCATAACAAACAATTTATCTTCTTAACACTCATTCATAAATGTTTGGGCCTCATTTGTCCTCATTAAAAATCTAAGATATTCTAAAATAAATGACTCAAAATCCATTAAATAATCATCTCCCCATGAAAACTCTACACGTATTATCCATGAGAATTTATCTTGCTTGAGCCGAAACCGCATTCTCAAGCACCTTGTTTTGCCTCAGACATCATATCTTACAAAATATTCATTATGAAAACATGGAATTATTCCAAAAACATCACAAAAACTCAACTAAACCAACTAGTACTTTCATGAGAAGTCCTTGGGGTTTTGCATGTTCTATACCAAAACCAACTAAACCAACCCTCTAGCAAAGTAGGAAACTTTTGCTAACTACTTTTACATGTTGAATATGATGTGACATACCTTCTTGAGTGTTTCCAAGAGCTCACATACACCTACAAATGATTATCATGCACCCATAGGATTCCAAGCACTAGGATTAGACCTAGTATGCACTAAGACAAATGAGGCAAAGCACATGAGTCTGATTTTAGGATCTTGGAAAGAACCTAACACACATGTGATAACATGTATCACACATTTTCATGCTTCTATGACCTCATATACAACTACATCTCTCTCTCAGTCTCCATCTGGCCTTCAAGTACCTAGAATAGGTCTAGATAATCACCTTAAAACATTCTCAAACCTATACATGCACTTATTTACCTCATGTTGCATATACTTGACCTTCACCACATGTCATAATAGTATTATAAAAACTATGTTCATAGTCCAAAGTAATTATTTTAGACTCGAAGCAAGTATTTCACACTCTGAAGTAAATGACATAGACTTCAGACTAACTCCAAAGCATCCATTCATACTCAAAATAAAGGAAACAAGAAGACTCAAGCACTCTGTATTATGTATTGAAGACACTCATATACCTCGAAAACTCCATACTAACAATGAATTACTTCATGAAAACCTCTATTTAACTTAGGATGACTCATACTATGACCATGCATATTGAAAACATGTTTGATAACACCATAGACTCCACCAAAGTGGACACTACCAATCAACCTTCATGTTAAACATAGAAAGACACGTCATGGAGACACACATGATCTCATGAAACACTTTTACATCAATGGAATTGACATCAATGATAACACAATCACACAATGGACAACAATGGATTCATTGTTTCTTTCCTCTAATTGAATGTTAAACTACTCTGGTTATTGGGTGTTAACTCTATAATTTCTTACTCAAAATGGTAACCTTCCCTTTTCTTATTTCTCTCGTTCACCCCTCATTGCTGAAAATTCATCCCTTGTACCCCGGACAAGAAATTTTTCACATGTTCAATGAAGTGCTCCTTTGTTATTCCTAACCTATTTGGCTACCCAAAACAATAAATAGAATTTGGTTAGCTTACATTAAAAATGGGAGCCTCCACATACACAAGAAGGAGGCACATAGCCCCATGAGCGATGTTGGAAACACATAATTTTCCATATGACAAATTTTTCACCAACACATAGCATATGCATGTATATCATTAGTAAATTTCCCCATATGGGATAATGATGCAAGATATATAAGCATAAGTGTAATATGACGCTTATGCGAAATTATAGATAGTAAAAATACGTAAGTGTCATGTTCCATGGGTGAAGTGTAAGCAATGATAACCCAAAGATGATATGATCTAAGTAGGAAAATATAATCAAGGTAATCATATAAATAATATTCCCTTATGCAAAAGTTATAATCAATATAATCATATGAGGACATGTCCCGTATGGAAAAAATGCAAGTAATTTATTCATAATAATGAGTTTTACCCTATAGGAAAGGTATAAATGAGATAACACCAAGAAACATATACCCCTATCTGGGAAATATATATAAGCATTGTAGTCATAAGAATATGATATGTATCCATGTGAGAATCATGTAAACAATTATCATAGGGAACAATATGACCACATGTGTGAAGGATATAAGTATTTTGGCCGTAATTATGACATGCTAAGTCAATGAAAATTAATATTATGGGACGTTCTTCATTAAA
The DNA here is from genome assembly GCA_018340775.1 of Taxus wallichiana var. yunnanensis. NCBI lineage: Eukaryota > Viridiplantae > Streptophyta > Pinopsida > Cupressales > Taxaceae > Taxus > Taxus wallichiana. Next base: position 181,706,708 of record CM031233.1, on the reverse strand, counting down.
TGCAAAATATGGATAATGAAAACGTAGGAAATTAATAAAAGAGAGTTGGGATTGATATTGATCAAGGCATAAAAAGACACACCTATACATATGGTGAATCTATAGTACCTTAAATTTAGACCAATGAAATTTGATAATTATCCTTGGTATTTATCTCAACCCATTAACTACTTTGTAATTTATTTACTTATTCATACACACATTTATCTCATTTTAACACTCCCTAACTATTAGATCACACTTGTTTCTTAGTTACATCCAATGAAAAATCTATTTACTACATATAGAGAACATTTTCATACATATGGCCACCTTTATAACAATCATAATAGAATCTACACCTTTTCAAGAAACACTCATATGTAAAGGAAAATAATGACTAATTTTTTCCAAGGATGACGTTTTATTTTTTCAAATTCACCAGCTATCCTAGTCTAGATAGTGTCATTTTTGAGTGGAAAACCTTTCAAAATATCAAAATATAACGACAAAATCACCCCAATCATTAAAAGTTCCCCAAACACTGACATCTTTGAGATACCTAAGAGATCACAAAAAAAATCAATCATTAGTATCTCAAAAACATTAATTAGATACCAAGTCTGAATACATATTGCAATACTACCTTAATTCATTATCATAAGATACATTCTATACCAAATATAATTGCCAAGTGTCAGAGGTCATATTAGGATCTTGATTGCCAAACACTTTTTTTTTGCTTATGATCCCTAGGGAGAAGGCCCTATCCTAAAAAAAAGATTTTCAAACCAGTCCATCATATTTACAATCATCTATGGACTCTCAGGAAAAATTATCGGCACATTATCATGCATCCACATATAAAAATAAAAATTAAAACAAATCTATTTAACAATATTATACATCGATTCCAAAAACTTTGAGCAAAAATGGAATCTAAATAGACGAGACATCAAGAGTTGAAACTAACCATTAAACAATAAAAAACATCAATTTGGGATCATATATCCATGTCACCACCGGATGGCTTCTCGGTGAGAATTTCCACCTCAGATTCATTATGGGGCAGCGAGGAGGAGGGACAACAAGCAACACAACACTCAAGCATCTCCACTTTGGATTTTTCTACGGATGATCGACTCTTATTTTAGTGATGACCTCTAAAGTATAGCAAAGTTCATGAATCGTGCGCCATAACATGTATATGGTATTGCATACTTGACCAACCTTTCCTCCAAATCCCCAAGCTCCTTATGAAAAATGAATTGGTTCAATGAATTTGATAGTATATTCTCTATGCTCAAACCCTGCGCAACTTCAAAGACATTTCGATGAACAAATAATTGACTGGGATCCCTCATGAACTTACACATCTTATTGCAGATATCACCCTTTTGTCCTCTACTTTTAAAATATCCTCTACCATCTAGAATTTCTCCAACCAATAGTGTATCGCAACATTTTTATTCTCCCGCTCATCAAATCTACAAAGGAATCCCTAGTTTAAAAATGATGCCACTTCTAACTAGGCCCCACCGTCGAGACCCTCCTGGACACCATGTAGATAGAAAAGGAAGTTAAGTTGAACCAAAATGGAATAAGAACCAGTAGAAAACGACATGAAAAAGATGCAAGAGGATGAACATCATCTCGCCACCATCCAACCTTTATTACTTACACCTCCGACCAAAACCATAGAAAATTTACACGTGTCGATCCCTAAATCTCTGCCAAAATATTTCAACTCAATTGACATCACTCCAAGAGGTAAGGAAATAATTAGAAGGTGGCCTTCACAATCATATACCCCCTTCAACTGACGCCATACGTGCATCCCCTGCCAAAAGCACCTGAATATCATTTGGGAAGCCCGACTCCCAAGATTGGGAATTTAATTGAAGATTATCCCATAAACCAACCCCTCTATTCGCCAAACCATCTGCCACCTTATTACCTTCCCTCATTGTGTGCGAAAATTTAACTTCTGAAAAGGAAGGAAAAATTGCCTTAATATTCAAACAAATAGACTTCAAATTCCAAGCCTTGTTAGAATTCCCTTGAGCTATATCAATGATAGCATTAGAATCCCCTTCAATCCAGATATGATTCGAATACCTCTTATTTTCTTCAAGCAAGCCAAAGAGAAGAGCCATACCTTCTACAAAGTCATTAGAATAAATGTTGCAATCAAAGGTTAAGGCCAAAATGGGCTACAAATCATACTTCTTGAAGATACATCTACACCCTTCATAACTTGGATTATCTTTGGAAGCTCCATAACAAATTAGCATGATCCAACCCTCTGAGGGAGGTATCCACCTTACCATCTAAATTCCCTTACTCTCCTTATCGAGAGTGATTCCCAAACACATTGTTATTGGAATTTTTGATAAATTGACCATGTGGGAGATCTACATTGGGATGAGGCATCTTCTTGGTATTGTATGTAGGAAGCCCTCAACTAAATATGTAGTTGAGGAGGCTTGACCATTGTGAAGTAACCCCTTTTAATTTCCTTTAATCGGAGAGGAATATAGGTTTTGAAGAAGAACATGAATCCCTAATCTACTATAAAGGCACAATTGAAAATATATGAACATAAAATGTAGAGGTAAAGGAACAAAATATCAAAGTACCATAAAAAAATTTTTTTGAGTGAAACCCTGCATAGGAAAAAACAAATTAGAAGGGACTAAATCACCCAAGAAACTTCATCTAAGACAATTGATTTCATCCTTTATACATTGTTATATTGTAAAAAATTACATAGAGCTAGACTTCTACTTGTATGACCAATATCCATCATCACGGTCAGCAAGATCAACCTACATAATCAATCAATTATTTTAATTTTCTATATCCCGAATCCACACTTTCCTTTATCTAACTTGTTAGAGTTTGAATATATGGTATTATGATCACTACATGTTTTTAGATTATATGTATTTACTATTTATCATATAGTAAATACCTATAATCTAGAAATGATTCTATAATCACATTTTACACACACCCTAGTTTTGATATTACATTATGGAAAAACAATTATTTAAAGTTGTGCATAATCTAGGTCTTAATGCATTATCTCTATGGTTTCATATTTCTAAGATTGGTATTATCATGTCTTTTAGGCTTTCTTAAAACATATTTTTCTTTTAAATCCTTTACATTATCATAATGACCACTAATAATTATCCACATATTGTCCTTAGATCCCAAATTAAACCCATAATGCTCCATATCACTACCCATAAGTAGCTTATGTTAGAAAACTCCATTGTTATCGAAGACTCTAGGATGATTTTTTTAATAATTTTTGGACTACATGGTGATTATAGGGGATGACTATTAAAATAATATATAAAATTATAAATATAAAAATATAAAAATAAGGTTGTAAAAAGTTATGAATAGACGTTTGTGAAAACCCACCATGTGCATTTGTGTTAAAAATATTGTATTCATATATCACTCTTGATTCCTAATGTCTTTCTAATACAATACAATCGGGTTATGGTTAACTGGTAAAAGATTTGGTCTATGCCTTCTTGTTTTTACTATCTACATAAGATTTTCTTCATATAGAAATATACATGCATAATATTTATTTATTGGAGCTTCTAAAGTGAATTTTAATTAGATTTATACAAACATATATTTTTTCAAATCAAGTTGAGTGGATTTCAAAAACAACCTTATACTACAAGAGTATAATTTATTTATTTTTATAGAGAAAAAACAAAAGCAAATATATTTATATATATATATATTTATTTCAATTAAAAAATAGATGTCCTCAACACCTATTCCTTTTACGGAGGGGGGGTGGGTTGGGGAGAGAGGTGTCCCCATATAACACTAGAAAATTGTTCATTTATCCTTCAACCCATACATTAGATCCTACTAGGTCAATACCTAAAATCCTAATATTAATGGTTGACAACACCTCTAAACAAGAAATGACCACAATCACCATAGAATGTGGTATACCTCCACACAATCCTCATCAAATGGAGGAATTTCCACTAATAATAACCCATTTATTCCTCCACCTCCTAAAGCTCTTATATCTTCTACCATAGAATATGATCTTTTTGTAAAAACTCAATGGCACATATGCTCACATTTTCTATTCTAGAAGTGTGAAAAAATAAAAATTTTGTACTTGAGAAAATAAATGCAAGTACACCTCGAGAAATTATCAATAAAGGTAAGTGCATACTTAGCTTCATTGAAATATGGGGTAGGAAAACCATCAAGTCACTATGCACAAGCTCAAGTGGTGAAGAAGCAATCTTAGAAAAATTCTTAGGAAATAGATCTTGGTGTTGTTTCCCTAATACATAGCCTTAACAAACTCCCTCAAGACAAGAAACTCTAGGAATACCATCTACCATACCATGACTACTCAACTCCTTCAAATATTTGTAATTAAGATGTCCAAATCTTTCATCCTAAATCTTACTCTCTGAATATGCATGACAATCAAAACCTTTCGATATAGAAGAAGTGTCATAAAAACCCTCAAAGTGATATAGCCTAGAACTATGATCAATAATACCACGAGAAACAAGTGAATAAGTATCCAACAAAGTTCTTATTTTTCCCCATGTGGTGAAAAATTCGCTATTTTCCTTTGACGTGAATTAAAAATTTAATTTATAGAAAGTAAATTTGTAGTGATGTTAGGAACATATAGTGCATCTTGGATATTGCCACCATCAAGTTTTATATCACCTTTTTCCTCAACATAAATAAATTAAGAATCTCCAACCTCAATTTTCTAAGTAGAACTCAAACATGGGAAACAAGAGACTCCTTGGAAGAAGTCATGTGATAAGAAGAACCATAATCTATAACCCAACTATCTGCAAGTGGTGATTGAGATCTTACTGCAACAACATTAAGTTCTTTTCCATGCTAATTAGATGGAAGTGGAGTGGAGATAGAATTTTTGTTTCTTGACTGCATCCTCTAAGGCTTGCTTTCTTTTATAACACCCTATGTTCTTCATGACCACTACCCCCACAAAAGAGCATGAAGGGCTAGACTTATTCTTAGATTTAAAAGACTCCTTAGGTTTAGAGTTGTTTTCTTTAGGTTTAGGTGCACTTTGAGATGGATAAGGGGTGGATTTGGTTTTACTTTTTCATTTTCCCTTGCCCTTAGGATTAGATGCAACTAATGCCTTTTGAGAGATGGAAGACTCAAGGTGAGACGATTTGAATTCTTCCTAGTAATTCTTTCAAAAATGTTTCTAAGTTAGGTATTTTTAATTTTCACCTAAGACATCCATGCTATCGAAAAAGGTTAAAGAAAAGATTTGAAATGGTCATCTCAAGTTGGATAGAATCAAGTAAACATAGTCTTCATCTTTCTTATCTCTTCCACTCCCCTTCAACCGTGTCAACAAATGGTTGAGCTTGGTAAGATAGTATATAATTGTTGCAAAATATTCAAGATTAAGAGAGGTGATCTCAATTTCAAGTTGTATGGCTCTCACATGATCTACCTTAACAAATAAATCCTCTAATTTCTCCCATATTTTGAAGGAGAGTCACATTTTTCCAAAAAAAAAAATACTATCACTTACATAAGTTCCTGTCAAACCCATACACTCATGAAATTTGCACTTATACTGAAATTTCTCATATTCTCTAGTAAACATTGGTTTTTCAAGAAGTTAAAGCCCATAATCCTTTCTAGTTGATTATTGTTTCCATTCTTGGTTTCCATGTGTGTAATTATATGTTGTTAATGGCTCAACATGATCTAATGCAGAAATAGATAAAGACGTTATCCTAAAAAAATCACCAAAATAAATGTAAGAACTAAGCAATGAAACAAGACCCCAAACAATGGAACAAGATCCCCCTAGATTTTGGCACATTTTTAACCAAAAGGAATGGAAAAGTTAATATCAATATGATTGGGATATAGTTTGCCACAAATGTAATCCAAAAAGACTTTCCATGTTTGAGTGGAGAATAATGAGGGGTGCGTGTAAGGAATACTATCAAATGGAAAATGTGGAGGACATAAGAAGCAATTAGGAAGATACATCCATGACAAAGGTGAAGAGATTATAGTGTAGGAAGGAAATCAATAAGTGAGAATATTACCCAATTTAATACATCATCTCTGCAAACATTCTTAGATCCAGGTAGGGTCGAATGGAATGTGTGGAAAATAAGAGTTATGTATGAAAAGGGTGCATCTGAAAGGGGGAAGTTTTGATGCTGAGTATAATTTGATAGATGAGGTAGGTGGTATGACATCCAATATATAAATACTACCTGAAGAGGAAGCATGTTGGTTTTAGAAGTAGGATGTTTCTGAGTTGGTAGTTATCAGTGATATTTGTAGGTGTAACAAAGGTAGTGAGTGGTAGGAGTAAGGGGAATAATAAGTTCGGTTATTGGGTGTAAGTGGAAATAATTGATGGCTTAAGGTCAACATCAAAAGGATATTCATAGCCATGATGTAGGATTTTAACGCATCAATGAATTATACAAGGAACCGCTTCCATGGCATGGAGCCATGGCCTCTGAGTAAGCAATTATACTTGAATTGTGGCATTTATGACAAATAATACAATAGGAAAAATTTTAGGCCCAACTGTTAGAGGCAAGGTGATGGTTCTCGTGGATGGATATGTAGTAGAATTGTATCCATGGATAAGAAATAAATGAAGGGGTGACATTGTGAAGGAAATGCCTAGATGTTGAATAAATGTGAAATTACAAATATTGAGCTCAGATCTATTATCAACTAGTACTCACTTAATTCCAATGTTATAGATGCATGCTTGGATATAAAGGGAGGATCATTGTCAAAAATAGAAAGAGGGGTGATTACATTAGATGGGAAAGTAATATGCTCTTGAGGAGAAGAAAATGTTGTACAAAGTGATCATATAAAGATTCAAGGTGAGTATCGAAGGAATGTGGGTATTAGCCATGAAAGATTGGATTTTAGTCTCAAAATCAGGATTAGCCAGAACAAGCAAGGGATGGAGATACTCATGGTGAAAGGATCCATAAAGTATTCGAATGTGGGGTTCACCAGATGATATAATTTGATTTTAATTATATATAAATATTACAGAGTAACTAATGTAAGTATGATATACATTTGGTTAGTATAATATGACACAAACAAATAAGAAAGTGATTATGAAACCCTAAGCAAGAGATATAGAAAAAATGACTTAGATTATTTTAACTTAATCTGTATGTGCTTAATGAACATGAGGAAAATAGTGTTGTAAATGCTCTGGATAAATTCTAGAATTCATGGAAAGTGTTGGGAATGGGTGCAAAAAGAAGGATAGGGGTGTGTGCACACTAGAGACTACTACTAGCCTCTCGGAACTATTCAAATAGTTACAATATACTTATTCTTTTGTCACTTAAGTGTCACAAATATTCCATGTTGATCACCTGTGTGTCACTCTTTGATCACTAAGGCTACCTATAACTTGAAAAAATAATATCACCTTAAAAATCCCATTAAACACGTCAAATTCAAAAGAAAAATATGTAGATTTGAGAGTCATACTCGACCCCGATGGTCACCCCGAAATTGAACTTACTAACTAAGCACTTTACTACCTCTCATACTCCATGTATTTCTTGAGAATGTGTGACTAAATGATACCCTAGGATGCCTTACTACAAGTCACAATTGATAGTGTGCTATCTAGAAGGTAGCAACATAGAGATATAATGTGTGGATGGAATAATTAACTTCCCCATCATATTATGTGTATGCAAAAATTACCTTCCCTTTTACCTTTAATGAGTTATAGATGGATGTTTAAAAGTGACTTAGGTTAGATTGGATACAAGATTAGGTGATTATAGTATATAATGAGTGTTTGTTCCTTCATTTTGAATGCACAACTATGCATTTATATGATTCCCTCGTTTCAATTTCATAAATTCCAATTATAAGGTTGAATTATAAGTGAAAAATGTTCTAAAATCTGAAATAGACCTCAAAGAAGCAAGTAAGGTGGAAAAGGGTTGGGGCACTTAGAGGGGACAGGGGCACTTGGGTGTTCATGTCTTAGTTAGGAACTGATGTCTACAACCATAAAATATAAATAAGTAAAATACTGGTGGGTTGTAGGGTGTGTAAGACCAAGTAGAAAACAAAAACATAGAAAAGAGGCGAAAAACTATCGTCAATTACTAGTTTTCTCTATTATGAATCATATGAATGATATTATATGTTTAGGACCTAAAAAATGTACCTAAGTTTGTGTTAGGAAATTTAGAGTTGACATTACATAGTTAATATTTAATTAGTGGTAAATAAATTTGTAATATTGGTTATAATGTTATATATATATATATATATAATAGTTTATGGTTATATATATTTTATGAATAGTTTATGGGATTTGTTAAAAAGGAGATATTATATTTTAGGAGATACAACTCCTATGTATCTATAACATGTGAATATTATTTTAAAAATAAGACTTCCATGTTATCATTTCCAGTATATATTATTTGTGTAAAACTATTCTTTGCTCCTTCAGTTGGCATCAGAACGAGACAATCTATGTAACCTATGAAATGAGCTAGATTTTTTATTAGAGTGGAAATGTCAAGATGAGAGTATTTTTGGATGTAGGTCGGTGTGAGGAGAAAAATGATAAATCATTCCAAGTAGTAGATATTGACCTCTGCGTATAGCTAGAGGTAACCAATTAAAGTGGTAAATGTAACTAAAATGGATCCATGATAGGCTCAAGCTTGAGGATATTTGCATTGGCTTCATCCAACCTTATTCTATTTCTAAACCATGAATGTTTGGTGAAAACTTGATATTGTTTAGGACCTAAAAATGTACCCAAGTTTGTGTTAGGAAATTTAGAGTTGACATTACATAATTATTATTTAGTTAGTGGTAAATAAATTTGTAATATTGGTTATATATGTATGTATATATATATATATATATATATATATATATATATATATATATATATATATATATATATATTGTTATAACAATATATATTTACGAATAGTTTATGGTTGGGAACTTTTTTAGGATTTGTTAAAGGAGATATTATATTTTAGGAGATACAACTCCTATGTATCTATAACATGTGAATATTATTTTAAAAATAAGACTTGCATGTTAGCATTTCCATAATATTATTTGTGTAAAACTATTACTTTGCTCCTTCATTTGGCATTAGAACGAGACAATCTATGTAACCTACGAAATGAGCTAGATTTTCTTATTAGAGTGGAAATGTCAAGATGCGAGTCTTTTTGGATGTAGGTCGGTGTGAGGAGCAAAATGATAAATCATTCCAAGTAGTAGATATTGACCTCTATGTATAGCTAGAGGTAGCCAATTTAAGTGGTAAATGCAACGAGATGGATCCGTGATAGGCTCAAGCTTGAGGATATTTGCATCGGCTTCATCCAACCTTATTCTATTTCTAAACCATGAATGTTTGGTCAAAACTTGATATTGTTTAGGACCTAAAAATGTATCCAAGTTTGTGTTAGGAAATTTAGAGTTGACATTACATAATTATTATTTAATTAGTGGTAAATAAATTTGTAATATTGGTTATAATGTTATATATATATATCTTGTTATATATATATATATATCATATATTGTAGTTTATGGTTGGGCACATTTTTAGGATTTGTTAGAGGAGATATTATATTTTAGGAGATACAACTCCTATGTATCTATAACATGTAAATATTATTTTAAAAATAAGACTTGCATGTTATCATTTCCAATAATATTATTTGTGTAAAACTATTATTGCTCCTTCATTTGGAATCGAACGAGACAATCTATGTAACCTATGAAATGAGCTATATTTTCTTATTAGAGTGGAAATGTCAAGATGAGAGTCTTTTTGGATGTATGTCGGTGTGAGGAGCAAAATAATAAATCATTCCAAGTAGTAGATATTGACATTTATGTATAGCTAGAGGTAACCAATTTAAGTGGTAAATGCAACTAGATGGATCCGTGATAGGCTCAAGCTTGAGGATATTTACATCGGCTTCATCCAACCTTATTCTATTTCTAAACCATGAATGTTTGGTCAAAACTTGATATTTTCATAATTATCAGATGGATCCATGTATGTGACATCTCCTTCAAGTATTCATTCGATAAATTTTGCCAAAAGGATGTGCTAAGGAAATTTAAAAGAGGTGGATTCATTTCTTCCTATCGAGAGTCAAAGAACTTTCAATTTCCCATCATCGAGAGTCTAATTTATCAAATCAAATAAAGTGGATGTCTGGTAAGAAATTGTTTCACATTAATATATTACAACTCTAACACTTAGATCTAAAGAAACTTTCAATTCTCTCTTTCATTCATTCATCAACATTCGAAAGATACCTCCAAAACTAGACAACTACATATTTGCATATTTGCATTACTTTGATTGTTATTTAGGTGTATGGTATAGTCATAGCTTTTAAGGTTTAATTGACTCTTGTCATATATTTAATAGTAAAATATCAATTAAAGTGAAACACTTTTGTTAGCTACTTATAGTTGTGGAACATGTTTTCAATGTATATTATGTTTCATTTAGTGTTTGCACCAATTTGTTGTTTTGTGTCATCATGTAATCAAAAGTATTTGTTTCTAAATAAATTTGTTTAATATTTCATTTTTGTTGTTAGTATAATAATTTTATATTAGTCAAAGATCAATTTATATCCCAAAATAAGTGTCAAGTCAAAGTCTATGTGTCAAAATTAATAAGTTAATTATTTTGAATTTTTTTGAGACATTTATATAAGCATGTTGTATTTTTCAAGAGTGAAATTTGTAAAATAATTTTATAAAAAAATTCCACATGGAAATGTTTTCAATGCAATCTAATGTCCAAGTAAATATTAATGGGGGGACATTTTAATTCTAGTTTCATGATCAAATCTAGGAGAATTAGCAGTGACAACTGGTGGTTGGAGAAAACAAAGGATGGAGGGTGATCAATGCCTCTCGTAAGTCAACAACGATGGGGCCAAATTTTTGGTATGGTGGCATCTATTATTCAGTTGTGTGGTGTGTAAAAAAATGGTGTGTGGTTTCCTTCCCATATTTTGGAGGAGGTTCTATTGATAAAAATTTCAAATTTAGAAAGTAAATTGCATCCCTTATAACATACTTTACACTCTAGAGGAAATTTTAGTACTAATGTGGGTTCATTTTAGCAAAGTGAATATTCGTACATTTACGAATATTAGGATTTTTGAATTTTAAAATTGGATTATTTTTTCACCACGATAGGGAGCATGTTTTCCAAAATTTTATGAGTCATAAATAAATTTTACCCTAATTTCACATTATAGTTTCCACTAAGGGTTGACGATGTTGATATATTTTCCATTATGTTATAATAAGCTATTATATATAGGATTAAATCACCATAATGTAGTAATATAATATAATTATGAAATTCCTTAATTTTGAGATATGGATTCAAATTTTAAGTTAGAAGTGAATAATCCTGTGAAAAATCTGAAAGTATAAGCCAAAAATATGAAGGTATAAGAAAAATGGTAAACGATAAAGTGTGAATCATGAAGCCATTATGAAGAACTATTACCAATGACAACCTACATTCCCGATGTCACGCGATAAAATGCTTGTACAATGTTAAAAGGTATCCAAATTCATGTTAGAGCACAATTCACGCTCTAAAAATATGACATGTTATTGGAAAAAACCTACATTTTAAGATGTCTGACAATGTGTAGGAGATCATGTATGATGACATTATTCATGATCCCAATCGGTGATAAGGCTATGTGTTTATCGAGTGTCTAGAAATGTAATGGCATAACGAGATGGAAAAAGTAGTGTGATTTCAAGAAAGAAAAAGTTAGGTGTACCACACGTCATCATGATGTTGTCGTCGGATGGTAATAGATTTCAATTATTGGATAGGAGGACATATATGAAAACATTCAAAACATTGGAAATAAGAGTACATTCATTGCCATCCAAAATCCCTCCTTTCCTAGATTCACCAATAATGTGAATACCTTTTTCGGAATGTTCACTACCCATTCCATAATTTTTTTCAGAGGGGGTCTTAAATGAAACCTAGTACTAAGTTGAATTGAGTTGTAACCCATGTCAAAAATACTAACATGGTGTTTAATGTGTTATAACAATAAATTCAAAATGAAAGAATTATAATTCACAATCAATTCCTAGGGTCAATTTCTATGGAGAGTGTGAGAGAAGGAGAGGGAAACAAAGAATTTGAAATTTCGAGTGGCGTAGAAATCATCTCGTGTATCGAGGATGGAAAATCCAGAGCGGAAGGAGGAATATCACGTGCATGATTCAGTTAGTGGGAGGGAGGTGTAGGTTCATAGGGGACAAGGAGAAAACAATAGCCACAAGCCCTACCATGTGGGTTGGACGGTCCAGTGGGAGATTTCTGCATCGGAGAAGCTTTGTCTTTTCATCCCGAGATATGTGAGCATGGAATTGATTCATCTATTCTAGATTTGGTTTGTAATAGAGATACATTTAAAATGGAACATAACATTTTAGCCAACATTCTTTGGGGAACACGAAACATTGATTATTTTCATAAATGGGTCACTAGAAGGTGGATGCCCCATGGTGCTATAGATAATGTGGAATACTCAAATGGCTTATTTGTTAACACTCTTTCTTTGACAGAAGATGCCATTAATATCCTAGCTTGAGGCCCTTGGTTTATGGGGAGGGCCCTTGTATTGGTTCATAACAGGAAACCTGAATTTAATCCCCTAGATGAAAAGATAACATAATGCCTTGTGTGGGTTAGGCCTCCTGGTCTACCGCTAGAAGAAAGGGAACCTAAGGTGATTAAAGGAATTTTCAAAGGAATAGTTGACCTCAATATCATGGATCCTATGACAAGGGAAAGATTCAGATTGTTGCACGCAAGATTTTGTGTTAATGTCCCTATGGGCAAGGAGCTTCCAAGAATGTAAATCTTACATCTGAATAGGGAGAGTACCATGGGAAGATTGATTATAAAACAATCCCATTAATATGACTTTCTTATCACAAGGTGGGTAAAAATGCCAAGGCACACAAATAATAAATGGGGAAAGAAGGAAAATAATATGATATACTAGCCGAAGGTGAACTAAACTAAGAATGAGAAGGAAGAAAGATGTGTAGCGAATGAATCGGTGAAATCCCTAACCAAGATAACACTAGAACCAGAGGCTGAGGAGACAAACCAGATTCAAAATAATGAAGAGCTGAAGAAACATAACCAACTTAAGGAGGAAGTCAAGATTGATGAGACAAAGGTAAAAAGGAATGAAGTAGTAAAGAAGGAAGGGATCTTAGAGGAAGAGCATATTGTGGATTCCCTCATAGTTGAGGATACCTAAGGCAGCCCGAGTTTCTTTTCTAAAACGATGGAGACCCTAATCCTTCTTCTTAGTAATCAATTTCACGTGATTAAGCTAGAGGAGATTGAGCTTGCTGAAACATTCATTAGCCCAAAATCCACACCAAATCGTATTTATGAGAAATTTCAGAAAAATTCAACACCCATAATGGATGTAGGAGGATCAAAAAATAGTGTGGGTAGACCCCAAAAAAGAGTTACCAGAGAAATAATATCCAGACAAGAGGTAGCGGAAGGAACTCAAAGCAACTTGGCATATGGTAAGAAAAAAATAAATTGTTTAAATGTTAATACAATCTTAGAATATCATAGGGTTAAATAACCCACATAAGCATAGGATTTTATACGATATTAGGAAAAGAACAATGTTGATATACTAATGATCCAGGAGACTAAGATGAAAGAAGATAGATTTAAGGAGATCATGAAGGTTTTTGGAAAGAGGAAGGTTTCAGTTGTGTTGAATCTATTGGGGCTTTAGGCAGCTTAGCTTTCTTATGGAATAAAAACACTGTTGAAGGTGAGGTTATTTTCCATGGTAGACATCACTTAGCTATGTGTTTCAAAGAAATAGCTACAAAAAAAGATGGATCTTGTCTAATGTCTATGCTCCAAACTTGGTGGGGGTAAAGAAAGAACTTTGGAAATAAACCACTGATTTCAAGAACACTTTTAGGGATGTGTACTGTTTTATTGGTAGAGATCTCAATACACCTTTTCTTCCTTTAGAAAAGCAGTGCCGTAATATTTGTTTCTCTGAGAGAATGGAGGATTTATCTTGCTTCATAAGTGATAATGGTATTTTTGATCTAGAACTCTTAGGATATAAGTTTACTTGGTCAAATAGATGTATAGGAGAAGAGTTAATTCAAATTAGACTAGACATATTTCTTACAAATTTCCAATGGTTCTATGAGCATGTTTACTCTCTCTCATCTATGAAAATAATTGGATCGTATCACAATCCCAATCTTTTATGATTTGATGAGGCCCAACTTATGAAATAGAGACCTTTTAGATTTGAAAAAATGTGGTACTTGCACCCTGATCTGCAAAAGAAGATTGAAGAATGGTGGAATATACCAGTTTGTGGGAACGACATGTATAGAGTCATTCAAGACTGAAAAAAGAAATAAAAATATTTTAAAATGGAATAAATAAGGGTTCCATGACATCTTCTTGCAGAAAAGTATAATCAAGGAGGACCTTAGAATGCTTGAAGAATTTATGGAAGATGGAGAGTGGGGAAAGCATGAGAGAGAGAAGGAAAGAAATTTTCTCTTAGAAAATCACAATATCATGGATAAAGAAGAGATGTATTGTATTGGATAGCAGTCAAGGATAAACTAGATAAATAATGGGGATAAAAAAGACTAGATTATTCCATGTCTCAGCTACTATTAGAGCTAACAAAACAAAAATTGTGGAAATAAGTAAAGAAAAAGGATGGTTCTCCTAAAGAGGAGGAAGAGGTAATTCAGGAGACCATAATCTCCTACTTCAAAATCCTTTTAAAGAAAGGAATCCCAATTGAAGCTAGTAGGTTAGAGAATGTGTTGGCTCTGTTTGATGAGGTTATTGAAGATAATGAGAACCAGTCTTTATTGAAATTCTAACTAAGAGAAATGAGATTAGAGAAATTATTTTCTTGATGAAGGGTGAACAAATAATCGGGCAAGATAGGTTCCCTGCTTTCTTTTTCCAGATGTAATGGGATAATTTCTAGAAGAAGGTAGTTATGGTTATCGAATTTTTTTTTTTGGGGAATGTTGTTGAAGCAAGTCAATCATACCTTCCTAGTTTTGATACCCAAGGTCAGTGGAGAAAAGGATCTCAAAGATTTTATACCCATCAACTTATGCAATACCATATATAAGTTATGCTATAATATTTTGGATTTTAGTTGTGTGATGTGTTACATAAGTTTATCTCATAAAACCAAGGACATTTGTATCGGGAAAAAAATTTGGATAGCATAATTGTCATCTATGAGACTGTTAATTCTATGGAAAAATAAAAAAGATAGGTCATGTTGTTTAAATTATATATGCATAAGGCATATGACATGGTAGAATGTGATTTTATTTAGAATATTCTAGCCAAATTGGGCTTCCATCCTAAAGTTATCCATCTAATTAAGGAATATTTTCTTCTCCTAGATTTTCTGTCATGATAAATGAAAAGTCTCATGGCTTCCTCAAGGATGAGAGAGCGATGAGACAAGGATACCCATTATTCCCCTTTCTTTAAATCATTGTGGAAGAAACCATTAGGATATAATGTTGTTATGCTATGAGGGAGGTCATATTGAAGGGTATTAAAGTGGAAAATAATGTGGATCCCATAAACTTACAACAGTTTATGGATGAGACTTTCCTCTTAGAATAGGAGAAAGTTAATGAAGCAAGGAAACTAAAGGAATTTATTAAATTATATGAATCTATCTCGAGGTCAAGAAATTAACTTTCATAAAATATCATGTTTCTTTATAAATGTTTAGTAGGAGAAAAAAACAGACTTGGTGATACTTTGGGATGTAGAATAAAAGCCTTACAAGACATATATATATTGGAATTTCCTATGTGTCATTGAACTTTTTGATTGAGATATTTCAAAAAAAGGATTGAATTTCGTGAAAGGTACCCTCCTTACCCAAGCTGGTAAATCCCAATTGCTTCAAAGCTCTATCTAGGGGGTGGCTATCTATGTTATGTCAATTTTAAAAATCCCAAGCAAAGTTAGAATGGAAATAGAAAGTATAAAAAGATATTCTGTGGTCAGGAACCAAGGATAAAACAATAATATCACTTGTGGTCTTGGGAAAAAGTGACTAAACCCAAGAAGAATGGAGGATTGGGATTGAAAAATATGAATATCATGAATGAAGCCTTGATAGAAAAAATAGGTTGGAGACTCTCTAAAGAACAAGGGTTGTGGGTCATTATTTTGTAGAGAAATACTTGTGGGATTTTGTCATAAGAAAAGTCATTTTCTCCAATACTTGAATTACCCAAGGGCTCGACTTTCTGGGATAGTTTTTGTCACAAAAACATGTGATTTATGTAAAGGTATCAAATGGGACATGGGGATGGAAGAGGATTTCTTTCTTGGAGGATATATGGTTAGATAACTCTACCCTGGAGGTGAAAGAACCATGGAAAAACTCAAAGAGTTTTAGAAATAAGGAATAACAGAACAAAATCAAAGACTATTAGATACAAGTAATTAGAACTTGGATTGATTACTATATGCCCTCCCCTTACTACATTCATCCAAAAATCCTTTTGATGATATTAATGCTAAACTAAAAATCGATAATCTATATTAGATAAGCTATGGATTGGATGATATGGAGTAGAACCACTTCAGGGGAATATGAAGTCAAATCTGGGTATAATATGGTTTTGAGAATGATGAGGAAGATAACCACTATTCCAAGGTGTGGAATAAATATATTATCCCCAAAGTGAATTTTTCTTTTGGGAATTTGTTAAAAATAGGATCCTAACTAATAGAAAATCTTAGGAAAAAGGGCATGATCATTACCAACAAATGTTTCTTGTGTAAGGAGGAGAATGAATCAGTTCAACATCTACTTTTAGAATGTAAATTTTCTACTCGGTTCTAATGGAAACAAAAATGTGTTCAAAATTCAAAGAGCTATGCCGGGAAATCTTAGAAATTTCATGGAAAATGGAATATACCCTACAAATCACATTTGATCAAGGAGCTATGGAAGGGATCTCTCCCATATACTCTTTGGAATATATGGAAGGAGAGAAATAATAGAGTTCTTTAGAAACAAGGCAACTAAACCTAGGAAAATTGTGAACACTATCTTACAAAGTCTAAAGGACAATATAGTTGTTCATAAGCATAAGTGGCAAGGGAATTTTTCAAAGGAAGAAGATAAGATCTTACAGGCTCTCAAGATCAACCTGAAAAAAGCACCAAGGTGGATAAAAAAAGGAAAAAAGGGCTAACTCAAAGTGGAAACCCCCACCCATAGGATGGTGTAAAATCAACTTTGATGGATTGGAAAAACATAGGAGAGAGTATCTAGAGGTGGAGGGTTGATTAGGAATCATCTTGGACATTGTATATTGGTGTATGGTTCCCTTGAGAAAATTCTAATAATTTTTTTGAAGTTGTGGTAGTGGTTAAGGGGCTTAGACTAGCCAAGAAGATTAATATTAACAAAATTATTCTTGAAGGTGACTCACTCCTCGTGATCAAGTCCATTCAAGGAAATTATAGAACTCATTGGAATATTAAGAGCCTTATAAATTAAGCTAAGAACATCATTGCTTATTTTGAGGAAGTGGAGGTTTGCCACGCTTATCGTGAGGCCAATGCTTGTGTGGATAATTTTCAAAATCAAGACAATTATTTTCTTTGGAGTGGTAGGATTGGAAGCATGTGGTACCTATCTTGGGGACACGTAATAGAGATAATCACTAATGAAAAAACAATATAATTACTATTGCATGAGTCGGGAAGATTAAGGTGAATGATACCTTGGAAGCCATAAATTGGAAAGTTGAAGTTAGAACTAAAAAGGTCTTTCCTTTTTTTTTTAGATATCTTCTTGTGGTTTTTGTGGAGATAGGTAGGCTTGGAACTCGGAGGGAAATATTCAAGATCATGATGGGAGGGGAAAGAGTTCAGTCAAAACCCACATCCTATCACACCATCAAATAGGATGCTACTATTTGGAGACTAATGAGAAAATGAGGCTTTATGAAGTTCATAAAAAAGCTTAAAGGAAACAATCCTGGGCTCACTATTAATTTTACTACTTCTTGGAACAAAGGGAATATTAATTAAAGGGTAATGGAACTTCATTTCACTGAAGATTTAATCATGGAAGTCACATGGATGCAGACTGAGGGATTGAAGCTATTCAAAGATAAGAAACGAAGAAACCATGAAATCTCTCTATTTTTTAGATGGAGGAAAATTGCCATTTATTTGATGATGGGATTGTAAAAACCTATTTAGCTAAGAGCTTTCTTGATGTTTGTAAGGTGGTTATGAGGTATATCAAGTTAGAGGGCAAGTTCAGAAAAATATCTACACCCACCACTTATCCATCCTCAATTTCTTCAGAGGAATCAGGTGATGAGTCTTCCTTTCTTTCTCCTTAGATCTTTGACTATCTCGATTGAGGAGTTTCAAAAGGGTAAATGTGATTCCCCCATCCATCATGGCTTGATTCTCCTACTGTTCTAGAAAGGGAAACCTATCATCCCGCCTACTCCCCATCCTTCTAGAGTCAATGAGGAAACTCTGGCTAGCAGACTTTAGAGAAAGAAGCAAAAATGGTGAAAGATAATAGAGAGAATGTGGGTGTGGAGGTTCTTTCTGATTTAAAGCATTGTGATTCATCGAAGGGAAGAAGATCGATACCATTACTAGCGGAGGGTCCAGTAATAAGTCTAAGATTGCTAATCTAGAGATGGCGGTGGGTTCCCTGTTAAATATCACGAAGCATAAAATTCAAGATATGAGAGAACGAATCATGAAGGAAACCCTATAGGTAAAGAGGATTAATGGAATTAAAATGACTTAGAAATGTAGAGACCATAACCTCCATTATCCAAGACAAACCAAGCGGTGAGTCAAGCAATGAAAGTAGTAGTCAACATGGTCCTAAGAAACTCCGAGAATGAGAGCACATTAGGTGATGTTAATGCGCAGACAGCAGGGACAAAATGTTACCCCTATGAAAATGGAAGGTATTCCGAGTTCCCAAACTAGAAGCACCAAGAAGCGGAAATGTTAGCATACTTTTGGCATAATGGTCTTTTTGGGTTCTTTCTTAAAGATGTTTGGTTGTGTGTTTTTGTAGGTCTTTGTTATTGTTTGGGTTACTTTTCGATTGCTTTTGTATCGGGTTTTGGTTTACTCAAAAAATTATAGTAGTTTGGGGTCTACTAATCTCGCCCTTTGCTAGGATCTTGTTTTCGTCAAGATATTTTGTCCATTTTGAGTCCTTGTCCGTTATAGGGTTGTTTTCTTGCCCCTTTTATTTTGTATTGGTTCTATATGTTCTTTGGGATTTTGGATCCCCCAAAACCAAATAGTTATCTAATCTAAAAAAATGAAAGAATTATAAATAAAAGAGAATCTAATTACATTTCAAAATGTATACAAACTAGCAAACTCCATAAAAGATATGCATGCCCACATATTAGTCTATTTATTCAAAACAAGTTGTTTTGTAGCTACACAAAGGAAAGTTAGAAAAACTACTAAAAATACAATACGAAGGGTTTATGATGTCAACCAAATGGTCACCTACATGAAGACCACTTGTATCCACCTCGGGATGGATTTGAAAAGGAAAAAGTGGAAAAAAATTCAAAATCTATTCTATTATTTCTATTATTTAATTTAGTGCTCCATGTTGGGGTCAAATTCATAGCTCATTGATTCAATTTGTGACCCTTATAAAAAGTAAAACATGATCATTGTTACGATCGAAGAAGAAAAATACTAAAATCCTCTCAAAATACTAAAAATTGCAAAATATTAAAATTTGCTAATAAAACAACCAAACATAGATTTTAGGGCTTTCCAAAACTAGTTTCTCGGAAATCCTATCTTGGATCAAGGACTTTTCCTACTAAAGATATTTTGGTTTGGTTTGGTTGGTATTACAAATTGGCATCATATTTTTATTTGAAACAGATGAATGTACACATGTAATAAACAATGGATTGGATTGAGTTGATTAAGTGGGGGTTTGTATGGAGGACAAGGCAAAATTAAGGATTTTGAGTGCCTAGGAAATAATGAAGCTTGCACCTTAAATAAATCAAAAAAATCTCTAGTAGAAAAAATAATTAACCATGACCAAATATCGTATTACTTGATATATTATGCCTCTACCATCCAATAAAAACTTGCTAATAAATTTTTTGTAGCTACTACTGCCTAAAATCACCAGTTAATTCTCTAGCATATAGTCTATCATAATTATCCTTGTCTCATATATTTCCCAACTATTTTTTCCTAGGTTCTTTACATATTCACCTTTCTTGATCTCTCCTCCCAAAAAATTTCCAAGACTTCAAAACAATACAAAGTATGAAAATACATGAGTATGAATTAAATTTAGGAATCCTACAACAAAGATACTTGCATAAATATTTGAGGCCTCCTAAATATCATACTCTTAATATAATTTTGTAAATTTTATTTTATTTTGAATGAAATGAATTGAATTGGTATGTAAGGTTGACTACTAACTGCTACTATCTTATATAGTTAATAAATTGATCACCCGTTCATAAACACCATAGTAAAATAAAATAAATTACAGCCCCCTAAATGTTGGCTCCCAAGGACATTGTGTAGTTTGTCTACGCCTTAATCCCCTTCTAATGGCTGACGCAACTACAACTATAATTTGGAGAGAGGTACTAGTCTCATGCAATGCAAGTTAAAGCTAACAGCCAAAAATAAGAACGCTTGCAACAAAATCAGGAGCAGTGATTGCTGAAGAAAACCATTTATAGGGAAGGGTAGCATGGGGGCCTGCGAATTTATTGTTGTATCAATACAATAACGGTTAATAATACGTCTCAATACATTAACGGTTAGAATACTAAGTTCCCGCCGGATCAACTGTTAAAAAGTTTCAATACCTGATTATCGAGGAAGGAAACCAATTCTGAATAATATCGTTATTGCAGCTGCAACGTTCATCCACGTACGACCAGATAGAGATTTAACGATTTATTGATTTGTTGAGCACTTGGGTGAATGACGTTTACACAGGAGATCGAGATTTGAATAGTCAGTGAAATTACAGGTGGGTGAAGGGGAATTGCTCAATATGATCTGGTTAGCTTTACGTACGAATTTTAGGTTGGGTGCACTTTGTGTGGGATTCGCTTTCAACGTCACACAGATAACGATATATCAGAGTAGACTACACAAAAATGGCATCAACTGTGTGGGTTCACGCTTTATTGAATTCAGATTTAGTTGTTGACGTATGTTATACCCGGTAACAGTCGGTCGTTGATGGCTGTTTGAGCATAAGTTTGGTATGACTTTCCTTTTGAGGAATGCCAAGGGTAATGTCTTGATCCAATGTTCACTGTGAGTGATGGTACATGGACAATGAAGATGGATACGGCTCCAATTTTTATGCAATGATTTGATAAGTCTTCACTTCTTCGATGACATGTCTTCCACTCGATTTCTTTTTTTTAAATTTTGTTCGAAGTTTTAAATTTAATTTAAATTGTAAATTAGAGAGTTTTCTCCCTATTAGTTGGCTCAGTTTTGATTTTTATGAAGACTTGAAGTGAAACACAATTCAGATCCGATGGTGCGTATGATGATGTGAAATGTGTTGCCTAGCTATCCACCAAAGATCCAATGCCGGGAGTTACCAATAAATGAGTGATGAGGCCAGGATCATGCCCCAAAGTGAATTTAGTTAAATAGAAACTCTTCAATAATGGAAGCTAATCCTAAGAATTATGTGCACCTAATTTGTGCAAACTTCGATTCAATCAAAAAAATACATTTCATATGAGTTTGAGATGAAAGGTTGAAACATTGGGCTCTATGCCCTCACTCCTTCCGCAAAACCGTAGGTTTAGATTTTGTTCCGAGAATAGCATGGTTTTGGGGATGTTGATTATCAAGAAAGGAGGTTCGGTGCCTATGGCTTTTCTAGAGAGTCAATTAATTTTTGTTGCTTTTAGCTTTGTTTTAATTGTTTATTTTCCTTGTTTGGTATCTATTATTAGCCAATTGTGGTGGGTGGCTATGGTGTTGTTTTGGATTTTATTAGAAAGGGTGATTGTGTAGATACCTTAATCTGATAATTACATACTTGACCATTTTAGTTTAGCTCATATCTTGCAATCATGACTTTTACATACAAACAAGACTTAAATTTATTATTCCACTCTCACTTAAGGCTTGACCCTTACAAATATTCCATATTCTCCTACTTTATTTCTAGAAAACATACAAAATTGATCTCATTCCCCACATACGTCTTATATCTATAGTTAGGCTTTTGCATATTTCCACTTACAACATTCCACTTGTGCGTACAATAACTTCCTAATTGGACAAAACCATCATATGGTTTTCTTCCTATTTGATGCTTCTATCCACATTGGCCTAAGGCTCATATTTTCTTATGTTTAAGTGAAGTCACTTCATAGTCATTCTTAGTGTGAAATCATATCCAACAAAAAGATGTAAAAGTGAATTATGCATCTTGATGTACTCACTTGGCATTCTCAATAGCTCTTCTTGAAAATATTGATTAAGACTTTGGAAAGGATCCCCTAGTCTTCCCTAAATCAAAATAGGACATTATAAGCATACTCTAAAAACATATGTAGTACTCTAAACTACGTTAAGTGTAGACCAATCTAAAAAGAGTATCCAATGGAAAAATTAAGTATTGTCTTATATCTACACACCAAAGCTTACTTCAAGGGGTTTTTAGTGTACTAAGTATTAATCTACAAGCACTCTATTTCATCACCCAAGGAGGATAAATGATCCCTATATATCTAGATAAGCCCTCTATTGGTGTTTTGACACAAAGGAAAACATAGGCAAAGGCACTCTATACTTCCTATAAATTCTACGTTAGAAATAGGACAACTACGTGGAGTTTGAGCACCTCATTTGGGCATCGTAGTGCAAGACTTGGTCATTCTTAACAAAGGGGTTGGCTATTTTAGCAATATTTTGGTATGATTTTCCTTTTAGAGAATGCCAAGTCCAATTTCTACATCTTTTCAATCAATGTTAATTGTGATTTATGGTACATGGACAATGAAGATAGATAAGTCTTGAATTTTTATGTAATGATTTGTGATGGTGTGAGTCAATATCCCTTCACTTCTTGTGAATTTTTCTTGTTTGACATGTCTTCCATTGGACCATTGGATTTCTTATCATTATTTTTTGAAGTTTTGAATTCAATTTATTTAATAAATCAATTTTTTTCTACCTAATAGTTGTCTTGATTTGAATTTTTACTAAACAATTGAAGTGAAACAAAATCAGATCCAACGGTGCGTATGAACATGTCAAAGGTGTTTCCTAGCAATCGAAAAAGGATCTTATCCCGGGAGATACCAATAAATGAGTGATGAGGCCAAGATCATGCCCCTAGTGAATTTGATTGAATAGATTCTCCTCAATACTTAGAAGCTAAGCCTAAGAATTATGTACACCTAATTTGTGCAAACTTTGAATTCAATTAAAAATAATAATAAATATTAGTTTGAGATGAAAGGATAAAACATGGTTATCTATGCCCTTACTTATTCCACGAAAACCACGGTTTCGGGGCCTATGGAATTTACGGAGAGTCACTTAGCTTTTGTTCATTTTAGCTCTATTTGGATTGTTTATTGTCCTTGTTTTATATCTATTATAAGGCAGCTATGGTGGGCAGCTATGGTGTTGTTTTTTATTTTATTAGAAAGTATTATTGTCTAGACGACTTAATATGATAAATATAAACTTGAAAATATTGGTTAAAGATTAAATACCTTTTATCATGGGTTTGAATGGAGAATTCCACAAACCCTATACGGAAAAGAATCTCATTTGGTGATGGCGATAGGGAGAGTTCAGCTCAAAGTGGTGAAAAATATTCAACTATGGGTGGCACACATGTTGATTCAAACATCAATGGAGGCATGGTCCCGAATGGTGAGAAATTAGGTGCCCGATCTAGAGGAGATATTTTAGGAATCAGATATAGAAACTCACCCAATCAATCCCAAAAGAAATTCAGCAATGTAATCTCTAATGATAGATAAAACAACAATAATACACAATAATATATCGATGAATATTTTTCATGGATCTCGATTGCATTTAGAAAAAAATGGAAAACTTGAGATGGTTTAAACACATCAAAACACAAGAGTGCTAGTAAAATTGTTGGTAAGGAAAATAGCAACCCCAATCTTGAGAACGGAGGTCCTAAAAATGTCCATTGCCATCTTGGAAAGATTCTTGCATCATTAGATCGGGAAATTCATCTATATTAGGGAATACCGATCGAGGAATCTTAGCCATTACACCCATATTGGATAGAACTTTGAATATGGTAATCACAAATTTGATGGACGAACATCTAGATTTGAGAATTTCAACTAGGGGAAACTAGGGAACAAATCTAAATCCTACGCTATTGCATATTTCAAACAGAAGGAGAATCCCATAAGCATTGACAAGCCTTTAACATCATCACGAGATGACTCTTGTGTTGAAGATAGAAGAGGATCTACTATAGAAGGTCCTAAAGGAAGAGGAAAACCTATCCCAACTTGGTCTCATTTGTAGGTTTCATAAGTTTTGGCCTAATATTTGTAAGCTCCATGATTGGATTACACAAAGATGGAGGAAAAAGTTTACATGTAAGATTGAACTCTAACCCTTTGCGAAATCCTATTTTATTGTTATCTTTGAAACCCATGAGGAGAGGGATTTAATCTTTAACAATTTTTAGGTTTGGGGAGAACATGGACTCATGTTCAAGCCATGGTATCCATCTTTTGACCCCCTAAAATACTCCTTTGATACCTACCCTGTCTGGATCTATTTGTCTAGACTTCCATTGTAGAGCTATAGAACAAATATTTCGTCATTTCTATAGGAGATACCCTCGGATCTTCCGTGAAAGTTAATGATTAAACCTCCCATAAAACACATACAACTTATGCTATAATTTTTGTAGATATTGACACCTCCCTCTCCTCTAGTAGAAATACACTTGCAAATTGGTGACAGGAATGTTGGGGTTTAACCATATAGCATTGTTGCAGAGATCTAATATCGAGATAAAGCATACAAGGAATGAATGCAAAAATAAACCATAAGATAAAATAAACAAGAGAAAGATAACACCAGATTTAATGTTGTTCACTCAAAGGTGTGGGCTACATCTACCAAGAAACGACCAAAATTATTATTCAAGCTTTTGAAAGGAAATACAATAAAGATATATTGTCTTCCAACACATCACAAGATGTTCAATATTTTTTCTCACTCAACTACTCTTTCTTTCTCACCAAGAAAACTAACATGCAAACAATTGCTATTTTCTTCTCTCATACCCTTATATACATGCATATACATATACATATATATATATATATATATATATATATATATATATATATATATATATATATATATGTATATGTATATATATATATATATATATATATATATATATATGTATATATATATATATATATATATATATATATATATATATATATATATATGTATATGTATATATATATATATATATATATATATATATATATATATATATATATATATACATATACATATATATATATATATATATACATATATATATATACATATACATATATATATATACATATACATATATATATATACATATACATATATATATATATATATATACATATATATATATATATATATATATATATATGTGTGTGTATATATATATATATATGTGTGTGTGTGTGTGTGTATATATATATATATATATATGTATATGTGTATGTATATATATATATATGTATATATATATATATATATATATATATATATTCTTTACAATCAAGAAATCATCTTAAATAAAAATATTTATCCTAATTCTTGTAAAAAAACAAAGCACCATCTCACAAGTTTACCATATGATTCTTACCTAAACGATGTCGATCACCGCTTGATCGATGCGCTTACTTTCAAATCCAGAGACATATAAAAAAATCTTTACGTGAAGTAATTAAGCTCCACACTCAACACTATCCCAATTGGAGATCAATTGTTGCACTTTACTATACATCATCCTCCTTGATCCTTTTCCTTCGCTAGTTTCTTCCTCTTCATTCTAGAACTTGAATACCAACGAAGTGGAGTGAAGATCCAACTTCTCCTTTACCAATGAAATTTTTGGCATATCCACGGGGTTCTCATCCATATGGATTTTCTCTAACTTTAGCTGCCCATACTCCAACACCGCCATATGAAGTGATACCTCAGCTGAATGTTTTTTGTTCTTGAATGAAATGATAAGTTATTTTCCAGATGGATCACGCTCCGACTATCACTATATAATCTACAATCCTCTTGCTCCTTACCCAACTCTTCCATGAACCTACTCATCCATATCATTTCCTTTCTAGTTTCGTAGCTGCAATATACTCTTCCTTTATTGTAGACAAAGTCAAAAACTTTTGCAATCTCAAAATCTTGCTAACTATCATTCCACCTACTATGAAAAATATCTAGTGGTGCTCCTCCTACCATCCAAATCTCTAGCCATATCTGAATCAATATAGCCACATAAAAAAATATCTTAACCTCGATAGCATAAATTCATGTAGTATGTACCTCTCAAATACCTGAGAATTCATTGGACTTCTTTTTAATTTTCTTTAACTGGATTAGCCATAAACCTGATCACAACTCCCACTTCTGTGCAATGTCAGTGTTGTACAAACCATGGCATACATAAAACTTCTTCTTTACTTAAAGCATAGGGAACACATGCCATGTACTCAACCTCCTTGTGTGATGAAGGAAATTGATATTTTCTCAATTTGAAGTGTCCAACCATAGGTGTACTAACATGTTTGGAATCTTGCATGTTAAACTTTTCCAACACCTTATTGATACAAGCCCCCAGAGACAAATAAAACTTCTTGTTTTTTCTATCTCGGTGAATTCGCATGCCAAGGATTTTCTTTGCAGCTCCCAAATTCTTCATTGGAAATGTGTGAGCTAGCCTATCTTTAAGTTTACCAATGTCTTGCATACTAGATCTTGCAATCATCATATCATCAACATATAGTAAAAAAATAACATAGCTCCTGTTTTCAAGATTCTTAAAATAAAATCAATGGTCGATTCACATTTCATATTACCATGGTGATGCAAAAATTGTCAAATCTCAAATATCATTTCCTTGGAGCTATTTTGAGCCCATATAGGCTCTTTTTCAATCTACACATAAGTTTCTTCTTACCCTTCATTTCATAACCAAGCGACTTCGCATTAAAATATCTTCCTCCAAATCACCATGAAGAAAATTTGTCTTAACATCAAGTTATTCTAAATGAAAATATTTTCTTGCAACCAAAATTAGGATAGTATGAATAAAATTTATCTTAACTACAAGAGAAAAAATATCATAACATTCAATACCTTCTTTACGAGCAAATCCATTTACCAAAAGCTTCACCTTGTATCTTTTATGTCCACCGTCTTCTTCCTTAATCCTATAAACCCATTTGTTTTATAGTGATTTCTTACCCGCTGAAAACTTGACTAAATTTCATGTCTTATTTTGTTTGAAGGACTCCATATCCTCATTCATGCCATGCTCCCACTACTCGTGGGTATATACGTACATTGATTCTTCAAAGTTATCTCGGTTTACTACTAACATTCAATAATAAATAATAAAAGAAAGGTAAAAATATCTCTAGAGGTGTACTTACTCTTTTGACCTTCTCAATGAGATATGGGGTGTCTTGGGCTCATTACTCAGTGCATGTTCCACATTCGTGTCAATATATGTCAATGACGGACACTTTGGTCTCTTGATACTTACCACAATTTTTTAACCGATCATAGTTCCTCTATCTTCCGACCAACTATAGTTGTCTCACCGAAACGTTTCAAGGAGTACCAACACCACTTCTAGTAGTTGTCTATTTTGAACCCCATCGTATCTACCAATATCGAGTTATCCTAACCGCCACCATCTTCCTAGAACTGATTACGGTGTTTGTGGATATTTTTATAGATCTGAAATTTGATTTTCCTTAAAAACTTCATCATCTTGTTCATGTTAAGGAACTAAATCCTAATCCCTATACATTATTTTTCATTCCAATCAACGTCACAACTCCTAACAATATTATAATCT
Organism: Taxus wallichiana var. yunnanensis; assembly: GCA_018340775.1. Classification (NCBI taxonomy): domain Eukaryota; kingdom Viridiplantae; phylum Streptophyta; class Pinopsida; order Cupressales; family Taxaceae; genus Taxus; species Taxus wallichiana. The sequence goes on along the minus strand of CM031233.1, from coordinate 181,678,344 downwards.
TCTAAATCCCAAAAATGATATCGGAAATAACTAGAGCCATAACCAATGAAAGTACATATTTAAGATTTAGCATCCAACTTCTTCCTATTTTCCCTATCGACATGCATAAAATCTTACGAGCTAAAAACTCTAAGAAAAGAAAAATCTACCTCTTTTCAAGACCAAGATTCTTCTAGTATTCCACCATCAAGTGTTATTAAAGGCCCACAGATTGATCAAGTACACTGTTTGTAACCACTTCTTGTACCCAAAACATAAAAAAAAAAAAAGCTGACATGCATCCCCATGCTTATAGCACATTCCATGATTGTTTTGTTCATTCTTTCTGCAACTCTAGTATCCTATGGAGTTATAGGAACCATTATTTCTCTTTGTATTCTATTCATTGAAAATAATCATTGAAAGCCTTGCTGCATTACTCACCACCATTGTCGAATCTAAGGAACTTTAATTTTAAGTTTGTTTCATTTTTGATAAGGGCTTTCTACCTTATAAAAGTCTCAAAAACATAATATTTATGATTAATACAATAAATCCATACCTTCCTTGTGGCATCATCAATGAAAGTCACATAATATTGGGATCCTCAAATAGAAGCTACTTGAGTTGGTCCCGATACATCTAAGTGTACAAGCTCCAATTTCTAATACTAATTTGTTGCCCTAACCTTGAGAAATATCACTCTCTTTTGCTTTCCAAATATGCAATGCTCACAAATTTCAAGATCTAATTGATTCAAATCTGATAACTTACCCTTAGATTTTACAATTTACATTCCTTTTTCACTCATATGGCCTAGCCAATTATGCCATATGGTTTCATCTAAATATGGAGTAGATAACACAAGAAAGGAATTTGTAACACAGGTAGAAATATATAAAGTTCCTTCCTTCTTACCTCTTGCAACAACAAGAGATCACTTGGTAACCTTCCAAGAATAAGATTTGAATGTAACCACGCATCCGGTTCACTAGTTTTCCTACATATATTAGATTTCTCTTGAGGCTTGGCACAAGCCTCACATATTTCAATACCCATGGATTTCCAATTTGTAGCTTTAGATGAACATCACCTTTACCAATAATATTGCTTGTCTCATCATTCCCTAAATAAACTTGTCCAAAATCACCACCGAACATTATTTCGAAATAACCCTTATCGGGGTAGCATAGAAAAAGCTCTAGAATATAAAACCCAAGATTCTAATTTATTATCCAAGGAGAGAATAAGGGCATCATGCTTTACCTCACATGAAACATTATCCTCTTTACCTTTTTCTTTATCTTTTTTAATGTATTCTATTTGTTTTCCTTGGACCAACACTCCATCTTTACATGCCCTCTCTTTCCAAAATTCTAGTAAAGTAAATCTATGTACTTTGATCTAGATCTGCCATTTCTTGACTTTTATCTTTCGTTCTTCTTGCTCTTTGATGATCTCTTATTAGATCTTCCCTTACTTTATACACTAAAAGAGTTTCTACATGACATTTCTCCTGACTTTTCCGTGCGTATTTTCTCATTAAATTTGAAACCTTTAGAAGAAAACATTGTATTACTAAAAACCATTACCAAGTTATCCCAACTATCTAGAAAAGAGCATAAGAATAAAAGTGCTTTCACTTCATCCTCAAATGAAATTTCTACCGATTTTAATTGATTTACAATAAACTAGAAATATTTAAAATGATTAGATACAGATCCACCATCTTACATCTTAGAATTAAACAATTTTTTCATCAAATAAACCTTATTTAAAGCACTAGGAGTTTCATACATATTATAAAAATTTCATCAAATCTACTATGGTTTTTTCATCTATAAAATTTGAAGCCATCGATCTTTGTCAGGCTCAATCTTATAGATCCCGAGATCCTTTATGTCAATAACCTTCCATTCTTCATCATCCTTGTGGTAAACGCGTGTATGCTCATCCGACGGTAAGTATAGATCCTTCTATTACAAATAATCCTCCACCGCATCTTCCATAGTTGATCATTACGATCGTCAAATTTCTCTACTTAGTATTTACTATCTTATACCATTACCATGATCCCACCGAATCGAAAACCCTCTGTGAGTAAATATGGTTAACATAAAAAATATCCAAACAAATATTTGATACCATTTATTAGGGTTTAACCATATAAAAGTGTTACATAGATCTAAAATCATATAAAATATACAAGCAATGAATGCGGAAATAAACAAGACAAAGATAACACTAAATTTAACATGGTTCACCCAATGTGGGCTACGTTCACTAAGAAACACCAAAATTATTATTGAGTGATTTACGGAGGAAATACAATGAAGATATGTTTTATTTCAACATCTCATAGGATATTCAATATTTTTCCCCACTCAACTAATCTTTCTATCTCACCAAGAAAACTTACATGAAAATAATTGCAATTTTCTTCTCTCATACCCTCATACAATATATACATGCATATATATCTATTATTGGCAACTAACTATGCTTTTACAATCAAGAAATAATCTTTAAAGAAAATAATTATTCTAATTCTCGGCCAAAAACAAAGCACCTTCGCACAGTTTGAATGATGTTGGTTACTTCTGACCGATATTGGTAACTTCTTGACCAATGCCGTTATTGTCAAATCAAACAACATCTAAAAACAAGCTTTTTTGAAGCAATTAATCTCTACACTTAACAAGGAAATGCGTATAGAGGATAGACCATGAGGAATTAGCTTGCAGATGCTTTGAAGATGCTTCAAAACAAGGCATCTTGTATATGAATGTGAACATTCCAAATGCAAGGAAAAACTTTCTTGGTTGAATCATTCTCTACCATATCATTTGAAAATTATCCCCCATTCAGAACCGGTTGTGGAACCCCTACAAATTGAATCACCCAAGGTAGAAGAGATTCCAATCACTCTCATCAGTGGTGTTGATTCAATGATAGATTGTGATTTGACACCCATTTTTGAGGGTCACATCCCTATCAATCCAATTGAATTTATTCTTCTAATCCCACCAAGATGGAAATGAGGAATGGAAGGTATTGGATACAAAAAAGAAAGGATACACTAAATATAAACCTTCCATTTTCTCGGACTGGCATGAGCCATGTCTGTTGGGTTCTCTCATCGCTATATATGAGATCTATCCTATTGTGTTGCTACAAATAAATTGTTGTTGTTGTGAAGTCGGTGTCTACATGTTGTTTTCTATCTATAGGGTTGCTGGTTTTAGGCTTTGATCTTGGCAAAAGCTTTCTACTTTTGGGCTGATTTGTTTAATCTAGATTTTGATCTCTTTTGGAAATGTTGATTCTATTAAATATGACTTTTAATTCCTATTGTACAAGGTATATTCCCATTCAAAAAACTATTTACTAATAATAAAAAAATTAGTTTTTCTTATATCTTGTAATCATGACTTGTACACACAAAAAGACTTAATTTTTTTATTCCATTCTCACTTAAGCCTTGAGCCCTTACAAATAATTCATATTCTCCTACTTAATTTCTAGAAATCATATAAGATTAATCTCATTCCCATATACATCTTATATCTACACTTAGGCTTTTTTATATTTACACTTACAATATTATACTTACATGTACTTTATTGTTTGGATTAGAAAAATCCTTCATATGGTTTTCTCCTGTTTGATGCTTGTATTGTCATTTTATCAAGAGTCATATTTTCATATATTTATGTTAAGTCACTTCCTACTCATTCTTAGTGTGAAATCACATCCCATGGAAATATGTAAAAGTTAATTACACATCTTGATATACTTTTGATTTCAAATTCTCGATAGATATTCTTTAAAATAGTTATTAAGTCTTTAGAAAGGCTTCACTAGTATTCCATAAATAAAAATAGGACATTATAATCATACTCTAAAAACATATGTAGCACTATAAACTAGGTTAAGAGTAGACCAATGCAAGTCAAGAGTATTTCCTACAAAACTTAAGTCTTTTCTTCTATCTACATTCTAAAGCTTACTTCAAGCAATTTTTGTCTAGTGAGTATAAATCTACAAGCACTCTATTCCATCCCTCAATGAGGATACATAATAGATATATATATATATATAATACCTTTATGGAAAGTGGTGATCCAAGTGTGTGTGTGTGTAATCATGTACATAGATACATAAGAGGAAACCATTTCCCGTCCTACCAAGCATGGACATGGAAGGTTTGAAAATATTCAAGGATAGGAATTAGAGAGAGTACGAAATCAATAATTTCTTTATGGGAAAGGAAATTTTCCATTACTTCACCAATGGTATTGCTTGTTCTTGCATTCCTAGGGTGTGGAGAGAGGTCTTCCTACACATCATGAAGTATCTAACTCTAGAGGGTAAATATCGCAAGATATATACCCACCACTTGTCATTTCTAAACATGTTTAGACATAAGAAAGTGCTCAGTATCCCCTTCTATAATTTTACGTCTCTCACCACCTCAGTGAAGGATTTCCAATAGAGTAAGGTAGATTATTCCATCCACAAGGGCCTCATTTTTCTCCTGTTTCACAATGGTATTCGACCCGAGATTAAAAAAATGCCCCTAAGTGAATATGAGGAAGATATTACCCTATTTAAGTGTTTATCCAAGATTAGGGAAGGAAATCTGTGTTCTAAGCGAGATGGGTGAGGGGAAGAATTTGGAAGGGATGGAAAATCAAGAAGGTGTTTCATCAAGGGGAAACATAAAGTTACCCTAGAAGGAGCGCATGTTATTGATATGTGGAAGAAAAAAATTTAGTACTTGGAGATGGTGGTACAAGTCTTGGAAGATACTAAATCGGTGGTGAGAAATGTCATGATTGACAGTCTTGAATCAACCAAGTAAATATAATTATCCTAGAAGAACATCTGAGGGGATATCAAGTAGTTGGATTCTTTGGTTTGATATTTGGGCATTTGGACAAATGTTGTGGAAAGAGACCAAAAGAAAGGAGGTGGATCAGTTACGATGAAGAGGAAGATGAGGAGTTTGAGGAGGAGGCATCTCGAGGAGGACTTTGAGGAGAAAACCAATGAAACTCCCCAAAAGAAGCTGAATTCAGATTCTAGCATGAAAGAATAGAACAAGGAGGTTAAAACCTCAAAAAATGTAAAGCTAACTAATGGACCTTCTTCCGAACTGTCTCCAGACCTTCGGGAAATTTTTATGTTCTATCTTTTTTAATGGCTTAGTTCTCTTTTTCTCACTTTTTATTGGACCCCCTTCTCTTTTTGGAGTTAAGTTTTTTTAAATTTTGGGGTCCTTTTCCTTTTTCTCTAGCTTTACTTGTATCAAAATGTAATCATACTTTGTACTCTTCCTTACGGAGCATATCCCTACTTTTTACCCTATCTAGTAAAAAAATATAATCCTTTTACTGGTTTTGTGACACAAAGGAAAACATAGGAAGAGGAAATTTATACTTCCAATAAATTCTACATGAAAAATAGGATAACTACGCAGAGTTCGAGGACCTCATTTGAGTGTTGTAGTTCAATTCTTGGTTATTATCAACAAAGGGGTTGGCCTTAAAGGGTGGGCCAACACAACCATACAAAAATATTTGTTATCTAATTCCTATTTATGTTATAGTTTATTAGAATAGATTTTTATCATTACAAGAGAGCATGCATGAGTATTAGGAAGAATAAAAATACAAAATGTTAGTAATATTAAGATGAAGCAACCCAAATGGAAAATTAAGTGAATAAAAACTCCAAATAGTAGCATGGAATAGGAAATAAGAAGAAATACCTATCTCAATTTCCACAGTCAAGTTTCATGCTCCATATTATGTTGCGACCACAAGAAATAAAAGGGTTAAGTGTTCCTATAACTAAACAACCATCCCTCAAGTGTCGAATCCTATAACTATAAACCCAAGACTAGAATCTATTGTTAATCTTCCTCATATGGTGTTTATGACCTAGTCGAGATAGTTATATAATGCCAGGTGCATATCCACCTCATGGAGTTAATTAAAATGTCACTTGTACTTCAGATATCCTTACTTTTTCTCTTCACGAAGTATGTCTTCTTAAGGATATTAAAACATAGAAGTTTGAAGCACTCATTTCCAATCATTCACCTAACAGTCTAAAATTTTCATTTGGTCCTAAGGAACAAATAACCCAAACTTCAAAATAATAAATCATTATACATTGAACCTTATATCACCAATCATAAAATTATAACTATTATTTTTGACAATGGAGCTTTCTTAAATATGTCATCTATAAATTTGTTAAGATTCATGTTAGTGTGAAATCACAGCACCCCCAAATGACTTCTAAAGATTTACTTTTCTAAGGAAGAATCATCTGGTGTGATTGCATAACATGGAACTTTTCCTAAGGTGTGGGACCTTGCAAATTGGAAAAGGTCTCTAGATTAAAGGTTGGTTCCTTATTCCTCTGTTTTAGGTGCATACATGAGGATTTGTAAAGGATCTATTTCTATACCTGATCTAAAACTTGCCAAGGAGATAGGGATAAAAGAGTACAGAAATAAGAAATATCTAAACTACCAGGTGATGCACCAAAGGAATGATGAACACTTAGTTTGCCTTCGACATGAACCAATAAAATGTATACAATAAAAATATGAGATAGCTACATCTCTAATGAGAGACCAAATAGAAGTAAAAGAAACAAGAAGGATCTAAAATGAATCACAAACATATTTTATTGCTCTATAGATTGGTGCAGTCCATTACAGAATAGCTGAAAGGTAGAAATGTATTACAATTTTATTGGAAGGCCTGAACCCCACAAATATTTTTACAGAAGGAGAAGGGAGCCTATAAAACTAATAATATCCAACACTTTATAATGAAACCTGCCCCCAAATTTATAGATTTGATCAAAGAGAAGAAAGAAAGAAAGAGATAAGTGGGAAAATGTGGGTCGAAGATCAACCACCGTTGTTAATGCTTCTGCTAAAATCTTCCCTTGAATCCATATTTTTTATTGATCCTCGGTTCGTCTCCTTGGAGGAAGAGGAAATGGAGAAATAGATCGAATCCGATCTGGTTGTTGAGAATGATGATCCTACATTTAAAGCTCGAAGACATTTCTCCATTTTTCTTCCACCTAACTTCCCAAAATTAAAGTGTCGACTTCGATGGTGTAGATCTTTCTAATGGTATCATATTTTTATCTCTCAAGCCTTGGGTCGAAAGATATACCCCTTTGAACTTTGAATTGATTTTGTACAAATGGGTAGGAGAACAATTTGAAAAATGGGTCCCCCTTTTGGGTTGGGACACGTGGCAGCAAGATTAGGACAAAAATTGGGTCCATGGGTCCACAATTTACATTATTTTTGTGTAAAAATGCAAAATGTTACAAAAATCCCCATACCTCAAAGCTCCACATGGACACGTGATTCCTTTTCAATGGTTGTGAAATGTGATTCCATTTTTACCTTTGTGCCTTTTGGACGAAAGGAAAACTTTCAATTTTTCCCCGACTCCCCACCTCGGCTTTGACTCGGGCTCAAACGCTGACTTTTTCCTCTTGGTGGAGTTGCAAGCCTTTTTGCAACTTTTACTTCTTTTAGGAAAAGGGCAAAATATAACTTTTCCCCAATGCCCCACCTTTTCCTAGGACATGCGTCAACTGCAGCTCACTCAAGAACCTTTTCTCCTTTTAACCCTTGAAATAGTGCCCTTAGGACACTTGGCAGCTTCCACCAGCCTGGCTTATGCATTGACTATTCAACTAACTCTGCCCCCTTTGAGGACACGTGGAGGCACCGCGCTTATTTGTAAACCTGACCCAAAGTTTCCCTTGGAGGAGCATCGAGTTCACACTTGTCGACCTCCACTGCTTTATGGAATTTTCAACGGTCCCTCTTACTTTTGACTTTGGGCTATGTGGCGAGCTCACTTGGGTCTTTGCCTTTAGAACAACTCTTGGAAATGTGCCAGGCTGACACTTGGCACTCTCCGCTTACACTTTCATACTTAGCCATTTTTGAAGCTTTCTACCTACCCCTTGACTCTTTTTGACCATTTTCTACATGGAGGGCTGGCACAAGTTTGAGCTCCCCTTTTTGGATTCACTTTGGAGAAGCACCATTAGGACACGTGTCTCTTCTACTGCCTCCTCCATACTTAGTCATTTTTGACCTTTTCCTAAAATTTTCAAGCCCGAGGACTTCGAATCTTCGTTGTTCTTCCTTCTTCTTGCTTCTGGCTCCTTTGTAGCATCTTCCTTTCTTTTCTAACCCTGTTATTTTATAGTTCTACCTGTATACATAACTTGGAGAATGGATTTAAAATGTAGAAATGGCCTGACAAAGTCGTTTCTTTTTGTACAGGATCCTTTGCTCTTTCTTCATCTCCACCACTTCATTTCTGAATATTTTTTGCAACCAATTTGCAAGATTTGAAATATTTTTCTTAGGTTTCCCCTATGCGGGGTCATCATTCGATCCAATATTTAGCTCGAGGTGAAATATGGATAACAATTTGGTGACTCACGGGGACATATGCATGCTATATGAAGAGATCAGTTGCTTTATCATATCTATTGGGCATGGAGTCAAGAATAAAGATCTAATAATAATACTACATTTGGTTCACGATTCTTGACCACTTGTGCTCTCAAATTTAATAAGAAAATATTGAAATTAAGATTTCTGAGAGTAGAAATTTGTTTTATTCCCAATAGTTCATTTTTCTTTCTGAATGGACTACATAAGAGCAACAAAAAAACACCATAACTATGTACAAAATTGAAATCATACATGCTCCAAATGGAACAGGCAAAGCGTTCAAAGCACTTAGAAGAAAAGCAATCTACACTACAACAAGACTTAGAGGAAGGAGAAACTAAACTAATATGTATAGAGTGAGACTCCCCTTTAAGTAGCAGTGCTTAAGATAGATCCCATTCACTAAAATCTATAACTCTTCGCCCTCCAATGTGGACAATTGAAAATCATTAGTACTTTTTCATCTTATTATCATATAAGTGCCACTCAAATGGCATCGAACTTAGAATGTCTCCTGGTTTTGCTCGATCTTCATCCCACTTCAAAACCAGTTTATTTCCTAGAAATTCCTTGCTTTTTCTTTCTTACCAAATAATATCTTGATTGAAGCATGATTATTTTCCAATGCTTCGAGAGCATTCACTTTGGATTCTTCTAATTCTATCATCTTGGCATACCTGGACTTCATTGGTCCAAATTCAGACATCTCTAGTTGCTTCACAAGCTCCAATGTTGGCAACTCAAGTGATATAGGCAACACTGCTTCTTTCCCATAGACAAACTTGAATGGGGAGCTTCCTATAAATATCTTGGGTGTTAATCGATCAGCTCATGAGGCCATTTTTAGATTTGTGTGCTAGGTCCTCTGATTCTCATCCACACTTCTCCTGATGATATTTAACAGATTCTTGTTTGTAGACTTAGCCTGGCCATTACCTTGACAGTAATTATTTGATGAGGTGCTCAAATAAGTCCCATTCTTGATGGCCCATCCTATGATCTTGGAACCTATAAATGCTAATGCACTTTATGATATGATGGTGGTTGGCACTCCAAATATGGTCACTATACCTTCGTAGAAATCTAGGATATTAGACTCATTTGCTTCCTTGAGTGCCACTACCTCGGTCCATTTGGTGAAACAATCATTACTCTCGTGGATACATTTGTGACCTTGGCTTGAGTTTGGATTGATGACTCCAATGAATCCAATCCCATTACATGAAAGGTTGGTCAATGAGATTGGGTGCAATGGAAGTGCTACTCACTTTTCCTTTCCTTTTAAGAATGCAAAATTCTTACACCTTTTGATCCATGTGTAACAGCTTACTAAACACGCTAGGCCAAGAATATCTTGCTTTAATAATTTTGAGTGTTATCACTCTTGAGAAAAATACCCTCCAGCCGCTTCAACATGGAATTCTTGTAGCACTCTCTCTACCTGATCTACCCCTATACATCTCAAAGAATGCCATTGATGTCCCTCTTAAACAAGACACCATCAATAAGAACATACGGGATGACTCAGTAGCTAAAATGCCTTCTTTTTCTTTATTCATCTCATAAGGACACATGCCTGTTCAAGGAAGTGCACCATGTCTTGGGTCCAACAAGGAGCGAGATACATCATCTCTCCCTTCTTCTTGATCATCTTGTAGAAAAAAACAACCTCCCCGTTTAATGTTTGTTTCATCTTGTAGAGCAAAGGCTAGCTGCTCACACAAGCCCCTCCCATGGACCAGCTTGGTGACCTTAATCTCAATGTCATATTCCATGACACAAGTGATCCACCCTACACATTTCTCATTCAGATCCTTGCTAAGGAGGAATTATTTGACTCCTGTATGGGAGACCAATAGTTGGATTTTGTTGTTTGACACCAAATGCTTAAACTTCTTCAGTCCCTTGATCACCGCCAGGAATTGCTTCTCAATGAAAGAATACCTCACCTCATAGTCTTCTAGACTCTAACTAAAAAAGCAATTGGTTGTTATGAGATTTCTTTGTTCTATTGAACCAGGATTGCAGAGATAGTGTCATTGCCACCAAAGGCATACAATAAGAAGTCCTTGAAAAAAATTGGATTTACAAGAGTTGGGGCCTATGATATGGCCTCTTTGATAGCTTCAAATATTTACTTTCCTTCATTGTCCATATGAATTCTAATCTCTTCTTCAGCATCAATGTTATTGGCTTAACCAGAGCAGCAAAGTTTGGGACAAACCTTTGAACAAAGTTGATCTTCCCCAAGAAGCTTTGAAGAGCCTTCTTGTGACTTGGTAATGATAGTGCTTTTATTGCTTCAACTCTTTCTGGATCAATTTCCAGACCCTCCTTAGACACAATGTTGCCCAAAAGCTTGCCCTCATGGGCCAAGAATATGCATTTTTTGGGGTTCAAAGATACCCCAAATATTTTGCATCTTTGAAACACTTACCTTAGATGAAAAAGGTGGTTCATTTGCATTCTTGGAGAACACAATGATATCATCTAGATAGATCAACACTATCTTGTTGATTAGCCCTTTGAATGCCATATCCATGGCTCTTTAGAAAGTAGCACTAGCATTGGACAATCCAAATGGATTTTTTTGTATGCATAGGTGCCCCATTTGGTGGTGAAAGTAGTTTTGAATTGATCATCTTCTTTCACCATGATCTGATTGTATCCTGAGTAGCCATCCAAGAGAGAAAATATCTTTGACCCAGACACCACTTGCAAGATTTGTTCCATTGAAGGGAGTGGGTAGTGATCTTTGAGGGAGGCTCTATTCAAATCCTTGAAGTCAACACACAACCTGATTTCTCCATTTTTCTTTCTAACTAGGACTAGATTTGTAACCCAACTTGAATGCTTGATTGGGAATATGATACTTTCCTCTATTAATTTGTTCAACTCGTTCTTTATCGGAGGCTCAATATGTGCTTTGAATGGTCTCTTCTTCTTCCCGATAGGCTTCGTAGATGGGTCCAATTCAATTGTGTGTTGTGCTAGTTTCAATTAAGACCCCTTTGGTCTTCATAACTCCAAGAAAACACATCGGGAATTCTTGGCAAATTTGTATGAATTCGTACCTTTCTGCTCAAAGGGGCCACCTTACCAATTTGAAGTGTTTTTCCTTCTCAAACTGGGATTGACTTTGAATCCTCTCATTTGACCTACATGTTATCCTTCTCTTTTATGAACTGATCATTAGGATTGAAAATGGATTCCAATGTCATTAAACCCTTAGGGAAGATTTTTTTATATAGTTGTACTATTTAGTTCCCATCTTCTTTGCTCTAGTCTATTTTGATTATGGGATAAGAATTTAGCTTCTTCTTGTAGAAATTTAATGATCTATTGATCATTCTCAAACCCTTGCCAACATGTATTATTATCTTGCAGACTTTGCTGCCTCACAACCACATGGATATAAGGTTGTCTTTTTCTTTCTTGATGTTGTCCACCACATCAAAGGCTGCTCCAACTGCTGCAAGCCTATCAAGAGCTTCATTTTATTTTTTGGGTATGGACATAATGCTAAAGGCTTTGAAATCCTCCATGAGGTCCCATACTCTATTCTTATAGTTCTTTAGCAGGTCATTCTTGATAGCATTAAGTCCTCTGACTTGATTGGAAACCAATTCACTATCACCAAACACCTGACAAATTCTTGATCCCCAGCTTCCTTGCCCAATGAAGACCTTGGACTAAAGCCTCATATTTAGTAGTGTTATTTGAGCAAGAAAATTGAAATATAAATGTGGAATAATAATTCATACCTTTATGAGACACAATCATAACTCCTCCTCCAACTCATTTTCTACTCCTTGAGCCATCAAAGAATAATTTCCATACTTCATTGTCATCTTTATGCTATGGCTTTACTAGGTCCGGAGGAGGAGAATTCTCTTCATGTAGGCGGTAGAAACCCATCTCGGATTCTTCAATCTCCTTTTAGGGGTCAAAAGCATGTCTTTTGTTGGCCCACTCATCTAGAGTCAAGTCTGGGATACATTCCAACTTGGTATTTGCTTCATTAGTGCTTAGGAGGTCTTCTTGATCAAAAGTTGAGCAGTTGGCATTAATTGGGCTAGGCACATAAGATTGAATATGATAGTCTGCAATGGGTTCTGATATGACTGTGGCCTTTGCCTCATACCTTTTCCTAAAGAGCATATATGACCAATCAGCAGACAGGAAGCCTCCAATTTTGGTAGTGAAGTCCCAGAGACAGACACACAAGTAAAATGTGATGGAAAATCTATGATTGACACATTTTGCAAAATAGACACATTAGGGAAAGCGTGTAGAGTGAGACTCAAATCCTTGGTAATTCCCACAGTGGTTACTATTGTCCCATTAAATTGGACCACTATTTTAGAGATGACCCCATATTGGAGACCCAACTGATCAGCTATTTGTTTGGGCATCACAGAACTACTAGCCCCATAATAAATCATAAAATTGTGCACTAATTTGTCCCTAATAATTAATGAGACATAGAATGGAGGGGGTATTAGGTTCTTACCTTGTTGTTCTCCTTGGTTTCTTTCAGGTTGAACTGCATTAGCAAGCACTCTCTCTTGCTTGATTAGGGGTTGATTTGAGCTTGACCAATTTTGCATGGCAGTTTGTAATAGATCCCTCTACCTTGGAATGGCCAATGACTCCCATAGTGAAATGTTCACACTTTTCCTCTTCATCTGCTCAATGATATTGAATGATTTCTCTTTCTACTGCCCTTTCCCAGACACATTTCTTTCTTGCACATGGGTTATTACAACCGGTGCCTGACTAGATTTGGGAGGTGGCTTGGATTGGTTCTGCATGTTGGGAGTTGCTCTTGGAACACCAGGACCTTGTGGAGTGATGGAAGGTTGAGGGTCACCTGAGTTCAGTGGTTGGCCTTCTCTAATACTTCTCTTTTTGGACCGTGTGTTGGTAGCCACACTTTGAGCAAGGGATTGATTCATCCCACAAAAGTCTTCAACCTGCCAATTGACAAGCATGGTCTCTCCTAGAGGTTCACTTTGTTGAGATCCTTGCTGTTGATCTCCCTCTTGGCCAAGTTCTTGTGGTAGCATACTGGTTTGCACCATCAAATCCTAATTTAGAGCACCATTAAAACACATGGATTGGTTATGTGGCTAACTACATGGAAAACACCAAACCTATTCTTGTGCCATATTTCTCGTGCAGGGACCAATGCCTTTGATGTTGAGGATGTATTTGGATCATAAGACCTAAAAGGTCTAGTAACTTGAGGTTGTCCTTGATTTTGATTTTGATTTGTAGTCTAAGGTGGTGGCCTATTCTGCTGGTATTGGGGTCTAGTTTGATATTGAGCCTGAGATTGATATGGCCTAGAGCTCTATGCCTGCTACCTCTTGATGGTCACTAGTTCATTTCCTAGGTTTTGTAGTTGCTTCATCACTTCTTGAAGCTCTTTAGAGGTGTTGGATGATGAAGTGGAAGCTTCAGCTGAGCTTTGACTCTTGGGGGTGGGTATAGGAGCTAATGTAGGTGCTTGGTTAGTATATGGGCTTCCTAACTTAGGTATAGAGGCATAAATAGCCTAGGAGATATTTTGTCGACCTGAATCAAATGGTTCTCAGCCCCTATGGAAAGGTTATAGGATGCTTTGGTAGTGTAGTGCCTCTACCGATGAATCATCAGAGAAATATCAGAATTTAAATCCCTAAGAAAGTATAGGAAAGCACCTTCATTTGTGGGCTTTACTGTTGTTGGAATCCTATCCCAGGTTCGCTGGAATCTGAGGTTGAAGTTAGTCAGCTATTCATTTGGGGCTCTTTTGATAGTTGTTAGTTTCTCCAACAAAGACAAATTGTCACCTTTCTCTCCAAACTGGTTATGAAGAGCGGTGCATAGCTGATTCCAATTTTGAATAGAGCCTACCTCAAGACTCCTGAACCATTGTGAAGCCTTCCCTTTGAGTGAAGAGGTGAGCAACTTGACTGCAATGTCCATTTCATGAATCTCATGAATTGTGCAGACATTTGCAATATCTTGGACATGATCACTGGAGAAGTTTGATTCTCCCTAGTGAAATATGGGATACTCTTTAATGCTGCAATAGGAACTAGATTTTGTGCATTCAAGGCAAGTGGACTACTGCCAGTGAAGTTAACATAAGGATTTGACTCAGCCATTCTTATTCATTCTGAGAACTCCTCTTGTATGAATGAATGGTCTTCTAGGAGGAGGTGTTGATAAAGCTCTGCTTGGTGGGGATAGAGGCCTTTGGAATCTTCTTCCTCTTCTCCCTCTATCTAGGGATAAGTCTAAATAGAAAAATAGTCCCTCTTCTCTGGTTCTTGACCATGTTTGTATTCTTCTCATGAACTTACTTGGAATACTGTAAGAAGTAGATTTGTTTCTTTTGGAATCGGTAGATATACATTTTTAAATCTTCTTAAAATCCAGAATCACAATAGGTGTATATCAATTCCTACTGTAATAAGATAGAGAGTTCTTGGTCCCACTCGGCATGCCAAAATTGTTAGTGTGAAATCACAAGGCACCTCGAAATGAATTCTAAAGATTTTATTTTCTAAGGCGTAATAATCTGTGTGATTGCATAACATGGAACTTTTCCTAAGGTGTGGGACCTTGCAAATTTGAAAATTACTCCAAATTAAAGGATGGTTACTTATTCCTCATTTTAGGTGCATATGTGAGGATTTGCAGAGGATCTATTTCTATACCTAATATAAGACTTGTGAAGGAGATAGGGATAAAAGAGTAAAGAAATAATAAATATCTAAACTATCGGTGATGCACCAAAGGAATGATGAACACTTAGTTTTCCTTCGACATGAACCAATAAAATGCATACAATAAACAAGCACAGATAGCCAGATCTGTAATGAGAGACCAGATAGAAGAAAAAGAAACAAGAAGGATCTAAAATTGATCACAAACATATTTTATTGACCTATAGATTGTTATAGTCCATTATAGAAACCGAAAGGCATAAATGTATTACAATTTTAATGGAAGGCCTGAACCCCACAAATATTTTTCCGAGAAGGAGAAGGGATCCTGCAAAATGAGGAATATCCACCCCTTTACAATGAATCCTACCCCCAAATTTATTGATTTGATCAGAGAGAAGAACAAGAGAGAGAGAGATTTATTGAATCGACAAAATGTGGGTTAAATCTCAACCACCATTATTATTTATTCTACTAAAATATGTCCCCGAATCCATATTTTTGCATCGATCCTCTATTCAGCACCTTGGAGGAAGAGGAAATGGTGAAATAGATCGAATCCGATCTGGTTATTTAGACCGATAATTCTACATTGAAAGCTTGAAGACATTTCTCCATTTTTCTTCCACCTAACTTCCCAAAAATTAAATTTTCAGACTCCCATGGCATAGATGAGATAGATATCTTTCCAATGGTATCAATTTGTTATCTCTCAAGCCACGAGTTGAAAGATATGCCCCTTTGAAGTTTGAATCAATTCCGCATAAAATGCGCAAAAATTTTTTTTTGAAAAATGGGTCCCCTTTTGGATTGGGACATGTGGTAGGCACATTGGGAAAAAAATTGTGTCCATGGGTCAGCAATTTACATTTTTCCTTTTACACAAAAAATGCAAAACTTTAAAAAAATCCCCGCAGCCCCAAAGCTCTGCATGAACACATGGCTCCTTTTCACTGGCTTGGAAATGTGCTTCCATTTTTACCTTTGTGCCTTTTGGATGAAAGGAAAAATTTCACTTTTTTCCCCGACTCCCACCTCAAATTTGACTTGGGCTCAAACACTGAATTTTTCATCTTGGTGGAGTCACGGGCCTTTTTGCAACTTTTACACCTTTTGGGTCAAAGGGCAAAAACTAAATTTTTCCCCAACGCCCCTCCTTCCCCTGGGACACACGTAAGTCTAGTGCTTGCTTAGGAACCTTTTATCCTTTCAACCCTTGAAATAAATCCTTGGGACACTTGGTAGATTCCTCCGTCTGGCTTATGTATTGAATATATAATCAACTCAATCTCCTTTGAGGACACATGGAGGCACCACGCTTGTTTGCAAACCTAACCCAAAGTTTCCCTTGGAGGAGCATTGAGTTGACACTTGTCGGCCTCTGCTGCTTTGTGGACTTTTCAATGGTCCCTCTTACTTTTTGACTTTGGGCTATGTGGCGAGCTCGCACTCACTTGGGTCTCCGCCTTTGGACCAACTCTTAGAAATGCGCTAGGCTAACACTTGGCACTCTCTACTTACACTTTCATACTTAGCCATTTTTTGAAGCTTGTTGCCCGCTACTTAACTCTTTTTGACCATTTTCTACATGGAGGATTGGTGAAAGTTTGAGCTCCCCTTTTTGGATTCACTTTTGAGAAGCACTTTGTTAGGACACGTGTCTCTTCCACTTCCTCCTCCATACTTAGTCATTTTTGACCTTTTCTGACAGATTCGAGCCCGAGGACTTCAAATATTCCTTGTTCTTCCTTCCTCTTGCTTCTGGATCCTTTGTAGCATCTTCCATTCTTGTCTAGCCCTTCTATTTTATAGTTCTACCTACCTATAACTTGGAGAATGAATTTAAGATGTAGAAACATCCCGATAGAGTCGTTCCTTTTGTATAGGATCCTTTGCTCTTTCTTTATTTCCACCCCTTCATTGTTGAATCTTTTTGTAACCAATTTGTAGGATTTTTATGAGTGTCCTAATGTTCCTCCTATGCGGGGTCATGATTCGATCCAATATTTAGCTCGGGGAGAAATATGGATAAAAATTCCTCAAGGTCATATTAAAGAATGTTTAGGTCCTAATGTTATAACTATTTTCAAGGTGATGATAACGATAACAAAAATCTTCAAAAAATTACCTCATTTATACAATATGGCCTATGAAATATGAATACCCTTTGGCATGTTGTCATCGTTGAGACCTTATGTACAATATCCTTATAGGTTTTCATGGATAGATGACATGCGAGTTATGCATTCAACTTTCACCAATGTATAAAATTTGCTCATAATGAAAAATATTCCACATTTCCTCCAGATGCAAAACCATTTGAATATTTCAACCTCTTGGTGGAAAGGTATAACCATACAAATTATTGTCCTTCTCTGAAGACATATCTTTCAAACCTCATGTAATACTGTTAATTTTTATAACTGTATATATCATGACACACTCTTCCAATCTCAACCTTCTATGTCTAATCCACTAGATGAACTAAAATATCACACATAGGTATTGTTGAGTATGATATTGAAAATTATTTTAATGTTGTTAAGTTTCCACTTTCTCCGTGTAGTTACGAAGACCTAACTCTAACCATCTAAAAGAAGCTCCTTACTACCATATTTTCAATACTCTATGGAAATGGTACAAATATTTATAACATAAAAAAATTCATGACTCTTCAAGATCTTTGTTATACGATGGTAAAATAGATAGTTTCTAAGAATCCTCGTAGTACAAAGGGCTCATAACAAGATGAATAACATACAAAGGAAAGGTAGAGAACTTGCATAGGAATAAGGTCATCTCAAACCCATTCTATACAAATAAAATCTATATAGTCATTGTCTAGGTTTTGAAATTTGTAAAAGAAAGCCGCTAATATTTGATATAATGACTAGTGTCAAGGATTTTGACTCTGATGTTGAGATAGGTTCTACACATAGTATGGTCAAAACATAGCCCAAACCAATTTATTCATTGAAAATATTTCCATTTGAAACCTTAACTTTGTCATCATCTATCCTATTGTCACCCATTAGGACCAACTAAATCACATATATATGGACCTCTTTCGAATGATGATGTCATCAAAGACTTTGTAAGGACTCGGGACCCTATCCCTCTATTGTATCACAAAAATGTATTCAATATAAACCTTTATGCTTACTTCTTTTGGTGAAGAACTCAAGTACTCCATTCAACCAAAGAAAAATATTTAAAATAATATAAAGAAAAATACAATCTCTCATAGTGAAAACCTCATTGAGGTGCTATTTGTGAAGAAAAAAATAAAGAAAGAAAAATAACATAAAGGAAAAGTACACTTCTCCTAGTGAAAACTTTTCAAGGCACTAGAGATAAGAGACAATTTTGGATAAAAAATGTGACCTACATGAACCTACAACCTCATTTTAAGAAATAGATACATCTAAATTCTAGTAAAAGAGACTATCTTAATTTACACCTGGGAATAAATGAAAATCCTAAACGATACAACTTGATGCGGGTTTATAAAACATAGATATAAGCATTCATAACACTACTTGTTGAGTTTCAAGATGTTTTTTTATTTTCATACAAAGACATGCCGAGTTTAGATCCTTCCCTTTAGTGCACAATCTAGAAATTCACGAGAACATGAAACCCATCAAGAAAAAACTTAGGAAAATGCACCCTAAAGTGACATTGTTGGTTAAAGAAACAATTCTAGAAATTGTTAGAATCCCCTTCATCGGATCAATAGAATACTAAAAATGAATTTTTATATGGTACCCATCGCAAAAATATATTAGGGATTTAGATCTACATATAAATCCATGATATGAACAAGTCTTTTACAACGGATGATTTTCCCTTTCCCAACATTGACATGATTGTAACCTTATAGCGAGACCATGGAATGCTATCTCTAATGGATGGATTTTTAATTTACAATCAGATTCAAATTACCGAAAAGACTAGCAAAAAATAGCATTTACAACACCTCTTGAATTTTTCGTTATAAGGTCATGCCTTTTGGCCTTAAAAATAGATAAGAAACATATCAACGTCGTGCATGACTTCCAATTTCCATGATTTTCTTCATGACATCTAGAAAGACTATGTCAATCACATATTTTCCAAATAAAAAACTATAGAAGATCATATAGTTGTTTTGCAGTGCATGTTTGAGCGATTACAGGAGTATAAGGTATACCTTAACCTAATAAATGTGTTTCCAGTGTTACTTGAGGAAAGATATTGGGATTCTAATCTCATGGAAGGAAGTAAGCTTTACCTTTGCAAAATTAAAAAATCTTAGATATGCCTCCCCCATAGAATCTACGTCAACTACGAGGTCTCAAGGAAAACATTTAGTCTAGTAATTTTTACCTCTCACCTAGCAGATAAATGTCATCATTTTAATATGATTCTTAGGAAATATGTCTAGTTCACATGGACCAAGGAATGTCAAGATTATTTCACCAAATTGAAAACATATGTATCAACTCTGGTGGCACTAATGCCACCTATTCAAGATAATCATATGCTTCTTTATACATCTGCTACAAAATATGCCGTAGGGGTGTTAATTGCAGAAAGAAATGACGAAGGAAGGAACAAGTAGTCTGCTATCTTAGTAGAACTCTTATAGATCACGAAATCCAGTATTCGTAGGTTGAAAAAGTATGTTTGATAGTAGCATTCAGATTTCACAAGCTCCGTCACTCCTTGCTCTATTATATGACCAACCTCAATTCTAAAATAAATATGTATGAAGACTGGTTATAATAGGTCTAATGTCTAGTTGGTTTCTGCTTGCTAGTCAATTTGATATCAAATTTATCAATCAGAAATCGATTAAATGGAAATCTCTCGCTTATTAAAAATTAATGCAACACCATTGCTAGGATCAGAACAACTTCATTATGAACTCCTAGATAAAGAACTATTGTATATGTTGACACAATTTCATCATGGGAATTGTTTTTATGGATCTTCTAACATCCACATGTATGTAGATGGTATTATTTTAGGAACACTAGATGGTAATGTTATCCCAAAATCTTATCAAATTGGTTTCTCTTACCGAAAAAAACATCGCTAAATATGAAGCTGTTATAACAGGTTTAAAATTTTCTATCTCTTCGTGGCTCAAATAATTAATAATTTACGGGGATTGACTTTTGATGATAAGAAATTCAATGGATAATATCATATTAAGGATGCAAGACTAGTTCTTTATAAATACACGTTCGATAGTCTCAAAGGTTACTTTCAGCTCATCACCTTCGAACAAGTTCCTCATCTTCAGAACAAATCAATAGATGTCATGGCTACTATTGCATCCCTTCTTGGATTTGATATTAATCAAACACAATTATTTTCTCATTGAACATATTTTGGTACATTCATATGTTATGGTGGATTCAACCATGGTATGTGAGATAGTTGGTCTTGAAAATCATTGGTAGCATGACATATACACCTTTATCCGAGATAAAATCTACCGTATAAATATGAATTACCTCAACAAAATATCCTTATCAAATCATTCTTAATGTTACACCATCCTCAACACTCTCTGTAGAAGAGGATATGATGTTTCTGTCTTAATATTTCTCAATGAAGTTGAAGCTAACAAGACACTAGTTGAAGTACATGCAGGTATTTTCAGTGCACACACAATTAGGATGATATTAAGAAAAAATATCTTACGCGTGGGTTATTATTGGCCCACTATGGATTATTATGCACATGCATCTTCATCAATAAGTTCCAAACATTCCAGAGGCATGGTAATATTATTCATGTACCCTCACAATCGCTTTAACTTATCACCTCATTCTTTACTTTTTCTCAGGGGGGATCGACATTGTAGGAAAAATAAGGCCCACATATTGTGATGTTTATACTTTCATAGTCATTGAAAACGAATATTTTATCAAATGTATAGAGTCCATGCCATTAAATTATGTCACTGGGTAAAATATATCCATGTTTATATTTAACCATATCATATGCCACTTTAGAATCTCTATCTCCCTTATCACAGATATTGCTACATATTTTTAAAATAAAAATGTGAAAGAGTTACACAAACATTTTCATATCAAACTCAAGTGGGAAACTCCATACTACCCGTAGTGTAATGGAAAAACCGAATCATCTGATAAAATGATCAAATCAATCTTTTCGAATATTGTTGATAAACACGGTTGAAATTTGCATACACGGCTATATCCCACTTTTTGGTCCTACTGAACCACATATTGTACTCAAATTGGAGCCACTCCCTTCTGTTCTAATAATAATAATATATTTTTTTGTTTTGGAGAGGTTTCATCTCCTCCACGTATGTTGTTCTCCTTCTTTCCATGTTTATTACTCTTCCTGTGAGGCAGTTGGATCGTACTATTCCAAGAATGTATAAATTGGCTTGTCATGTTGTGCATAATACATCAAGTTATGTTTTCTATCTCCCTCAATAATAGTGGTATTAGAGCATTAAGCAACTCATTGATTGTACACAGTAGTTAGAATTTTTTTCTCTGATATATGCTGACTATGTTTTTGATTGAGCGACCTGCAGTAACCTGGAGTCTTTTGCACAACAATCAATGCAAGATAAGGCATATAAGAGCAACCTGACGTGGTGCCAGCCTGTGAAAAGATCTCGCATATAATTTTATTATTTTTTTGTAAAGAAACCTATATTCTCAGCTTGTGCATGAAGGCCTAGAGCTGTTGGCTATTTTTTTTCAATTTGGAGTGACCAACATTTGAAACATGGCCTGCGTGGAAGACCAATCCATTTTGACGTCTTCTTTTTAGATTTTTTAACAGCGACCTATCTATTTTTTTTGTTATTTCCTATCTTTTAGTGTTTGAAAGCATTAATAATAACCATCCACACTCGGCGTGGAAGTTCTGCATCAAACGTGGAGGGCTTGGCTGCTTGTACGTGGAATTTTAGGATGTAGACCAGATCATTATCCTCTTCGGCGTACTATGAGTGTAGCATCTAGACCTGTGAAGAAACAAGCCTATTGAGTTCCCGTGCATGCTACATCCAAGGATACATCATGTATTCTCTCAAGATATTGCTATCCGATACCCAGCTGTTGAAAGGTCTGAATTTCATTGTGTGGAAGACAAAGATGAAGACCATTCTCCTCTTTGAAGATCTCTGGGATATCGTCACTAAAATACTCACTTGACCCATCAAGCAGATGAAAAAATGAAGTATGAAAAGGCCAATGGAAAGTCCTTGATGTTGATCAAACTAAGCATATCCGATGAGGTATAACAATAGATTCGAACGTGACAACATCAAAGGTGGCCTAGGATACTCTTTTTACGATATATGAAGAAAAGATTCTAAAAAAAAATATGCATCTGCATTCAAAGCTTTATACCATGAGTATGAATGAAGGAAAAATGGTGGAAGAATACTTGCATTAGTAGCGGAACTACGAGCAATGATGAGCGTACTCGGAGAAGTGGTCAAGATAAAAAAAAAAGTTCCCTCTCACACAGAGAGATCTTCCGTCTTGGTTCCCGACATTCATCACCACATTGACCATCACACAGAAGGAAGTGAGCTTTTCCAAAATGCTAAATTTTCTACAATAGCAAGAATCCATTGAGTCATTTCTAGAAGATTTTGAGGAAAAACCATTGATCTCGAGGTAGAGGAAGAATCATATGCCTCAAGGGACAACAAGAGAAGAAAAAACAAAAACAACCACATATATTTCAACATATTTGTTATCTCATTTTTTGTTTACTCCAAAATGAGTTAACCCTAAGAAATTTTGAGCGGTTTCCTAAGAATGCCCTTTCAGAGATAATCGGGTTTTCTTTCATAGCAAGACAACATGTGTTTTGGATGCTTCATTTTGTATTCCCAAAACCCGAAACCCGCATCAAGTAAGTCTTTTGGGTTTGCGGTCTTCCGAGCATCGAAACATGCCTTCGTCAAAACATGCTTCATGTCACATGTCTTCCAATAAGCCCGATGTACTCCTTTGTTTGGGTTCATGGGTCTTCCGAGCATTAGAACATGCTTCATGTCGCATGTCTTCTCATGATTCCCGAAACCCGATTTGCTCCTTTGTATCGGGTTTCGGGACCATCAAAAATCATGCTTCATATCGCTTGTTTCCCATGACCCGAAACTACGAATTACTACGAAATCCTCAGGTCGGGTTTCTTATCCCAGTCTAGGCATTAATGCCTCTCTGTCGCAGTAGTTGACACATGTCAAGTCAAGTGTATTAAATGTGAAATTTCTTATAAATATTTGGATTTCCACGTCATTTTTACGAGGCGACTTTTTACCTCGTGGATTTTCATGCATGCATCTTCGACCCTAGAAACACTCGCCTATATGCCTGATTGCATTGCTCGTTTTTATAATTTTTCATTCTATTGAAGATATTTCCCTTTATTCTTTGTTTGTGATTTTTGTGGAATAATTGTGTAAAGGTTTCTTAAGTTTGTCTTTTTCTTGTTGGGGTTATTGGGGAAAAATCTTTTCCATTTTGGGGTTGTTTTCTAATCAAGTTTATGTTTTAGGGTTTCTCTTAATGCTCACTTTGTTTTATTCCAATTTGTCATTGTGATTAAAAATGTATGAATATCATGGAGAAGAGTTTGCATGTTTCAAGCTCAATCACTCCTTCCCTCTTTATATTTCACAACTTTGCGATTTTAAAACCCGTATATGTATCGGGAAGTTTAAGGTGTTGGGCACTAATTCCAACATCTCCAAAGATAGCTAGGATTTCTAATCTTTTGACATCTCCAGTGTCGGACATTTGATATCTCTCCGACATCTCTAGTGTGTCAGATTTCAAATTCTCCGACATCTCCGGTGTGTCGACATTCTAATCTTTCCGACATCTCCGTGTAATGTATTTCAAATTCTGCGACATCTCATGTGTCAAGCTAATTTTTTTCGACACCTCGCTTCATTCCTCCTTTGAAATTCCTCATGATAAAGACTATTTCATCACAAGATAAGACACAAATCATGGGAGGATGAAGTACAAATTTAGGAAGGAGTCTCCCTCCTAACATCCAAATTATGATATCCTGGATACGAGTATTAACATTATGGAGGATTTTGAATAGGGTCAAGTTCTCCCAAAATCTGGATGAAATCAAAGTTGGTTGGTCTTCCTCTTGCAAAAGTTTCCCCATGTCTACTCATGAAGTTCATCTTGGCTAACAGGTTTAAAACTATGACTATGCTTCTCATTCTATGAAAAATCAAATAGAGGTCGTAATCAAGTTGGACGGAGGTTGACTTTTGATGATCTTCTCAAGATGCCTAATTTCAGGAGTATGGAGATGTAGATCTCAAGTCATGCCCAAAAGCTTGGGATAATGATCGAGGATTGTATCAAACAAGTGAATAAGAGTTCCTAATTCACTTTCATTGTTTCATTCCCAAGACTTGTTCTAACAAGTGATTTCATTTCAAAATCAATGATATCATTACTGTTAGTCGGGTACTTTCCATGAAATGTTTTCCATATAGATGTACCATTCATGATCATTATTAATAAGAATCAGCATTGATTGGGGTACTCTTATCGGTACATTCAGATAAATTCTCGATGACAACAATCTTGTCTCTCACTGGGAAGTTTTATATGTCCTCTTAAAATCACCCATGGTAGCATGACATGAGGAACTATCCTAGATCCGGACACAAAATCTAACCTAGAAAGTGGAGCATGTTTATCGGTATTTTCCTCAAACAAAAAAGTATCAAGACCAATTTATAAGGGTAAACAATGCCTTCTTTACGAGAACATCTACTTAAACCCCAAAGAGGAAATGAGGGTCTCGATGAGGCATGGGCTGAAGTTTCTCAATGGGGTTGTGTCTTCTTGCAATTCAAGAAGTTCACATATATTGAAGTAGTCATGTACCCAGGGATCCTTTCCATTTGCCTAGATATCCACAAACTAATCTTGATGGAATGGTCATGCAATTGTTGGATTTTCACAAATTCTAGAATAAACACAAGGCCACCATATCTTTCCCAATTTCTATGGAAGGTGTACTTGTTCAACGGTGGTGAAGGCCATCGTTGTACATGAGCTTGAAGAAGTTGAAAAAGAACATGAAGCCTAGAGATGGATTCAATTTTTGAGTTCTTAAGTCATATGGAACTCTCACCCACACATACCAAGCATAGAAGACATCTAGATTGATTTACGTGATGAGGTTGTTATCCGAAGAAAAGATCATAAGGCACTTGCAGAGATTCAAACACTTGAGCTTTACATACCTTCAAGGTACCGTGATAATGAAAGTGTTATGGATCCTTCCTATGACGGATTGAATGAAGATCAATATGTTTTCCACCTATTGATGTCATCGGTGAAAAATCCTCCATTACCGATAGATCGGCCCTAATTCTTATGCACCAAGGCATAGCTCAGAATCTTGGGAATAAGTTTCCCTTAATTTATCAAAGTTGGTTGCTACGCAGATTTTCCAAAAAGGAAAAGGAAAAAAAGATCTTCTAAGGGACCTATAAAGGTCATTTTCATATCAAGAAAGTGGGAACAAGAACCTCTTCAATTGTTACTCCGGTAAACGTGAATGTGCCGAATCACCAACACCACAAGAAATAGGAGAAATTTATTTGGAAAGAAGTAAATCTAGTTTCACCATTTGTTTATAAACACGGTTGAAGTGACCTTATCTCCTACATCCCGGCTTGGCGTCGATCCGTTTTCCTACTTCACTGAACCACTTCTACTTCATCGGTCATGGCTCATTTTATCTCGACTCTCACCCCACTCTCTGTTCTAAAGTAACTACAAACATGCCCCCCCCGTGCCTATTTTCATTGAATTTGCTACCACATTGGTAACTGTCCCCACTCCACCAATGGATCTCCCTCTCCCCATGCATGATACCAACTTCCACAACAATGGCAACTCCCTCGATGCCCCACTATTCCAGCAAACTCCGAGGAAATTGGAAGGTTGTTGTACCCATACCAACCTTTGATTTTAGTTCACTCGAATAGTGGTATTCAGCCAAGAAACCCAAAATAGTTTCAAGGGTTTTAGTAGACGCTTGGGACATAAGTTTGCGAGAGATCGCCACTCCTGATACAAAACCAAAGAGGACATAACGCCTCGACTATCGTAACTAGGGTGGCTTTAGGATAAGTGACAACAAAAGAGCTGCAACAGATGCATGAGATGCTATGAGCGTTCTATGCACAACAATCAATGCAAATTGAAGGAAACAAAGGACACCAGAGATGAGCTTAAAGAAAAGGTAGAACATTTAATCGAAGTATTACTTAAAGCTCTCAAAATTTTATTGAATTTTGGTACCATCTTCCTCTTTCCCTGTCAGGTTCAATTTCTCATCGAGGCCTATAATTGAGAAGATTAATGAAAAAGGGAGAGTGGTCGATGAATGGACAAAGGCTGCTCCAACCGGGAAAGAAGTGATTCCATTGTGAGAATTTTATCAATCTTTGGGAATATTTGATGGGGAAAAACCTGGATGATGATTTTTCTCAAGAAATCAGACACCTTGATTTGAATTTTGAAGCTCTTCAGGTACTGAAGCAAATCCCATCACGCATCTTGGTAGAATAAGGTGTCATCCCACATGCGGATAAGCATTTCCAGCACCAAACCATCGGAGGTTCGGCTAAAGATTCTCACGAAGCTCGGTAAATTGAGAGAATCAAGAGATCAATTGATTGATGGAAAAAGTGACCTGGAAGAAGAACTGTTGAAAATTTGTGCAAAAGTGTTAAGTGGAAACTCGGGCATCCTATCAACTGATGATCTTTTCAAACAAATCAAAGAATACATTCAGCATGAACCAACTCAATTCGGATTGAAATCATGTATTTGTAAATGTTGAAAATTCTTTGAGGCCCTAGAAAACTCAACAAAAGATTGAAAAAGCTTCCATTGTGTGCCAAGAAACTCATGAAACATGTGAAGTCTTGAAGATCATTCCATTGTGCTATGAAAATGAGATCACAAGGTATAATCCGGAAGTTCCTTGAATTTCAACAAACAGATGAAAGAAAAGAAAGATGAGGTAAAAAAGATGACGATTCGGACTAAGTCTTGATGCGATGTCATTTCAATCTTGGAATTGACATGTCTTTTTCATTTCTATTTCGTCACATAGGAATCATATCTTGACTTGGTCTCTGCGAGAGTCAAGAAAAAGGTAGGACTCTTGTTAAAAGACTATTTTATAGGGTTTGTCCTATTTTCTCTCAACTATTTTTATTATAAATAAGGGATGTCGTTCACATTAAAAATGGTTGAGACTTTTGGAATATTGTGAACTATTGTGAAGAAGAAAGACTTTGTGTTTTCTTTTAATCATTTGAGGAATAGAAGTCGATGAATTTTGCACACTTTGTGTTGTGAGATGTATCTTTCTTAAGATATTGTTCTGTGTTCGTAATCTTAAGCTATTCTTTGTTTAGCATCTGATGATTCTAATCATTTCAAACATTACATTTGTTATCAAAAGCTTCCGTCTGATTATTTCATGCTCTATGTTTACTCGAAAGAAAATACGTTCCTCTCATTTCCTTTCCATTGTGTTTCTTCCATAATAATAATTTCCATTTAGTCCATTTATAAAGAAAACATCCTCACATAGATGGATATGGATTTTGGGATTCTATCCCAACCCTAATGGTTAGATTAGTGTGAATATTGTACACATTATTTTTATTGTGTTTTAGATTAGTAATAAACAGTAGCCTCACCTTTGTCTTGAGGAGGATTTAATCCCATGTAATCAGAGTGGTTGAACCTCATATTTTGGCTTGACAAAATATCCAACAAACAATATTTTAACAATAAAAATGTCAAATAAGTACGCAAACATTTTCATATAAAACTCTAGTTGGGAAACTCCATACTACCCGTAGTGTAATGGAAAAACTAAAGCATCCAATAAAATGATCAAATCAATCTTTGAAATGAATGTTGATAAACAAGGTCAAAATTGGCATATAAGGCTATATCCCACTTTCTGGGCCTATCGAACCACATTATGTACTCTTATTGGAGCCACTCCATTCTCCTTTTTATACATATTCGAAGTTGTATTTCTCATAGAAGTTAAGTTCCCATCCCTTTACATATCATGACAACACATGGGTCAGGAAGCTGATTATCTAAAAGTGTGCCTTGTTGAACTAGAACTCTTAGATGAAAAGAGGGTCCATGCCTTGGATAATTTAAAAGTTAATCATAATTGAGTGTGTCATAGCTATAAAAATGAATAAAACTAAGAGAGTTTGTAATCGGTAATCTTTTACTCAATCAAAATCATAAAAATACAACCAAGAAGTGTGAAAAAAAGGAAAACTTGAATGTAGTTGGTTGGGACCTTACATTGTTATTTCTAAATTTGGGTCCGTTACATATAATTTATCCTCTTGAAATGGTGAACTTAAAGAACCCATGAATGCGGTTCATCTTAAGAAGTGTTATTCCTAAATCCTTTATGAGTATACCTAATGTTGGGGACATATCATGATAACCATTATATTTTACCTTCATTCCATTCCTCTTGTGGCATCACTCCAAACAATTTTTGTCATGTGTTCCTTATCGTAAGGATGTCTATCCAAAAATACAAAAACAATGTTTATCCGCATCCATTATATTCCATCCATTCATCTCAATGAGCTTATTCATTTGAAAATTTCTTTTTACAGTGTAGGTCCACCTTGTCTTTCTTGTTTGCATTTATAAATTTCAATAATACAAAAATCGCAATATTAAAAAAATCCAAAAAAATTAAAAATTAAAGAAATTAAAAAAATTCAAAACATAACAAAAACATCAAAGAAAGTACAATAATAAAATAAATAAAAATCAAGTAATAAAAATTAAAAATTCTAATAATAAAAAATCTTGATAATTTTCACAAACATTAAAATTCCATACAAATTAACACAACTCAACAAAATCAAACTTTTAACTCTTATCCTAGTGATCATTCTAAACATCTTACAACTATAACAATAAATGATACAACCTATTACATGTATCCTTACTTGAAGGAAAGTGAAATAAACTTTATCCCTCACTTGCATCCTCATTTGGGGCAATCTCAGCTCTCATTCTCTCCCTTTCATATCAATATCCTTTCTCGGAAAATGAACCATTTCAATCTCGAGATCAATCTTTAATGTAGATATAAAAAGAGTTTCATTTGACCCCACTCTTTCAGTGTGATCCAATCCCCTTGCATGAATCCTTATTTGGGGGAATATACATCTTTTAATCATCAATTTGGAACACATTACGAGCATTTTTAATTATCTTTATTTACAATTGTGTTACACTTTTGCACTTATTTCTTGACCTATTATAGGTATTTATTTACCATCTTGGTTCATTTATAGATATGGTGCATAATTTTATCGTGTATATTTGGTATACATTAATCTTTAGTTCTTCTTTATACCGATTATGAGTATTATGTTCCCATCTTGGCTCATTTATAGTCATGTGTCATAGATCTACTATATATATTGAGTTTTTTTACTTTTCCTCCTTTTTTTTGTATGTGTATGTTTATACATATAATGGGTTAAACATCAATATTCTTTAATAATCATGGTGACATCTCTATAATGCAACAAAAAATAATGTCACTCTAACTTTCACTATTTGAATTAAAGCTCACGTTATAAGAAAAATATATCACATCATACCTTCTACTTGCTTGAATCATCCTTCTTCTTATCAAATGATAGTCCACTACTTTATTGTTTCACCCATTCACTTAAATAGAGTTCTCTTTGCATCCATACTCGTCCGGTGCATCCAAATGCTTCACCAAGGCATATAAAGTAGGTCTATCACCTTTTCGTGTCATCCACTTATTTATCTACTATTTATACTATCTTTAAAATTATATTACTTCATAATAACACGTTAAAGAGGAGGAAACAAAGACAACTTAAAAAACACGCTTGTTTATAGTCATTCTTAATTATACCTATCATTTGCATAATATTCCAAATCAATTTGAGAATGCATTCTAGATCATTACCCTTTCCTATTCCATTAGAAGTCACCCACATGCCTCATGAATTAATTTAATTAATTCTATCTTGATTAAACTATACACTTGTATCCCTTGGCTAATTTAATTGGCTATTTAAATATTT
Organism: Taxus wallichiana var. yunnanensis; assembly: GCA_018340775.1. Taxonomy (NCBI): domain Eukaryota; kingdom Viridiplantae; phylum Streptophyta; class Pinopsida; order Cupressales; family Taxaceae; genus Taxus; species Taxus wallichiana. The sequence continues at coordinate 181,647,941 of CM031233.1, read as the reverse complement.
AAATGACTACTTATCCACTCACCTTATACTTATGTCAACTTCACCATCCAACTTAAGATGAATATAGCCCACTCCACTTAGGTTATAGAACCCCATAAAGGCGGAAGCATAAATATTCATTTACAACTAATTTCTTGAATAAAAACAAAATCCAACCAAATATTCATTACCCCTTAAATGAATATTCAAACCATCTAACTATACAAATCAAATCAACTTGCCAATTCAGGAAAAGCATATATTTCCATAAAGCACATTAAAACTTTGATCCACAATCTGTTTCTCTCCTTTAGCTATAAATATGAGGCTTAATCCTTCAAAATTAATCCTTGGAAGATTTAACAAATTTCAATAAATTCTACCCATTTTCCATTTGAATTTGCATATTAAAAGGTTTTCCATTTGATCACTCATGTACTCCTAGCATTGTTCTTCCATTTTTGAAAAGACTTGAGAATTCACAATCAAACTATTCAAATTTATCTAATAAGTGTAGTAACACTTCAAATTTCTCATCCGAGGGTACAAGAAGAATCAAATGAAGGTTTGCATATGTTTATTTTCTTATTTATTCATTTCTTCCTATTTGAAAAAAGTGTTTTACAAATTTGAATGAAATACATACCTTTCTAATAGAGGTGACTCTAATGATTAGTTAACAAAGATGTTTCTCCAAAGAGATATAAAAGAACATGATGTTTTAGCTTCTTCATGTCTACATAGAATTCCTCTTCATCTTAGAAATATTAAAAACATGAGTCTAAGGTTTATCCCTATCACCTGCAATTTTTAGACCCTTAGGAAATGGCTTATGCAAGAATTTAGAGGATCGATGCCCTTTAGTTGTCTCGAGGGATATACATTGATCGGCACTTGATTTAGAGAATCGACACCGATTTCTAAATATTTCAAAAGAATGGTTGAATTTGGTTCCAACCATCTCCTTGTTTTATGATTTTTGGGTTTTGTAATGGGTTTGTGGTTCTTTAGGATTGTGGGGAGTATTTTACGGTGATTAGGGTTATTTATGTTATTTTCAATTTGTTTTTATTTATTTTATAGTTATGGGTGGTTACATGTGGTATAATACTAAATATTAGTATGTAAAAGAGTATGTACTAAGGTATGTACATGCATGTACGAATCAGGGTGACATAGTTCTAGTGTCTAAATTTTCCCCTTTTTATCATGTGGTTTATGATGGAAAAACCACGATACAAAATTGAGTAAGATGATTGAATCTATGCTATATAGGTGATCCCCCTATAATCGGGTGTCATCGTGAGACATCATGATGGTTCATGGTTTGAATGGATATATAGATCATTAAATGTAAGAACATGTAGATTTGTGTAGGATTTAAATTTTTTATTAAGATGTTGGAGTTAAGGTGCCCTAAGATCTAGACATGAAATATACTACAAAAAGGTGGGATTAAGTGGTGAGATACATTAAACTATAAGGGTATCCAATGGGTGGTTGACCTATAGGCATATGATTTGTATGAACCAATGGGAAATTTTTCCAATGAGGCTACATAATTCAAATTAAGATGGGAAATCTAGGCTTATAGTGACTAAGATATATTTTGGGATTTTTTAGGGGATTGGGTACCAAAAACAAGCACAAACATTGAAAGTGTGTAATTTATACTTGGTCAATATTGAATTTTGGGATCAATCCCGATTTAGGTAGAATCAACATCGATTGGAGATAAATTTTGATTGAGGTGGAATGATTATATATATAATTCAGGTAATTATGGAATCTCATTATACTCATTACGTTTATTGCTATAAAATAACTATTTTAATATTTTTAGAGATGGAGGCTAATGCGGGAGTGGAAAGAGGAGGAGATAACCATCTCGGATAGAGGTATGGAATTCTTATTTTTTGTATATTATTATTTTCTATATGGAGATATAGTATCAATGTTTATTACTATGATTTATGTCTATTTGGTTAATAATGGTAGCGAATCATGCAATTCGAGATCGATTAGATGGGTTCGTACTAATTTGATGTGTATTTTGTTTATTTTCCTATACTTATTTAAATTTTATGTTTGTGGGGCTAATATTTTTCTAGTGTTTTTATGAGTTTAGGTTGAGAGACGCCTTACAATGAGCGATCGTGATCCACCATTGTTAGACCGAATGTGTGAGCACATGGGTGATGATGAATGGGTGACTTTAGAGGTGTTTGGATTAGGTGGTCTACATCATTAAAACATCCATAAACATTTCGAGATGATAGTGGTATTCTATGATGTATGTGACGTGTTGATTAGGACATTTTTTTACCTTCTCTCGAGGAGATTACCATTACCCGGAGGATATTTATCATATTTTCTAACTACCTAATTATGATGAGGCTAGTGTTCATTTTGATGATATGGGGAGGGTGCTACTATGGTCGGTTATATGTTAATGATGTTTTCGATATAACATATTTGGTGGGGTTTTACTTCTTTGTATTTTTAGGATTATAAAGTGGCTATGAGTACGTTGATTGATATGATCGTGACGGGATCAATTTTTACATTTTACCATATTTATGAGGGGGCTAGTTTCCATTTTCATTAACTGGGGTTTTGGTAGATATGGTGGAGTACTAGACCATTTTTAATTGGGGTGTTTCTCTACTAGCACAAATTTATAGATATTTGTATGGATTGGTCCATAGGAAGATATTTTTCCAATACATATGACATTTTTACTATAAATATGGGCCTATGAGCAAGTGATTTGAACATGAAGCATTCCATGGGCCACTATTATGACACATTTTTTATTTTTGGATTTATGATGTGGCAGAGTGATTTTTTTCTCGATGTAGTATCTCATAGTTTGTGGTATTGGGTAGGGTTACCGGATATGATGGGGTAGGTGATGTGATCTAGCTTGGCCATATATATGGTTTTTCATATCATCATGATAGGAGATGAGCTACATATTATATGCAGATATGTTGGGATGATGAGAAGAGATGATTGAGGTGATGCGGTTTTGGTGGGTTAGAAAACATCTTGGTTTGGTAAATCAATCCTATTTTCTACATGGGGTTTGAGTGAAATATAGATTTTCTAGCAACACAAATGATAGATATTCAGGAGATGGCCAATGAGGAGGTAGAACCTATAGATATTGATTATGTCATGGTGACACTTGAGTATGGTGCGTGGTGGAAGGAGAATATGGTAGATCAAGGAGATAGGTTCAGTAAAAACATGATGGGAGCAAGGAGAGGAGGATGTGGAGATGGGAGAGTAGGTAAAGGGGTAGGGAGGAGGATTTTTGAGGTGGAGTTAGAGAGGTTGAGTCAAGTTTTGGCTAAGAGAGCTGCTCGAGTGGATACCTCGAAGGATAATTTCAATGAGTTTGATGTAATTTATAGGGAGAGAGATAGTGGGTTAAATATTTGAAGAGAAATTCGATATAGGTGTGGAAGGAATTGGACCAAGATGCCGATGATAGTGGGAGTTATTGTAGGAGAGATTTTGGAGTAATTTGTTTTACATTGGTTGCATTAGGCCTAAGTCGGATTAGGAGTAGGGCGTATGGTCTAGAGTATGGGTGAACAATGGAGAGATGAGGCCACTAAATATAGTTTTCATAGCTAGATATCAGGTTGTAATTCAAGATCTCGATGGTATAAAGGCATGGTGGCGAGAGAATAAGAGAAGTGTTGCATATACAAAACATGTAGTGATTTAGTGGAAAACATCTTAATGAGGCTATCTTCAAGCATGGGGAGTATTAGAGGGTCGAGGAGGGAGCCCGAAGGTGGAGCTTGATTGTCAGAATCTATAATTTACGTAGTAGTTTTTCATGGGCTAGAGATCTTGATCATTTGTGAGATGTACATATATATATATATATATATATATATGTATGTATGTATGTGTGTGTATGTGTGTGTATATGTGTGTGTGTGTATATATATATATATATATACATATATACATATATATACATATATATATATACATACATACATACACACATATATATATACACACACATAGACACATGATTTTTATTAGATATATGGATGTGTTCATGTATTTTAATGATTTCATGTGACGTTTTATATGAGTTTATGAATAGATTTACATAGGATGATGGTTACTATTGTGATAATATTTAGATGAAATAATGTTGCATGAATGTGATGATTTAATTTTATCATGATGAATGTTATATGGATTAGATGTGATGGTATTTTAATATGTTTTATTTTAGTTTTTGATGTGTATGATGATGGTTAATAAAATTTCATGGGATATGTTTGATTTTGTAATTAACTTGGCACACATATATATGTGATGGGAATTTTCATGATAATGCACTTGCAACCATAATTGTTGCTAACATATAACTAACAATGGTTAGTCCATTTAGGATTATGTGATTTATTTAAGATAACATGAGACGAGGTATGGTAACTTCCTCCTTCTAACATTTCCGGGAGTTACATGCATCTTGTACGGGAACTATATTCTCATTAGTGGTTCTTAGGTTTTATGTGATTTGTTTTTTTTAGATTGTGTGGGATGATTAATGCTGGAATCAAGTCTTCAAGAAAAATCTAATTGACGTGGAAATATTTCCTAAGATGAAAAAAATAACTAGACTTATTTATTAAACCTTACTAATGCTTTGAAGCCATCAATTTTATCGCCATATGTGGGGTTTGGTTTAGATTGAGTATTTATGCTTCAAGAGGAATGGTCTAATAATATATTTTTAGTTTTATGATGATAGAGGATATATTTTGTTTTTTTTAATATTGTTAGTGGATATCTTTTTGTGTGATAGTTAACCCTCGAGCGAGAACTCTATATTTGATAATATGTATTCTTATCCCATAGTAATTTTATACTTTTAGATAAGTCCAGGCCTAAGAGACCATTTAAGGAGGGTGGGTTTAATATACAAGATAACATGTGTACCATAAACATGTTATTTGTTTCTAGATAAGGTGAAGTAGGAGAGTAAATATATCGGGTTCCGCTACTATAATCAATGATAGTTGTCCATGTTTAATATGATATGAGCAAGGACATGATGCCCATATTTAAGGTCATATAATATATGTCGACAAGAGAGCACACAAGTGCAAATCATTACTAGGGTAAGGGAGATTGGTGGGTGTAGAAAAATTTGGGGATCTTAGTTGTACTAAGCTCATGTAGATAAATACATTAACAATAGAAATAAATTAAGTGTAATGAAATAAGAGGATATTTTTACTGATTACTATCAATAGAGGCTAAGTGATATGCTCCATACCCATATTTATAACGATATTATATGGTCTAAGTATTTTAAAGAAAATTGTTGGAACATGGTGATTAAGTACTCTTATCAAACCCTTAATGTATATGGGTCCATCACTAATATATAGGTTAATGTTTAATAATATGAAATATTTATATTTCTATTATTAAATATTTTAACCTAGGTATATAATGTCAATTAAATATTTAATATCATGAAATGATTATATTTCTAATATTAAATATTATAAACCTAGCTATATGTGTTAACCGATAAGGTTGAAAAGGTGGTCGGGGACATACCCGATCACCTAATATAAAAAGGACTTTATTTTCTCATTTGATATGTTCAACGAAATATGAAAGGTGAATATTATTTTACCCTCGTGATTAAGGTTGAAAGGAGGAGGTGAAATTTGTTGGATATAAATTTGGTTCTTGGAATGTAAAGGTTATTTCACAAAGTGATTTTTACCCTATTTGGGGTTTTCCACTATAAACCTTGTGTCATTGTGTTCTTATGTTTTATATGTATTACTTAATTAATATGTTATGTAATTTTATTTATTACATTACATAATGTTTAACATTTAATGTTTTATAGTTTATGTTAATATTTAAATGCATTGGTTGATTAAATTTGTAATAATTAGAATCCTCTAAATTCTAACATGGTATCATAACACGGTTTAAATTAAATAGGTTAGGTCTAAGTTATTGTATTTAATCTATTTAATATTTAGGGTTTTTTCAAACAACCCAAAAGGGTATTATAAAATGATCAATCCCCACTTCTTTCCATTTTTTGTGCAACAAAAATTGTGTGTTTTGTGAAGAATTGTTATTTGCAGAAAATTGTGATGGACCCCCATCCTCAAAACCTTGGTGAAAGGGGCTCTAGAATAAGTTTTTACCCGGCCATGAATATCATATGTAAAGGTTACAATGTTTAAGAAATATTTTATTAATTCTTGTATAGTTTATAATGTATGTGTAGACCCGTGTTCAATTCCGGGTAAACATGTAAAAATTCATATAACAAAGTCTCTCATATGGAAACCATTTTCCTCGAGAATAGGAAAATTAAAATTTTCCTATATGCTCTGATTAAGACCCATGAAATGGGAAAAAATAATGCGATTGCTCTAAAAACTGGGTTTGAATTTTTTTACATATTTTTATTAAGGAGTCATCTATAGTTGTCAAACTCCCTTTAAAATAGTGTCTTTTCTATTAATTTAATAAATTCATGTTAATACTATAGTCTTAAAACTATATTACTCTTTTATAATTTATAAAAAAACAAAAATATATATTTGTATAACAAAATAACTATAATTTTATAGTTTTTAAAAATAATTATTCAAACCTAAACCTAACATGTGTCCCTAAACGTTTATATTATACATGTAAGGGGATGACCCCATTCATTTATATGTAATAGTTTATAAAAACTATTTAAATAAATTTATTTCAAGGCTTTCTTTTATATAAGCGTGGGAGTGGAAAATAAAATGGGATAATATCTCGGTATAAATGTAATATTTTTAGGTATAAATGGAGAATTAAAAAAATAGTTTATTAGTGGCCCATGTGAAGTTTGTTAAATATTTATCAAAATATTGGTAGTTATAGCCACATAAAAGTTATAAAGTTTTAAGCTTGCTGAAATTGTAGGAAATATTTTTCAATCTTTCCATAATTTCAAATGTGAGCAGGGTAAAATTAAGAGTAAATGAAGATAGAAGACAAGGTTCATAAAAATAGGGATTTCAATTTATTTCATTGGCTGGGTGAAATTACTTGTCCCCTCGTAAAATATGCAGGTTAATCAATACTCTCATAAATATACATACACCTAGTAAAATTCTTTTACCACGACCTATGACCTATAAACCCCTATAATAAGGGTTATGTGTTTTTTATTAACAAAATAATATAGTTTATAACTTTAATGAACTATATGTTGTTTTTTATTTAGATTATATAAACTATTTACCTCTTTAAAAAAATTATATATATTTGTACTATATAAATTATAATATGTTATTTTAATGTATTAAAATATAACCTCCCTAATATTATAAAGAAGACAAAATTATGGAATTTCACATTATGGAAATACACAACAAGTTTTGGCTTCATTAAATTTAACATAAAATGATCATCATGGTAGACCGAACATAAGGCAATATAACGATCATTTAGACATCAAATTTAAGCTTGTAGATTCCGAGAAAACCTTCACTATGTTAAAATTGATGGTCAAATGACTATCGTGATAGACTAAAAAAGTCATAATGATGGTCATATAGGCGACAAATTTAAGATGGATGGATCTTTTCCTTCATTAATTATTGTCAAAAGTTTGAAGTTGTTATGCATTCTTAGTGGTTTATTCTTCTCTTCTATATGGTTGAAAATAGTTATATAAATATGGGGTATAGTGTAGCACTATTTATATTCTAGGTTATTATTTTGATCATGGAAGTCTAATTAGTATGTATTGTAATGACAAAATTAGTTATTATCTAATAATTTGTTTATATTTATAAAATTTAGATTTGATTCTATTAGAAGTTTTGTTTTTCTTAGATAAATATTTATCTAAATTTGTGTTACATTGTATATTATAATGGGGTATGTTTTATAGATTCAGGAAAACAATGACATCCAACAATTTCTGTCTTAAAAACCCAGATCTGAATGGAACTAACTACAACATTTGGGTCAAAACATAATTTTTGGAGAGGAAACTTTGGATGATTGTTTCGGATCTGATGTTTCTCCCACCGGTTATCAAGCGAGTTGTAGATAACATGAATGCATTATTGAAATGAATGTAGGATGCTCTTTCTACGATTCTACACAATTTGAATGATGAGTAGCTTATACACATTAGTAATATCAAACATCCGAAAGATATATGGACACAACTAGAATCCATGCATGAAGGATACTTGGTACATTAAGGATAGTAATTAGAGTATAATAGCTTAATAAATTAAAAGAAATGGTTTGAATATTTTTGATGATTTATGTTTTGCATCTTGTTTTATATCTCAAAGTTTGAATAATTCAAAACTATGACATCAAAGGTTAGGACATGTTAATTATCGAAGCTTATATAATTCATTAAATGCTTCTAAATAAGCTTCTAAAAATGAATTTTACATGTGTTTTCTTATATGAATAATTCTAAGTTACTTCATTAAATGCTTCTAAATAATGTTTTGATTCTTATTTAATAAATGGTCATGATGAGGTTTTGATGCTATACATTTTTCTGAAATTCTTATCTTCCTAGCTAAGAAATTGAATTGGGCTCAATCTATGTTAGAAATTTCAAATCCTCTTAACCATAGGAAAATAAGTAGAAGCCATGATATGTACCATGCATTAATTACCTTGTATGGACCTAGTCTATGAAGTATTATATGGTCTAGGTTGTTATACAAAGTAAAATATAATTGTTGATGTTAGTATTGATAAAAATAAAGCTAGACTTACTCTACAAGTTTCACTTAGAAACATGGTATGGATTATGTTGAGACATTTTCTCATGTAGCTAAAATGAGTACTTTTATGGTCTTATTTTAAATTTTCGCTCAATTTGGTTGGGAAACCCACCAAATAGATAAGGAAAATATTTTTTTGAATTGTGCTTTATAAGATGAACTTTTCATGTTTCAACCTAAAGGATTGAAATAAACTAGTAAACAAAAATATGTTTGTAAGTTGAGAAATGTGATATTTTTTTTTTCCTTCTTTAAATTATTGAGATCTATTAATTATTCTTCTAAAATAATAGATTCATTAAGAAAAAGGATCTTATATTATCATTATATGTATATATGTTTTTCTTATGGATGGTGAAAGTTTCTCCTTTAATTCATAGGATTAAAAAGAAATTGAAATAGTACTTCAAAATGAATGAGTTAGATCTCTTACATCATGTTCTTTATATGACCGTATTTCATTCTATTATTATTTTTTCAGAACACAATATGTAACCAATATATTGAAAACCTTTATTATTATTTATTTTAAACCATTTTATACTTCAATGGAAGTTGGATGAAATGTTGATCATAAGCCTACATGTGAAAAACATGATCGTACTTTTAGGCACTTAGTTGGTAGTTTGATTTATCTAACTATAACTAGACCAAATATTTCCTATGCAGTAGAAATGTCTTCCAAGTTTATGCAGGGAACCTTATAGAGATCATTGTAATCTTTTAAAAATGATTCTTAGATATATTAAAGAAAAAATCAATTATGGGTTGCATTATACTAAGAATGAAAATGCTAACTTATATGGATTTTGTGATTCTAATCATACTAGTGATGTATTGGATAGAAAATCTATTTCTTGTTATATGTTTAAATTTGGTGTAGGTGTCATTACTTGGTGCAACAACAAGAAGCCAACTATTTCTATCTCTTGATAAAAAGTTGATTATAGAAGTGCAATAGAAGGTTACAAGAGAGACTATATGGCTAAAGAGGTTATTTGATATGATAAATATGAAGAATCTAGGTAGTGTTCCTTGTTTCTATAATAACCAAAGCACCATATCTCTTGCACATAATATGGTACAACAATAGAGTATGAAGCACATTTAGATACATATACACTTCATCCATGAGAAGGTGCTAAGTGGTGAGATATATCTCAAGTTCTTACCGACCGAAGAAGAGTAGGTTGCTAACATCTTCAAAAAGCCCTGAGTGCTACAAAGTTTTGTCACTTTTGTGAAAAAATTGGATTTTAGAATTTCCATTGAGGGAGATTGTGCATGACAATTTCATCTCCCAATTGAACTTGGTTTTGTAAAAATACCTTTGGGAAAGTGTAAAAGAATACCTTAAGGAAAGCGTAAAAGCTAAAAACCTCCCAAGAATTGATCTTAGGGTGCAAAATGTAACTTGTCACAACCTTTAGATTACGAGGGCCTTCCATTTCGATGCGAAAGTGTTTCGTTTAGGTCATACGTCTATTGCTTGTGGGTTGGCAAAGGGCCAGCATGAGAAACGCAGTTGGTGGAAGGATGCCCTCCCGGAACATTTGGTTTTCGATGCAAAAGAGGACCTTGATTCAAATTCAAATGCTAAGGATGAATCTGGGTTTGTCCCTGAAATTCCTTTTTTGGAAAATCCTATTTCCAACAGCAAGGAAATTGCAACAAATTTATCTCATTTATCCGAAACTCAGATTGTTAGAAACATGGAAAATTCACAAGCTGCTGAGGGCAGCATGGAAAATGAAAAATATATCTCTCAGAGAACAACTTGGTTGTTCCAAATGGGACATTTGTGACTAAGGAAAATACTCCTCCTTGGTCTTCTTCTCCAACCGAAGGCTCCATCGGGGTGGGTAACGGTCAGCAAAAGAAAAAAATCTACCACTCGAAGGGTAACGTAACCTCGCAAAAGGGTAATGATCACAGAGCTTCATTTCTTGTTTCTCTGCGAAGTTTGCTGTTTTTTGTTGTTGTTTTTTGTTATGTCTCGTTTGTAGTCATTTTTTAAGCTACTACTTTGAGCTTCATTGTAACACTTGGATCTTGATCCATTCTCTTTGTTTCTCACTCTTATTCCGGCTCTCGTGCCTTCTTTTTGTATTCAAGGGTATAGTCCTTTCAAAAACTATTTGCCAATAATAAAAAAAAAAAAAAAGACCTTCGGGAATGTATATCTCCTCAACTTATTTTTAGAAAAAAGTGTAGAAAGATCTTAAAAGTGGTGTTTAGTACACTCTTTAGTACTATTGAGTTTACTTGTAAACATTCATTACAAGCATGTTGTTAAGGAGGTCCTTTGTTAAAAAAGGCTCCTATATTTTTGAGTTCAATAGCCTTTTATGAGAACCTATGAGAACATGTAAAACTCACAAATCATACTTAGCCACTAATCATGGGATGATATTTGGGATTCCAAATCTTTTTTATGAAAATATAACTTGAGTATGATGAAGGTGTTATAATTCCTTCAACCGATATGCTAGCCTAAAACCTTTATGGTTTAAGGATTGTAAATTTTGTAGTGTACCACGGCAAGTAATCTAGTGGCATATGTTATGCTATCCAACTTAACATTAAGGGAGAGTGTTGGAACATAATGATTAAGTGGTTTGGCCAACCCTTAATGCATATGGGTCCATAAATAATATATAGGTTAATAATTAATAATATAAAATATTTATATTTCTAGTATTAATTATGCTAACCTAGGTATATATTCTCGTTAAATATTTAATATCATGAAATAATTATATTTCTAATATTAAATATTATAAAATCTAGGTATATGTGTCAACCGATAAGGTTGAAAAGGTAGATTGTGAGACATATCCGATCACCTAATATAAAAGGGATTTAGGTCCTCATTTGATATGTTCGAATGAAATATCAAAGGTGAATATTATTTTAGCCTTATGATTAGATTTGACAAGGAGGATTTGAAATTGATTGGATGTAAAAAATTTTTGGAAAGTAATAGGTTATTTCACAATGGTTTTTACCCTATTTGGGGTTTTCCACTATAAACATTGTGTCACTGTGTTCTTACTTTTGGTATGTATTACTTAATTAATATGTTATGCAATTTTATTTATTACATTGAATAATGTTTAACATTTAATTTTTATTGTTTATTTTAATATTTAACTTCATTGGTTGATTACATTCATAATAATTTAAATCCTCTAAATTCTAACAAAAACTTCCCACATTTACTATTCTCCATATTTGTGAAATGTGGATTGTATTTGATGAATGCATCACAAATATTGAATTTATATTGTTTAATATGTTTATTATATACACACTTTAATAATTATTGATATACATTACAATGTTAATGGGTGGTTTGTTAATGTTTATCTAACAATTCAAGTTGTGATTGTCATTCTTGATGGTATTATTCTCGGGGATGTAATCTTTAAGAGAAATGCATACGATGGAATTTGGACTTAAAGTGAAAGAAAAATTTGTGTTGTAGAGTAGAAAAAAGGTTATAGAATTTTTAGGGGTTTAGGATGGTAATTTGGAAATCCCATGATGAAAGTGAAATTTAGAGATTATAATATTTTCCATCTTGATCAAAATTATTAGTAAAGAGTTTTTGACGGTTTTATTAGATGCTTGGCTTTGTCCATTAGCTCATGGATAGTATGGTTTGGATAAGTAGAGTTTTATATTATAGGTGTCATAGATTTTTTGGTGTTTTTTTATTTTAAAATGATTTACCATTATCTATGATGATTTATGAGGGATGGTAAAGTGACAGATAATGTTATGATGGATGAAATTAAAAAAATCATCTACTTTAGTGAGATAAGAAGGATAAATTACGCCTTTTTGTGAAAGATTCAATAGATGTGATGATGGAATTATGTCATTAAGATGATTGACGATTATTAATGCCAATGAGATCAAGCCCCCATTGTGAGAAAATCCATAAATATTGAGTAGGTTGAATAATGTGAATGGCGATGTGCGTGAGATTAGTATGTTGTTGACATTTGATGCATTTATCGACATATTGAAAAAAATCATGATTAAATGTAGGCTGATGATAGCCCATCCATATAATTTTTAATTACAAGCCATTAATGTTTCTGCAACATAATTTGTCGTGAACTTATTTAATAGATTGGCTAGCCTATGGAAATTTAATACATCAAAGGATAGGACTGTAAACCCTCTTTATAAATGACTACCCAAATATAGCATAGGGGAGGCACATTGTCGAAGGACCTCTTACCATTTCTAGATAGGTCCAAGGATATCATTAATTAAGAAAGATAGTCATACATTTGGGTATAAAAAAATATTGGATTGGCTATCTTCTATATGATTTATGGAAGGAAGGTGAGTGTTGGTATAATATGGCTAATGAATTATATGTATAATGATGAAGAATTTATAATTGACTTGGGATAATGGGATGAGAAATGCTATAGATGCCATTGTATCTTCATATTTATTATATGAGCATAGAGTCATTGGGATTTCATAATGATCAAAGGCCCTTAAGAAATTGTCAAAGATGGCCTTATATTTTTCAAGGTCTCACATTTACATTGATATGTTCCTTTTATTTGATTGATGATGAGTTTGGAGTCTCCTAGATTTCAAGTATTCTTACACCAAGAAGTGTGACAATTTTAATACTCATGATGATGGCATCATACTCAACCGTGTTATGTGTGAAATAAAAATTTAATTTAAAAGATAGTGGAATAGGTGTCCCCTAGGAGGTATTATAAATATTATGACACCTCCCCTATCTACATTTATACCCATGGAAAAAAATGTAATTTGAGAGGATTGTTATGATGATTGAGGGTGTTGATAGATTCATCAAAAAAATGTTTAGAATGGAGTTGAATTTTTGGAAAGGGGAGCTTATGTGAGCTGATCAACACTAACTTTCCCTTTAGTTGATTTTCAAGAAATAAGTTTTAGATCAAAATATTTGATGAGGATGAGCCATATAGTTATGTGGGTGCTATGATAAGTCTTAGAATGCATGGATTGTAATGGATTAATAATTTTAACTATGTAGGGTTTGTAGTGAGGATATGTTCTCGAGAAAAAGTAGCATCATCGATTTGTTAGTTCTGAGATCCCTACTTCTTTCTAACAATGGATGATCTCACAATTGTTTGACTTACATAGTGAGATTAACCTATAGAGAATGATAGTTCCTCTACCTAATCCAAATGCTAAAATCCTTCTAAGGAAAGAAATGTGACTATCAAATCTTATTCTAACAATCAAAGGGACGAGAGAGAGAGAGAGAGAGAGGTTCACAAATGAAATCTTAGCCCAAAGGGAGGTGAAAGAAACAAGAAAAGGGTGAAGACACTCTAATGAGGTAAAAATTGAGAAGGGAGAGGTCAGACAAAGGTGACATAGACATGAGACTTCATTTACCATCTATTGTCCATGAAACACAACAAAATGAACTTATAAATGAGAAAAGCATGCACAACACACTACAACAAATAAAAGAGAGGAAAAGTTGTAGATAACATGAGTTAGGGTTGAGAAAACACCATAAAACAAGTTTTATTATAATAAAGATGTTCCAAAACCATTACTATTGTAGAAGAAGGCATAAATGCATTGCAGATGTACAATGTCAAGGTTTTCAACTCACATCTCGCTTAGCGATAATTTTGACATAATTCCCTTTACATTTTAGAACATCCTCCTCCGAAATGAGATATTTTTACATAATATATCAGAATGAGAGAAAGAGATGGTGGAAAAGAGAGGGAATTCAAATTTTTAATTTCAACCACCAAAAAAATTCATTGATTGTCTAAAAATAAGTATGGGTACCCTACTAAGGCCATTCCTTCATGGTACTTTACTTGTATGAGAAGTAATGGGCACCATACCTCATGTTTTTTAATAGTTGATAAATATGTAAATTTTCCTCCAAATGGAAAACTATATTTCCCACTTATTAAAAGACTTAAACTTATTATTTAAAGTTTAAATATTTATAAAAATTCTATTTTGTGAAAATCGAGTTTCTAGGATAAATTTATGGACATTTGAAGTTTAAGGTTCCATACTACAATAAATTCAAGTGGTTGAAGTGTTAATTCATGCCTATGTTAGAAATTTGACCTTAGAAAAAACCTTAGGAACCATGACATAAAGGAAATCGGGTTTTGAGGATCAAAATGAAAGCAAAAAAATACATACATTTGGGTCACCATGTTCTAATGTAGAAGATTCCTAAAACCCGGAAGGAAAGATGTTTTAGAAGTTTGACATTGATTTGTACCTATTGACCTCTAAATACAAAGGGAAGAACTTGGGAACCTGCAATGCACCTCCAAAATTCTGAATGGCCTTGGGTGGAATTCAACCACCATTTTTCACTTGTCGGTTCTAGGTTTTGGGGATAGGGTTGTCGTTTACATGAAAAATATATATCCGAACCCGAAACCTAAAATGCACTATTTTGTTTTTAATTTGGCAATTGGGGTTTGAGTTGTAGTTTGCATCAAAGCACAAATTAGAACTCAAAACCCAAAATGCACTTGGAAGGTCGGGTTTAAGGGATCGGGTTTCATGTTGCAGTTTACATGAAAACTACAATTCAAAACCTAAAACCTAGATATACTAAATCCTTTGTATTTTAGGTTTCGAGGTTTGAGGGGAAATTTTCATGTAAATTACATTTTAATCCCAAAACCCAAAATCTAAAATACAAAGAAAATTTCATATATTCCACATTTTAAAGTTTCCTCGAATGGTTTTTGGGTGATGGAGAACAAGGAACATGGAAAATGTGAAGGTGCATGAAGATCCTAGAAATATGATGAACTAAGAAATGAATTCCTCAACCCTAAATCAACTCTAAATTTCACCTAAGTCAAGAAATGAAGATTTGGTTTGCTAAAATAACACGGGGGTTATTTTAGTCAACATGAGATAATGACAATATTTAGATGTTCTGAAGTATAAGACAAAAATATTTTTTTACTTATGAATAATGGGTTTTGTCATCGTGAAGGGTATGAATTATATAATAAACAACCTGATTCATACCTTGTTTGTCCCTATGTGTTAGCATAGCTACCAAGGAATGATTTGTGGAAGAGACATATAAATCGAAAGGCTCTCCCTAACATGGATGAATGAGAATTAGAAATGACAGGAGATAGTTTTAAGGGCGTCAAAGAAATTTTGGAAATCATTGTCTCATCTAAATTGTATGTTCTTTCTAAAGAGTTGATGGAAGGGTTAACACTAGTCTAATAACTAATACATAAAATAGATTATAGATTGAATTTTTTTCTTGTAGACTACAAAGTTGTTTAAGGCTAGATGGAGGAGACATTTTTATTTTGTCTTTGATTTTTGAAGGATCAAATTGAATTCCCCGATAGAAAATATGAATGCAAATTGTTTCACCATTGTTTTTCGGAGAAAATGACTAAGTGTTAGCTCTATGCCAAAGATGGATTCTACACACAAGATGATGCATGCATGAGGGTGTGATAAGAAATGCACACCAAGAGTAATGGTTAAAGATAGGATAGTGCACGAAGGTCTATGAAGAATGGAGGAGCAAACCATCGTCCAAAGGTTTCACACACATATGTAAATTTATGACTTAAGAGATTTTGGAGAAATGGATAAAAGTAGGAAAGAAATAAGAATATGGAGTGGAATACAAGCAAGGTCTATAGATATAAAATCACATGTACATAAGGAAGAATATGACATATGGAGGTAATCTAGTTATAAAAATTAAACATGATAGAGTCTAGTTATTTATAGCTCGATTTATAGTTAAAGAGAAATTGAAAAGCATGTGGTATATTCTTAACACACCTATTATTAGAAATATAACATGTAAGATGTGAAATGAAATTCCCACTATATATCAATAGGGGTATTTCTCTTATATTTAGTATACTTATATGTGTATACATCTATGTGTGGGAAATGATTATGCAAGTTCCTATATGGTCGAACACATGAATCTAATGGAAATGTGAATGTAATCAATAGATGTTGTGTAATAAATTGTGTTTATGATGAGATAATTGTGGGTGGATTGTAAAATTTAGTGTAATGAGTATGGTATTATGGGAATTCCAATATTGTTAGTGATTTTTATATTTAATGAATTTCTTATTATATGTGTTTCCAATCTCATGTGTTGTATCTCCATTCATGCATGTTATAATGATGATTATATGTTTTCTCTATCCACATATTGATAACGAAAGTAAAGGAGGGATTATGACGTACCAAAATCAGTAAGGTAATCGTGTCTTGCCCGAACAAAGGTGTAACAAGTGCCCCAATGATGATACAGGTCTCCTCGCAAGGTGTTCGGGATCCGGAAAAGCCCTCGGAGTATGCGTTAACATCCCGCATGCCCCGCTTAGCCCCCGCGCCCTTTGTTTTCCCCTTTTTCCCTCTTTCCTTGGCCTCTTGATATTCAAGATAAAAACCGCCGCCCCCCGTAGGGCGGCGGTCCTGTAACCGCCACCCTGCTCAGAGCGGCGGTCCTGTGCACATTTTCCAGAATGCTCTTTTGACGCGACTCGCGTGAAATATCATGATTCACCAGCTTTTCCTTGCCGACTTGAGCATGCATTTATGTTTTTGGTCCCCTGAAATAGTGTTTTTCCTTTGTTTATTGTTTAGGAGTTCAATTTGGTTTTGGTTTTGGGTGTTTGAATTCCTATAAATGCATGGTTTGTGCACATGCAAATGGGTCTGAATTTTGGCTGGATTTTGGAGTTTGATCTTTGCTTTCATTTCCTCATTTTAGTGTTTTAGCTAGTTAGCTTGTTTAGAAGCCATAGCTTGAATTCACTTGCATCTCTAGTTAGATTGCTCAGCTGTTGGTAAGCCACAGACCCATCTTGTGCAGGCAGTCTTTGTTATCTCATCCAAATCCAGTTAGAAGCTTGCCTCTAATTTCTCTTTGCTGTAGATTTATTTTCATCGTGTCTTGGAGTTCTTAGTTCAATTCATTATATGCCTGGTTAGCTTTATTCAGCTTTGTTGGTAAGCCACATATCCAACTTGTGCAAGCAGTGTCTTTATTTTATCCAATCCATTGGAACAAAATAGCTTAGGAAGCCATTAAAGTTGCAGGTTTTGCTCTTCGTATAGGATAGTTACAGGTTCTGGTCGCTTCATGTTGCATGACTTGCAGTAAAATCCCGCTAGGAATCGCATAAGCCAAGCTCTGTACTCTTGCGCTATCCCTCTCCTACTCGCATTTTCGGTCTGCATTCTGAGCTGTCCTTGTCCCAAAATCTACTCCTATCGGTGCTAGCATTACACGCTTTTCTGGATCCACGTGAACACGAAAGAATGAGGAGATCATACTGAGGGGACGAGATCACACACACCATCGGATTCGCCACTGTTCTACGGAATCCAGGTTTAACTTTCAAAGTTCTAGTTAGAATCATATCAAATAGAGTAGATAAATTACTTCATTTCAGTAAATTCTATTCTCGATATTGCCAGGGAAGCTGTGAGGATTGATAGTTTCTGAGAAACTATGATTCACTCCTCACTTCTGAGGTAGGATTGAGAATCTTGCAGATAGATTAGACGAGCTATTTTATTTATTTAGAATAATTCTACAAATCACACAGGCAAATAACTACACTCGGTTATCTTGTCTGTTTTAAATTATTGTTTAGTTATTATTTCTAGATACGCTTAAAATAGTTTGCTTTCCTTAAAATTGTTAAAAGATTTCTTAGAAGAATAAAAGTTATATATGTTAGATTTATTTCACGTAGTTAGAATTTGCTTCGTTACAGTTAGATTTGCATTTTGTTTCGTATGACAATCACGGGACCTCAGGAGCCCAGGGAATATATATTTGAGCCAATCGTGCCTCAACCAAACCTCGTCATAGCAATAGTTGACATAGACCAAAATCCCGTGGATACAATTATTTCGAACAACCAAATATTTACAACTGATCGGTTCTCGCTTAAGAGGATTAAACATAGAAGACGACCAGGCACATGCGTTTTGGTCAAGTCAACCAAACTACAGACATTACCCTAGAAAACATCCACATGACTTTAGAAGGGCTCGAAAGAGAAAAAACATTTGGGTGCGATCCTTTAGTTCCACAAACCCGGGGCCGGAGACACCCTCGTAGACATAGATACCACTTAAGAATCCAGGTTGCGAGAACGCCCGTGAGGTATTCTCCCGAGAAGATTGCACAACTGTTGGTTATAAACATAGAAGGTGAGAAAGCATACGATTACTGGATATTAGGATTAGAACTTGATCTCGTGTATTACCATAATAGGACCGCAAAGAAACACGAATCTACGGTTTGTGATCCACAAATCCCGCAACCCAATGAATCCATAAGAGAATTAGATATAGACACCGCCTACGCACGCTAGTATTTCAATCCACTCCACTTCCACCTATCATCATCGAACAACCTGTCCTTACTAGATATAGGCAGCTAACGAAGCTAGGGAATTCTAGGACTAGGCCGAGAATCATCTGTAGAGTCAATTATATTCACCATCCACTATATGACCTTATCGGAGACATACACGAAACTATCCCGGTCATTTTCCATGTATTCCGCAAACCCATAGATCGAATCACGCCATAGCTTGATATTGAATGGAGCCTTCGAGAAGTCATCCTCGCTGATCGATCTATCACACCGCCATGTTAGAAGGGCCTTCTTTGCCTTAGATTCACAAATTCCACTAGTGTGTGTCGAAGACATTAGACTCGCCTAATTATTTTGTCTCGAATCCAACGCATATTCTACCCCCCACCGGCTGTCTCGGCACGACCTCGAGAGGTCGGGTGCACGCGAAAGAGTCACTTGTAGATTCTCACGCTGCCCGCTGCTCGCTTTGAACCCGCGAAACAAACAACTGCTTTTCAAATTGGTGAACCATCGACGTGAAACAAATGAAATTAGTGAAATTAGTGAAGCGTAAAACTTCCTACTTTCTCGCTTTGGAGTCATAATATCACGTTTCGTTTCACAAATCACCTTCGCTCCTTCCCATTATTCTCGTGGGTATTCATATACCTCCCGAATATGTCGGGATTCGATGCATATGGCGGACCCCTCTTGGGTCTTGAGGCATACTACACCCAATGTATAATAGGCAATCATCACCTTGCTCTCGGTATGGGGTGACAACTATTCAACTAATCAGTTGTCAACACAAACCCCAAGAATCAGATATAGTTCGTCTTTTCAAACTGAGGAGTTAGATCAACCCCCTCGAACCCAACAAACAGAGCCTTCAGGTTCAAACAATATGACGTTTACCGAGAATCTGGTTTGTCTCCTCAAATGCTACTCAGACCACAAATTAGTAGGCAATCAGATCCATACCTGGTCTTAGATGATGGATAGTCAATACGTTATCCTAGGAGTGAACAACATTCCCGGGGTATGTACCCACCTATAGGAGGTTTACAAATACAACCCGAGATCTCTTTTCAAGAAAATACCTCTATGCCACCGCATACAGAAATATTCTTGGAAAACTTGGCAAGATAAGCGATCGGTTATGACAGGATATCACGTACCTATACAACACCAGGGGTATACAACAAACTCCGCTCATGCAAAGTACCATGACTTTACCAAATGAATTCATTTCAACGTTAGTAGAAAAGTGAGAGGCTTAGAACTCGCGCAAGCAAGTCAAAATTATCCGTTCATACAAACAGAAGTTCCAATCCTCCATACCACCCTGGCCAAGTAGATCTCCTTACGGGAGTAGGCACATTAGGCATGCCGCCTCACTATCCACAACAAACGCCAACAAGGCCTATCATCTCTAACACTATTCCTCCCGGT
The DNA here is from genome assembly GCA_018340775.1 of Taxus wallichiana var. yunnanensis. Lineage (NCBI taxonomy): Eukaryota > Viridiplantae > Streptophyta > Pinopsida > Cupressales > Taxaceae > Taxus > Taxus wallichiana. The sequence goes on along the minus strand of CM031233.1, from coordinate 181,627,280 downwards.
CTAGTGTCAAACAATCCGTTCCTTGACAATACCCCGTCCTACTTAAACATGTACTCTAAATCACCACAAGGAGATATTTTCTCCTCTCCCGGCATGTTTTCTTAGACGCAGGGACCTCCTTATGCCCCTGCCAACGCATACGTTGCACCGTATCAACAACCTATCCCACCACCACTCCCTCAGCAACCACCATCAATGGTCGAAAGCTATGCGATAGGGACTTATTCAGAATATCTAAAGGAACCCTTAGATTTCACCATACGAAGCGTCATGCTTCCAAGACCTCTCCCTAATTTTCCCAAGTTCAAGGGTGAGGGAGATCCAAACGCACATATCAAAGCTTACGCTACAGCCATACGAGAATTACTCCCTTGGGATGGGGTTGTTGCTAAAATATTTCCCAAAACCCCAAGGCATCGCTCTCGATTGGTATTATAGAATACCTGAGGCTTCCATACATTCATTTAAACAACTCATGTCAGAGTTCATCAAAGCCTTCGACATGAACAAACTGTTGAGAATAGGAATCAGGGAATTCTTGCATATCAAACAAGAACACAACGAATCTGTCACCCATTTCATCCAGAGGTGGCATACAGTTCTTTATTCTTCAGCAAGTGCTCCAAACATGGATCAGATGGAACTATGCGATTTATTCCTTCATTCTCTCAGCAGAGAAGTGAAGGAAGAAGTCCAGAAGTTCCCACTAAGGACTTATGATGAAGTACTTGAGAGCGCTCTGCGAATAGATCAAGCAGCGATAGATAGTGGTCGTAAGACATATGGAACAAACGGGAGGTTAATCACCTCCACTCAAAACACTACAACTACCACAAATGTCAATCAAGGACCCAAAATCCTTAACAAAAATTGTGGGGTAACAACGGATGGGGTAACTAACAGCCCAAGAGGGTAAATGTTGTTAATACTCCATCACAAACAAACAACCAACTTTACAACAACTTTGACTGACTTTGGCGTCAATACAAAGGGATTTTAACCATCCACAACAACAACAACAACAACAACAACAATGGAAAAATCCCATACAAGGGCCAAGCCAAAACTCATTTGGTTATCAAAACCAAAGTCAAAACCAGAAACAACAATTCCAAAACTTTAGTCCTAATAGGCAACAGTTTGATCGAAATTTTAGGCCACAATACACACCAAACCAACAAAACGGGAATTACAACCCCAATTCTTATTGTGGTTTCCATAAAATTCGGGGTCACGACACTAGAACATGCCGTGACTATAATAAATTCATGCAACGCTTGCCAGAAGAACAAAGACAGTTCTTCACAGACTTGTTTTTGGCAGATCCCGTCTCATCACAACCAAATATGCTCGTAGGGGCATTTTCCCTCGAGTAATGCTCCCCAAGATCTTTAACGATCCGCTCCCAAATCACAATAGGCTGAATCCAACCGGAACAAACAAAGGTGCAATGATGGGAAACAATGATCATGAAGCCTCGACTTCATTAAACTCACGTCGATTGCGCCACGCTTGGGAGCTCAACCAAGACCCAAGATAGTTAGTTTGGTAGAATCGACGCCGAACTACCTATCGAAGCTATAACAAGAACATGAGAGTATTTCTCTCAATCGAGCCCAAGTCATCTACCAGAGAGACAGATAAGAGTCGCAAATAGTTGAAAAACCCATCGGTGCCTATGATTTAATTTGTGACCTAACAAAGACCTTCTCACACATTTCATTTTTGGACTTACTAAAGAACTCTCCGCCTCACGTAGCTACTCTTTTAGAAGCATTAGGTCTAGGCCATCTAATTAACATCACTCCACCTCCCCGAAACACAAGTAAATCACGTAGATTTTGATATCCACCCTCCGGGGCAGCCGGACAAGGATGTCGAATTCATATTTGAAATAAGTAAAATGCCCACAGATGCTGAGATCACACGCCGAGGTGATCCAGCCTTACACTTACAAGTGTGGGTTTATAATAACTATGTAAAACGAGCAATGGTCGACGATGGGGCCAGCTTAACATAGTCCCTTTCTCTTTCCTCCAAAAACTTGGATATGGAGAAACAAACTGTTCCACTACTCGAAATACCTTGAGAGGCTATGATAGCCTTAAAGCCACTTCGATAGGAACTATAATACTGCCGGTCACCTTAGGGCCCAAAACCATCTTGACTGAGTTTTATATTATAGATCGGGAAACTAACTATAATATGATCCTCGGCCGACCTTGGATACATCGAATGAAGGCAATCCCTTCTACTTTATTTCAAGAAGTAAGATTCTTGCATCTAGGAAAGGTATTTGTAGCCAAAGGTGATCCAAAACCTTTCGATTTGCACCTAGCTGATTTAAAGAAAAGACCAGGGGTGCACTCAGAATTTGAACTTCCAACAAACCAACTTAATAAACCCTCTGACCCAAAGCCAGAGGAAAATTTGGTACCTACGACGGATCTTGAAACTACCAGTGTAGCCAAAACAATTCCAACCCCTAAAGATAAAACTAAAGAAACAGTATCATTAGGGACTACTGCAAAATCGTTGAATTGATAGAACAAGATTCACCAATGTTCTTACCATTTGATTCAGTAGGCATAGGATTTTCCCTAGGTGTTGGTTCCTTGCAACAGAGGATCTCTATATGGTAGAAGTAGAGTGCGCAAACGCAGCAGATGCCCCAACATCTATACTCCCAGCTAAGTATTGGACTCTCCATTTCGATGGAGCTAAATGTCATTATGGAGTGGGGGCAGGTATAATTCTTACTTCACCCGAGGAGAAAGTCCTCCCATTCACTTTTAAGTTAAACTTTGAATGCACAAACAACGGCACTGAGTACGAAGCCCTCCTCCTTGGCCTCACCTTAGCCAAAAGAATTGGTATTGATAACATCAGAGTCTTGGGAGACTCGCAATTAGTGACAAACCAAGTTTCTGAAGTATATGAAACTAAAGCCGAACATTTGCAACTCTACAAAAATGCTTGTATTAGATTTAAGCAAGGCATTTAACTTTATATCCATTGAAGCAATCCCTCGAGAGAAAAATCTTCTCACCGATTCAATAAAGAACTTCAAGATCACGTTTTACTCCAAGCAATGAGCTAGAAGATACTCACTTCACAGTATCCATTCGTGACAAACCATTGATAAAAACAATGACAAATCCTCTTTCAAGTGGAAGTGAATCTACCATCCTAGACCATGTTGGAAATGATGCGGCTACTTTGGATTACTTAAATGCCTATGCAGCACTACATCTCTCCTATCACATGCTAGATTTATCCTTGATTCCACATTCATCTTCCTACTTCGGAAATCCCGTAACGGATCTTCCCTCACAAATGGAACCTAGCATATATGCAATAGAAAATGGGGATGATCTAGATTTACCTCCAGCACCACCTGAGTTCGAAGAGGGTAACACCTCTTTGATCGAAGAAACAATCGATGTCAACATCGGGACAGAAGATGAACCAAGAATATTGAAACTAGGTTCTTCGTTAACCCCAGAAGAAGTGGAAATACATACTCAGATTCTCAAAGAACATCAGAAGGTGTTTGCATTTAATTACAAGGAGATGACAGGAGTCGCACCCCACATTGTGGTGCACAACCTCGTCACTAAATCAGACGTAAAGCCAATTAAACAAAAATCAAGACCCATGAAGCCCAAAGTAGCTCTCATGGTAAAAGAGGAGGTAATAAAACTCCTTCAGGTAGGATTCATCAAGCCAGTTGACTACTCCCAATGGGTATCTAACATCGTTCCCGTTCTCAAGAAGAATGGAAAGATACGCATCTGCATAAATTTTCGAGATATCAACAAAGCGTGTCCTAAGGACGACTTCCCATTACCATCCATAGATGTTATTGTTGATGCAATAGCTAGTTTTGAACTCTTGTCTCTCATGGATGGATTCTCGGGATACAATCAAATCAGAATATCCGAGCAAGATCAAGCTAAAACCACGTTTATAACTCCTTGGGGAACCTATTGCTACGTTCTTATGCCATTCGGTCTCAAGAACGCCGGTGCTACGTACTAGTGGGCCATGACATACATATTTCACGATCTAATTCATAAAATCATGGAATCTTATGTAGATGACTTATTGGCTAAAGCTAAGAAGCGTTGTGACCATCCCGAAGTACTCCGTCATTCTTTCACGTCTAATAGAATATGGAGTCACGCTAAATCCAGAGAAATGTGTCTTTGGTGTAACAGGAGGAAAGCTCCTAGGTTACATCATATCATCACGAGGGATTGATGTTGATCCAACCAAAATTCGGGTTGTCCTCAAAATGGTCCCACCTTTGAGTGAATCTGGAATCAGATCATTTCTCGGAAAGCTGGGTGCAATCCGGAGATTTATCCCGGACTTAAGCTTCGCCGTTCATCCAATCAACAATTTACTCAAGAAAGACTATAGCATTGATTGGACTGAAGATTGCAATGAAGCTTTTGATGCAGTTAAGCGTTTCCTTTTATCACCACCTACGCTAATGCCACCTAAGTTGGATCGCCCGTTAATCCTATATTCGTGAGCTACCAATGTCTCGCTGGCCTGTATGTTGGCCCAAGAAGACGATAACAAGAGAGAACGTGTGATTTATTTCATTAGCCAAACACTGCTCGACTATGAAACACGCTATACACAGGCAGAACGAGAATGCCTTGCCATAGTCTTTGCTACTAAACGCCTAAGACATTACATGTTGAATCAAGAAACGAAGGTCATGGTAAAAACGGACCATTTACGGACTTTTCTCACACAAGGGTCCTTGTCTAAAAAGGTTGGATGTTTTATAACCTTAATGGGAGAGTTCGAATTAACATTTGTAAATCAGAAGTCGGTTAAAGGAAAATCATCGCGGATTGGTTAGCTGACAACCCATTAGACGGAGGCGATTTAGTAGATTTAGACTTTCCAGATGAATGCGTATACTACATCGAAACTCGACCTACTATCTCTGAGTGTCCTTGGTACACTGATATCATTAATTATATCATAGACCATATGTACTCAGAGGCAGTTACACCGCAACAAAGAAGACGGTTACGCATAATCGTAGCTAAATATGTCATTATAGAGCAGGTGCTCTATCGAAAAGAATTCGATGGAATGCTCCTAAGGTGTGTTGACATAGAAGAGTCCAAAAGGATTCTCCACGAATCCCACAATATGTGGAGGCATATGTGGAGGCTCGAAAAATACATCGAATGGGCTATTTCTGGCCCACTCTAGAACATGACGCGATAGAGTTTGCACGCAGGTGTCATAAGTGCCAAGAATTCTCCCACGAGATCCACATGCCAGCACAAGCTCTGCAACCAATCGCTACTCCATGGCCCTTTTCTACATGGGGTCTAGACTTAATAGGGAAATTCTCTCCCTCATCCACAGACGGCCATAATTTTATAATCACGGCCACTGAATATTTTACCAAATGGGTGGAGGCCATGCCTCTTACTACTGTACCTGGTTCTGTGATCGCCAAGTTCATTTTGAACCAAATCATTTGCAGGTACGGTATCCCGCAAATCATTATCTCCGATAATGGAACTTCTTTTAAGAATGAAGAGGTTCGTGAGTTATGCAATAAATTTAAAATAAGCCATCATACGGCTTCCTTGTATTATCCCCAAGCCAACGGACAGGCTGAAGCAACAAACAAGACACTGAAAGCCATTCTCCTTAAAACGGTGAAAGAAAACAAATGAGATTGGCATTTGAAGTTATATCCGGCCTTGTGGGCCCACCGAACCTCAATAAGAACACCAATGGGAGCAACTCCTTTCTCGCAGTATTTGGGGCAGAAGCAGTCCTCCCGCTTGAGGTCAAAATACCCAGTCTCCGCATTTCACTACAAGGGATTCTGGATGAAGACGCTTACAGAGAAGCACGTCTTTCCCAACTAGAAGGCCTAGATGAAACTAGGTTAGATGCTGAGTAGCGGCATAGAGCTTATGCTGACCGAATGTGTCGGCAGTATAACAAGAAGGTCTATGAACATGATATATACGAAGGTGATCTAGTTCTAAGACTAGACAGCCGGATCGACAAGAAGACCGGCGAAGGAAGGAAATTCCGGCCCAAATGGTTGGGGCCCATACCGAGTCATGAAGGACTACGGAAATGGTGCTTACCTCTTATGTACATTAGAAGGTGAGGAATTTGGTGAAACAGTCAATTCCCTACACCTCAAACGATTCTACGCATAAGCAACTAACGCTACCTCGCCTATAATTATCTACACATTGCATCTTCATATAGATTTAGATCATTTTGTCCACTCATTTCTTACATAAATTGTGATCAAGGAATCTATTCTCAAAGCAATTCATTACAAACTCGTGATGTTTCTGGCATAAAATTCTTTAATCATACCTCTCCATCTTCATGTATCATCAAATCATCTTGGAATCTTTTATCAAATAAAATCATACATGACGAAGTCTTAACGGTAACCATACCAAGATCTGCAAGTTTTTTCTCAATTTGATTTCTTCTTAGGATAGGTGTCTTGCCTATGGTCTGTTTCTAGAAGCTTCATGGTGCCACACCTATCCCATATATACATCTCTTTGGAAATAACCATATACGGACATTTTACTCAAAAAACAAGTCAAAAAGTGATTAAACAAAAAATTTTATTCTTACATTTCCTTGCCCCACCAACCTTCGGTGATGAGCTTGCGTCTCTTACTAGTGACGTAGGGTTGGGAAAGGATGGAAATGCCCTTACTCACCTATGCCTTTCCCACGGTGATAAACCCACGCTTATTACTAGTAGCATGGGGCAAAGTGTAGGGGGTCCTCTTGACAAAGCAAACGTTAAAAGGTCATAAACAAACTATTCAAACTTTGAGTCAAAAATGAATGAATCAGATGTTCAAAATTCCAAAAGAGTTAAAAATCCTAAAAACCCAGATTTTGTCTACTATGTGGCCATCTACGGGTCTAAGTCTGGATAAACCGCAAAGCAAGTTGCATCCAAAACTATGAAGTCATTCAGGTAGAGTAAGCTTGTAGTTTTCAATTTGGTTCCACCAAAGCTTCGTCTATCTTTCATCACTATCATTTCACCATATTTCATAACTTGCGCCCTTCTTGGCTCTTGGTTATGAGCCCTCGCATCTTACTAGTTGCGTGGAGTTAGGAGTGGGGAAAGTTGATGCATTCATCATACTTGGTTAGTTTCATCACTTTGTCAAAACAAACATGAGGTATCCAAATTGTTCACGAAGCTAAAATTCAAGATCACAATATATCAACAATATCATATATCAGCATCATGAAACAAAAAAAGAAAGCAAACATTTGCATCATTTGTTTTCCATTGCATACATTCTAGAAAGCATATAAAACATACATCGTAGTATACACGAGGAAGCTGGAAACAGAAAGGGAAAACATGAGTGACAAGTTTTGATCCAAAAACGAATGCATATATATAAATAATCAATGTTTATATACAATGCCATCATGCTCTAGGCATGGTCAAAATGCTCAAAGAGCCCGTGATATACAAAAGAATCTATAGTACAAAACGCATAGGAGCCAAGTAGTCTCTCAACCCCTGTGCGACCCCTCTGAAGGTGCGCACCCCGTAACTAGGACTCATGTAATCTGTGCCACAGCCTGCGCGCTCTAATGTGAGTCTCCTCCCGAATGGAGGGCTCGGGGGTCCCGAGGGGCATCCTCAACGTGATAGTCACCACGAGAATGGGTCCTCATAAGATGCTCGGCCCCAAAATGAAAATAGTTACAAAGGATGTGACCAATGGTGTGACATGTGGACGTGACGGAGAGTCGACACCATCCTCACCCATGTGCATCCAAGACTCGGAGCGAACACTCTCTCTCTCGGCATCGATATACTCCGCCTATACACCCAAAAACACACAAAACAGAGGGCTCCCAATACCAAGACATCTAAAACGTATAGAAGCTCCGCACGGTCTTATCCATGGGGATCATCGGCCACCCCGAATCAAGTCAGAACCGCCTGCTTAGATCGGATCCGTCACTCGGGCGATAGTCTCTGCCCAAATCCTAAAAAGCAAAGGAGAAAAAAAGACGAGTTAGGAAACCAAGCGCCCCCTAGAGTGGACCTTTTGAAAAATACAAGATAAAAACACAAAATTGAAGAAAACCAACTTGTGATCGCTGAGGTCGGCGTTCCGCACGTGGAGGCATGATCACGATCTCGCTGCGGATGTTTTGACTCTACTCATGCAAGAAACCGTCACCGTGGGTCCCAGAGCTCAAAATCAATCAAATCAACTCGCACAAATGAATAGGAAAATGGGCCCACTTTCATATATATATCATTCTGTTTCATTTTAAAATGACTTTTCACGGAGTTTGAGCGCTGATGGAGGTAAGTTCCTATCCCCGCATGAATGGTACGTTCTCATTCCCTATTATTTTAGCGTTTATTTTCCAATTTATTGCATCTATCTGCACTTGAGTTCTCTTTTCATTTTGCAGCTAGCGGGGAATTTCGGATGGCGTCATCTCAACACACTGGACGAGTAAGGTATAGCTTCTAACTACCCATTTCGGGACTGCCATACTCGGACCCACCGTTTTATGCCCCTTCATGGCTAAAACGCTTCTCCGAGGGGGCAATATGTACGTACCCAAAATTGTAAGGTACTGCATCTTTGCCGAGCAGAAGTGTAACAAGTGCCCCAATGATGATACAGTCTCTCTGCAAGGTGTTCGGGATCCGAGAAAATCCCTCGGAGTATGCGTTAACATCCGCATGCCCCGCTTAGCCCCAAGCCCTTTGTTTTCCCCTTTTTCCCTCTTTCCTTGGCCTCTTGATCTTCAAGGATTTAAACCACCGCCTGTAGGCGGCGGTCGCCGCCCGCATTTTCCGGTCTGTCTTTTGATGACGACTCGCATGAAATATCATGATTCACTAGCTTTTCCTTGCCGACTTGAGCATGCATTTATGTTTTTGGTCCCCTGGAATAGTGTTTTTCCTTTGTTTATTGTTTAGGAGTTCAATTTGGTTTTGGTTTTTGGGTGTTTGAATTCCTATAAATGCATGGTTTTGCACATGCAAATGAGTGGAGTTTTGGTCTGAATTTTGGGGATGGATTTTGAAGTTTGATCTTTCCTTTCATTTCCTCATTTTCGTGTTTTAGCTAGTTAGCTTGTTTAGAAGCCATAGCTTGAATTCACTTGCATCTATAGTTAGATTGCTCAGCTGTTGGTAAGCCACAGACCCATCTTGTGCAGGCAGTGCTGTTATCTCATCCAAATCTAGTTAGAAGCTTGCCTCTGAATTTCTCTTTGCTGTAGATTTATTTTCATCGTGTCTTGGAGTTCTTAGTTCAATTCATTATATGCCTAGTTAGCTTTATTCAGCTGTTGGTAAGCCACATATCCAACTTGTGCAAGCAGTGTCTTTATTTTATCTAATCCATCGGAACAGAATAGCTTAGGAAGCCATTAAAGTTACAGGTTTTGCTCTTCGTATAGGATAGTTATAGGTTCTGGTCGCTTCATGTTGCATGACTCGCAGTAAAATCCCGCTAGGAATCGCATAAGCCAAGCTTTGTACTCTTGCGCTATCCCTCTCCTACTCGCATTTTCGGTCTGCATTCTGAGCTGTCCTTGTCCCAAAATCTACTCCTATCGGTGCTAGCATTACACGCTTTTCTGGATCCACGTGAACACAAAATAACGAGGAGATCATACTGAGGGGACGAGATCACACACACCATCGGATTCGCCACTGTTCATGGAATCCAGGTTTAACTTTCAAAGTTCTAGTTAGAATCATATCAAATAGAGTAGATAAATCACTTCATTTTAGTAAATTCTATTCTCGATATTGCCAGGGAAGTTGTGAGGATTGATATTTTCTGAGAAACTATGATTCACTCCTCACTTCTGAGGTAGGATCGAGAATCTTGCAGATAGATTAGACGAGCTATTTTATTTATTTAGAATAATTCTACAAATCGCACAGGAAAAATAACTACACTCGGTTATCTTGTCTGTTTTAAATTATTATTTAATTATTATTTCTAGATACGCTTAAAATAGTTTGCTTTCCTTAAAATTGTTAAAATATTTCTTAGAAGAATAAAAGTTATATATGTTAGATTTATTTCACGTAGTTAGAATTTTCTTCATTCTGCTTAGATTTGCATTTTGTTTCGTATGAATCAATCACGAGGACCTCGGGAGCCCAGGAATATATATTTGAGCCAATCATGCCTCAACCAAAACTCGTCACAACAATAGTTGACATAGACCAAAATCTCGGATACAAGTATTCCAAACAACTACAGATTTACAACCGATCGGTTCTTAGTTAAGACGATTAAACATAGAAGACAACCAGCACATGCGTTTTGGTCAAGTTAGCCAAACTACAGATTACCCTAGAAAACATCCACATGACCAGAGAAGGGCTCGAAGAGAAGAAACATTTGGGTGCGATCCTTTAGTTCCATAGCCAGACGCTAGAGACACCCTCGTAGATATAGATACCAACTTAAGAATCCAGGTTACGAGAACGCCTGTGAGGTATTCTCGAGAAGATTGCGAACCGTTTTTATTCTAAACATAGAAGGCCGAGAAAGCATACGATTACTGGATATTAGGGATTAGAACTTGATCTCGCGTATGACCATAACAAGACCACAACAAACACGAATCTATGGTTATGATCCACAAATCCCGCAACCCAACGAATCCATAAGAGAATTAGATATAGACACTGGCCTACGCATGCTAGTATTTCAGTCCACTCCACTTCCACCTATCATCATCGAACAACTATCCTTACTAGATATAGCAGCTAATGAAGCTAGGGAATTCTGGAGTAGGCCAGAGAATCGTCCGTAGAGTCAATTATATTCACCATCCACTATATGACCTTATCAGGAGACATACACGAAACTATCCCAGGTCATTTTCCACGTATTCCGCAACCCATAGATTGAATCATGCCAGAGCTTGATATTGATTGGATCCTTCGAGAAGTCATCCTTGCCGATCAATCTATCACACCAGTCCAAGTTAGAAGGGCCTTCTTTGCCTTAGATTTGCAAATTCCACTAGTGCGTGTCGAAGACATTAGACTGCCTAACTAGTTTGTCTGAATCCAACACATATTCTACCCCCACCGGTTGTCTTGGCACGACCTCGAGAGGTCGGGTACGTGGAAGAGTCACTTGTAGATTCTCACGCTCGCTTGTCGCTTTTCCAGCGTACAGGAAACCTAGTACTTTTGTGTTCCTTGAGTGAGCATTCAAAATTTTCTAGATGAAATTACAAAATGCCTAACTTAGCTTTGGTTAAGAAATAAGAATACATTTTGGTTCTATTTTTGGGACCTTTTTTCATTCTACTCTTATGATGTGGTTTGAGTATGGCATTTTGTTTGTCTTTGGAGAATATACAATACTAGACCTAACTTTAATGTGTGGAATTGGATGGAAGATAACCTCTATGATTGTTTCTATGAGATGTTCTTCATTATTTCCAGAGAATTTTACCAGTGGTTAACAACATACATGGATGATAGGGGTGTTTGTATATGAATAAAGAAATCATTGAGATAATAATACTATCAAGTACTCTTTGATCTAGATGCGGTAATGACAAGAGTTGTAGATTTCTTTTTTGAAGGAGTGTTACATAGTTGTACCTTGGAGTACGCAATTTTGACATACTCATTCCCTAAGGAATCAGATTTTTGTTCTAACATGAGCCAAAGTGATCATATTTTCATGCTACACATTTAGCTATCGGGATCTCGATGATTGAGCTTGTGAGGGAGAACACGCTATGGAAGGCTAAAACTATACTTCATAGAGGGCAAGAAGAAGTTTTGGGAAGGATGGTAATGCTCCAAGTGGGGGAGAGAGAGAGAGAGAGAGAGGAAATACTCAGTAGGTATAATTATATGTAGGGAGGTTAGTTCAACATACATTGAGACTAATTGGAGTGATGATGGGTTGTAGTTATCATAACCCTAGAGAAGGTGAGGGACCGCATGATCATGTATTTCTAGTATTAGGGAAGCACAGTAGAAGGAATCCTTCATAATCATATGAGAGATATTTTATGGAGAGAATGAGAATTGTTGGCATGAATCTAGCCCATCTTGAAAACCTAGCCCTTGTGCAAGGTGTTTAGAATCTAGAAGTTGTTGTAGAAGATCATCATAGTGAAGGTGAGTAGGAAGGTAATAAAATATCACCATGTTGGGTAGGAGATACAGATAAACACATATTGGTATAATCTCATGAGGAAAAAAATATTAATGTTGTGCAATAGGAAACCATGTTTAGACAAAGTTTGTTTTGAAGAAATTTGGTAGGTGCTTCATTAGGAGAAATTAGTGAGTACGCTACCCATTAGAATTAGTACTATTGGTGGAGTTATAGGACATATAGTTGGCGTGCATGTTAACACAACTACACAAACATAATGTAGTATGTCTACAAGTCCCCAAGTCATGGGATGAGGTTCAAGAGGTTCAGAACTCCGAACTGTGAGATGTAATCCTTGTGGATAATTTGACTTAGGATTGATCCATACTCTAGGAAAAGGGCCACAACAACCAAAAAAACAATCCTAACAACCCTAGCAATAGACCTCTCATTTTTTCTATGACATATCTCTCTATTTTCTATACTACGGAGGTGTGGAAGATGTAACTCAACATGTGAATAAGTGTGATTTATTGTGGAGAGCCAAGGAATAAAATCTCCTCATAGGAAGGAAATTCAATATTCCACAACACTTCAAGGGTGCACACACAACTCATAGGAGAAATATTATCCACTTAAAAAAATAGTGGACTATGATACACTATGCACCGCCTTCTTGGATGAGTTTCATATCCCCGAGTTCAAGAAGAAGAACATTTTCACACTTTGAAGGATATTAAGTAGGGTGCTGTCTTAGAGTGATAGAGAATAAAATGACCTTGATGTCAAATTTTTCTTATGATATCCATCAGATCTAACATGTGTAGTTGTTCCTACGAGGCTTGTTGAAACCCATCCGGAGAGAATTTTCACATAAGACATTTATTGATCGACGCTAGATCCTTGAAGCAACATTTCATGCAAAAATAGTTGGAAGTATTGACACGGGGGTAGTCCCATTCCCGAAGCTAAATTTTTTTCAATTATCACAAAGTTATAGAGTCTATCTATGGATTCAACTTATTATACTTTCATTGTATTGTGTTGTATTGATTGCATGGTAGAAGGGCATAGAAAGGATATCCTCCCACATATAAATGCACGTGTGTTTTTGAAATTCTATGAGATATATCCTAAGAATCATGATTTTCACAAGTGTCCACTTTTATGGTGCATGACACAAAGGAATGTTTCTATGTATTTTGAAATATAGGATGCACATACCCATGACATAACCAACATTTGTATGATTGATCATATTCATGAAGCATGTCAAACAAGTTTTCCCAGGACCATTGTGGTAAGTATCTCGTAGGTGCAAGAAGGGAAAAATAGTTAAGGATGTAAAACTAGAGTGAAGGTTTAATAGGTGGATATAGAAGCATAGGTTGTGGTGGCTAAATAAGGGTTATACAAGGTACATGTTATACATGTTGATCACATGATCATTACTACCTTGCATTTCTAAAGAATAAGGTTTGCACAAATTGTCAAAAGGTGCATGTGGTTGAAAATTGTCTAGACTATTATTCCCACAGGTGGAAAAATATCAAGGACAAATATGTGGCTATGATTTAAGTAGAGAGTTCCAAGAAGGATAAATGGGAAAGTAAGAAGAGTGTTGAGTTTTACTTTAACTTTTGTGTTTGTCAATACATGCATAGAGGAGGTGCACTTGTGAGAAAGTCAAGGAGAAACCTCTCATCAAATGGTAATAGGTGGTGCATGCTAAATATCCAGATGAAACCCGGTAGAATGATGTTTATCAGGAGACCATGGGCATTATCATAGAGCTCTAGGGAGAGATATAGTGTTTAAAGGAGCAAGTTATTGAAAGATAATGTACAAATCTTACTAAGCTACTATAGAAGGATGATGATGATCTTAAATAGGTATGAAGAATTATCATTTAAGAGAACATGATACCTCTTCTAGGAGAAAGGTTACGAGATCAAATACCATGTGTAAGAGTTGAAAGGGAGCTCTAGATCCTACATGCTAATTTACTATTATAGGACCATGAGTATGAGCAAGAGATCACATTGGATTTCGTGATACATGGTTGGTTAGTTAGTAATATACTTATTGATTTATGCATGGAATTTAATTTCCTCACATTGGATGCTTGGAACTAGACGTGAAGGCCACCATTATAGCCATCTTAATATGTGTTGTTCATGTCTAACAAAGTAAGGGCGATGGCCATTGGGTTACTAAATGATTATTCTGTCACTATTTAGGGGCCATGTTCACAAGTGAATTTTAGGTTTTGGACATAGATGACAAACATAACTTCCTTGCAGTCTTATGTCATACTTTGTGCCATGCCACTAAGCCATACTTACACTTCAAAAAGAGATATATAAGTTTTTAGGATAAATTTGAGAACATTGTGATATAATTGGATGATTTAAATTTTCTACCTTATGTAGAGTCCATCAATTAGGAAGATATCAATAAAATTTACGCACATTTGGTGCACGTCCCGAGGATATGGAGCCATCTAATTAAGGTATACTTCATTACAAACATGTGTATTCTATTAGTGATACAACTAGCATGGCTTGTGACAATTAATCCCATGAAACATATGAAATAACTAGACACTAAGGGAACGAATGAGTTACCTGGATGATAAGGATGCCCTCCGTTAGGTGGTTAGATAAAAGAATCATGAGAATTATATTGGAGAGGATAATATTTAATCCTTCTTGCATGAAATAGAATATCAATGGCATAATGAAGGTGATAGGAGAAATATGATTGTACACACCTTGTGCATGAGTGCACCACACTAGTGGGATACACACAAGGACCGTTTACTTGGTTGGACGAGATTAGAGTATAATATTTGGAAATGATTGTGAAGAGAAATCTTCCTTTAGTAGTACAATATTGTAATGGGAATAACCTCATGTGGTATATTTTCACCAATGTGAAATAAATAGGACACAAGGGAAAGATTATTTTCTATAATATCTATGGGTACAAATTTTTTTCCTCTAATTTACGTGTTGTGCACATGCTTATTTTATACATTCCGATATGAAGTAGGAGACGGTGAGTTCACATGACATGACTGAAGGTATTGTTCACAATTTTGATTATTTTTCTACTAAGCCACCAGTTCATGAAGCCTTGTATATTATAAGGTGCATAATGTCATGGGAAAGTGTTAAAGATGAGGAACAAATGGTTTAGTTATTTAGAGAGGATAATAACAAGGCATATGAATATGTGACAAAACATAATAGATAAAGTTAGGGTACATGTGAAAGGAAAAAGAGAAGGGAAAGATTTTTTACCTCATAGATGATGAAGAGATAGATGACCTAGATGTTAAGCATACGAAAGTGCACATGAGGTGATGGACTTCAGAGATGAATAGGTGTACACATAACATGTTCCTTTGAAGACCAAGAAGGTGAACATTAGGACTAAATATGAACATGAGGAGTCCATAATCGGTGATTACTTGGTCCGAACATAAAGCTACAAATATTATCATGTTGTTGCAATACTTTTAGAATATTTTTCCTAGAGGGTACCATGAGTTGAAAATACTACATGACTAACTAGGTGAAACAAAAATCAAGCTTAAAGAGGTTGCATGACTGGCTCGTGAGGAGGCCTTACCAGATGAATCCTTGTGCGTCAAGTTGAAAAAGGAAATTGATAATATGCTCAAGTTAGGCATTATCAAGCATATTGAGGAGTTTTAATGGATCTTCTCAATGGTAATAAGCATTAAGAAAGATAGGCAGATAAGGATCTATGTTAACTACAAGGTTCTCAATGCTTCATGTGTTATCGATATCTTTCGTAAACCATTCACTAAAGAAATCATAGAAGTTGTTATACGGAACGAGATCTACTCATTTATAGATGGATTTTTAGGGTACCATTAGGTATGGATAACACATGAAGATTAGAAGAAAACAAATTTTGCAATTGACTAGGAATATTTTCATACACCGTCATGCCATTTGGATTGAAGAATATGACATCGGTATTGTCTCGCATAGTTTTTCAAGTGTTCCAAGATTTTACTCACAAGTTATTGAAGGTATACTTGGATGAGTGAGAAAGCATAAAATTGTGTCCCATGTTTTTGCATTTTTTTTTGTACTTTCCAAAAATTTGCATGTAGCAACCAAAACATGACCAAACACATTTTAAGTGACCAAACATTTATTTTTAAGAGATTACAAATACCAAGGGATAGGGCATAAAGAATTTACCAAAATTTTAAAAAAATTATAGTATTTTGAAATTATTTTTTCCACCAAGTGGGAAACACTTATATGTCGTGGCCTAAGATTGGATTGTATATAGGCTAGTGAAGGATTATTATGACTACTTGAGATTGATGTTTGAAATATGAAAACAACTTATTGTCTCTTTGAGAATCAAGAAGTATATTTTGCAACTCCTTTTAGCACTTTACTTGGACATATCATTTATAAGTAAGAGTTGTTGGTGGACCCAGCCAGTATTTTAGTTATTTTTTTGCTGGAATAGCCAACAATTTAGAATGATGTGTGTGGTTTCCTTGGGCACACTGGTTATTACAGAAAGTTTATTAAGTCTTAGGCCAAGATGTCCACCCCCATGAAGATTTTTTTAAATCTAAAGGGAAATTTTATTTGGGTGATGCGCAACAACAAGATTTTGAGACCTTGAAGGAGAATCTAACCACTACGCCTATCTTTCGATTCCTTATAGAACAATATTTTTATCTCGCATGTTGATGCTCTTGGTATAACTATTAGAGCACTATTGGCACAACAATGTGAATTTTTTTAATCATACCATATGTTTTATGAGAAGTAAGATGACGCTTCCCAAGAAAAATTATTAAATTATGGAGC
The DNA here is from genome assembly GCA_018340775.1 of Taxus wallichiana var. yunnanensis. Classification (NCBI taxonomy): domain Eukaryota; kingdom Viridiplantae; phylum Streptophyta; class Pinopsida; order Cupressales; family Taxaceae; genus Taxus; species Taxus wallichiana. Next base: position 181,610,227 of record CM031233.1, on the reverse strand, counting down.
ATGAAGCATTGAAAATGATATATGGACTTCACATGTTCAAGCAATATTTTCTCAGCCACACTATTTATATTCTATACTAATCATATGGAATTGAAGTACTTGGTCAATAAGCTAGTTTTGTAGGGGTGCATTTTCTATTGGATCCTTATCTTTCAAGAGTTTGAATTCTCATTCATTGTAAATCCTAGTAAAATAAATTTCAGACCTAATCATCTATCAAGGATCAACTATTGAGTGGATGTAAAAATCACAATATGCTCAGCTTGTTCATACTAAACCATGTGTTGTTTGATATAGAATATATTATAGTGTTCTTGACTTTGGAGTTGTCCACTGAAGGAATCAAGACTTTTGAAAAGAAGAATATTTATATTTTTATGGTTCCATATCAGCTCATTAGAGGCGACATGTACAATATGGGTAGGGATGTGGTATTGCATAAATTTGTGCTAGAGTATGAGCATGTAGGTATCATGGATGAGGAACATGGTGGACATATGTAGGAGAAGAAATGACGCACAATATTTTACTTGCAAGATTCTAGTGGGAGACGTTGTCTAAAGACACTAAGGAATTTGTCAAGGCTTTAGACCATTTTCATAGGATGGGTAAGTTGGGAAACATGGATGATATTCCACTATGACCTATAGCAAGCAAAAGCCAAGAAAAAGCACAATGTTGTGTCCCACTTCGTGTCCCAAAAACGTGAGTAAGAGGTTGGGTGGGATCAAAAATCGAGGGTGTTCACGTGAAAACCCTTTCGCATGAACCCCCTTCACCTGAACTACCATGTAGGCCAAAGAAAGTGGTTCGCATGAATGGGGTTTCGTGCAAACACCCCTTCATGCGAACCCCTTTGGGTTTAAATAATTTTGGCAGAAAAGAGTTATATATAGATATTTATATAGTTTTGGGTAGCAGATTTAGGGTTTAGGGGTTCGGGCGAAGGGGGGTTCACACGAACCCCTTCGGGTGAACCCCCCTTCGTGTGAACCCCCTATGTGGCACCTATGTGGCACATTTTGGTGCCAAATTCATTTGGAGGATAATTTTATGCCAAAATGTGCCACTTAGGTGCCATGTAATTAGGGTTAACGAATGAATAAAATTACAAAATTTTAACACAAAATACAAAATTTTATTAGCTTTCTAAAAATATAGTTTTCATTTAAAAAGAGTATTTTTTACTATTTATTTTTTATATTTTTCTAACATATGGTATTTTAGGACAATCGGTCATACAAAATCAACCCAATTTGGAAAACAACAAAATATATCAAATTTTTTTGAAAAAATTAAACTTACTATTTGTTGAAGTTTTCTTCTTACCTCGTGAAAAAAAAATTAATTTCGATGTAAATCTTAAAATTTATTTGCATAAACATTTATACACCATTTATTTTAAAATATTTTTACAAATAATTAATTAAAAAAATATAAGTCAAAAAATATGAAAATTTGAAAGCAACTCAAAATTCAAATCTTGAACATATATCTAAAATTTCACGGTGAAAAAATAAATTTTCGTTTAAAAAAACCACCCAGGGATAGTCATTCCTCTTTTATAACATAAGAAACAATGTATGAATAAAATTAGGAAAAAGATCATATTTTTAACATTTTAAAAAAAATTACATGTATTCTACACTCTAAACACAACATTTCGTTAGTTTGTTGAGTTTCATGAATTTGCATGGTTTTGTGGCTATTACCTTTAGAAAATCAATGAAACTGAAAATTCATGTTTAGAAAGGTACAAAACATACCAAAACGTGGGACATTTTATTGTGCTTTTGTGACTTGAGAAGTGGGATATTGAATTTTAGGCCTCATTACACCACCAACACGCAAGACAGAGTGCACTACATCATAACATTTAAGATTTCTTTGAAAGGTGAGCAGAAGCTACACCCATTAAGGATTGCACTAGAACAAGAACTACTAGATATCTATGGGAAAAAAATAATAAAAAGTATGGTTGTGTATTGAACCTCACTAGTGAAAAGGGAAATTACATTCTAATGAAATGGTTAGAATATTGTTGGCAGAGTATTTGGTAGCTCATCATAAGACTACACCTTATCACAAAAATCCAATGGAGCTGAGAGGCCTTGATAAGACTTTCGGACAAACATTGATAAAAAAATTGATTTTTGATGGATGGATTGGGATGATAAGGTATAATATGTGTTATGGGCATATAGAACAACTTATAAGATATTAAATAAGGCCACACCATTTCAATTTTATTTTTGGCATAGATGTAGGTTTAATCATGGAGTTTATGTCACCCTCTTTATGTATTACACACAAAACTAGATTAGAGGATGAGAAAGAGAGCAGATGAGTGCATTTATAAACTCATGCAGCTAGATTTGTGGTACACCATTAAGTGATGGAGTCATAAGATAGAGAAATATAGACATAATTCTTGCAATGATAGACATATTAAGAATAAGTCTTTTGTAGTAGGGAAGATGGTGCTTTTGTATGACTCCAAGTTTGTGCGGCATCATCGAGAAAAATAAAATTTCATTGGTTGGTAACATTTGTATGAACTAAGATATTGGAATCATGTGCATGTCAATTACATGTGTGGTATGGCACTATGTTTTCTAGTTACTTCAGTTGGAGTACGTTGAAGCCCTACTATAAATAAGCTTATTTTATGTTTTTAATAAGGAAGTATTGATACTTATATTAGACTTAATTTATTGTTTTATTTTACTTTGGTTTCTTGGAATAAGCACGTTCACACAAAGGAGATGATTACTCTTTTTAAATTGATGCATAGAGAAGTGTGCATGCTTATTATACTCGATTTGAAAATGATGTGGTAGTGGAAGCCACAATAACACTATTTAGCTACTAGAGAAGGATGAACACATTCACAATCATAAGTATAACTTATCACGGCACAAGGGCAGTAACACACCTTGTAAGTTACAAATTGGGAACGTCTAAACATTGGTTAGAAGTGAACAAGAAGTGGTTGCATGTCACACACAATGTGGCATAGAATACCTTATCCAACATCTCCTTATATAATATTGAAGGCATCATCGATTAGGCCAAGGTCCATGTCAGCAAGGGTGAAAATATAACATAGGCCATAATTATTTTATTAATTATGTTTTGGGAGATAATATTACCCGATGGCCTGAAAAAAAAAGATTGGGGTCTTTCCATTAGAGACCAAATATCCTACGTGAAAGGTTTTCATAATTTTATATTTTATCAAGCTACAACATGTTCATACAAGACATGAATGGAGAAAAAGTATATATGAATGTGAAAAGAATTTGAGAATGAGTGGAACGTATTACCATGGGAGTTTCCCTCATTTTTAGAAAAATAGGTAGAGTTCATAGTTCACGAACATTTTTTTCCTCGGTTCTTCCTTAGAAATGGATAAATGGGCTTGTTAGTTCTTTAAACTTTCACCCATGTCTTGGATCTGGAAGAACCCAGATTCATTGAGTCAATAATGGGAATGTCTCCAAGTTATGGCACCTTATGAAATTGAGATAAACCTCTAGAGAAGGCTGATTCCTCTACCTATTTCTAGTACTACTGAAACTCCTAATTCTAGAAGGGAAAACTAAACTAATAATGCCAGGGACCAAGGATAGAAGGACAAGGTGAAACAAAAACTAAACTAAGTGTGTGCAAGAATTAGTTAGCAATGCAAGTAAAATCAAGACTAACACCAAAATAGCCTCAATACAATGCTAAACTAAAATATATGCATTATCATACATAGAGATTAAGTAAGACTAATCTACCAACATCTTTGCATTAGAACATAAATAAACTTCAAAATAATATGCAAAGTAATTAATGTCTATCTCTCTTGAATGGTAATCAATGTAATGAACATATTTAGATGATTGATAAAAAGGGTTAAAGATGATGACCTAAGCAATGATACATGCTAAGCGGAAATTATAAAGGATGTAGGGTCCATTGATAAAGCATTGTGCGTGATGAATTAGAATTAAAAAAATAGGTGCCCTAGAATACTAATGAAGCAAGCAGGCTAGCTTTGTAGATGGTTGTAAATTTGATGATCTACATGTCGTTAAATTTGTGAACACATGAAAATACTAGTAAGATATGGGATGAATACCATGCGCAAGTAATGAGTTTCATTCACTATGGAAATATATCTTATTTTTTCCAATTTTTGCTTTTTTACAATTTTTTAGGATTTTTGAAAAAATGTTTAAATTTTTAGGATTTTTCTATTTTCTTGATTTTTTTTGAAAATTTTGATTTTTAGTGGAAGAAATAAGAAGGTAGAAGATCGTTGGGAAGCAATAAAATTACCCCAAGGAGAAGAAACAAGTGCTAGGTAATAAAAATATGCCCCAACATGGTGAAAATTAGTTTAAAATGATTATTTAATAAAAATAATCATCACAATGGATAGAAGAAGTGTTAAAAGAATCACAATGGTCAAAACATGCCCCTAAGGCATCACGGTGGTGTAAAATGGCCATATATACCTCTCTCGGGGGGATAAATCTTCACAATCATTTTTTTATTACCAAGCTCTGCTGAATTTTTACCATGAGATACCATGAGTGATTAGCGAGATGGCTAGAGTTTAGAGCTACCAAAACAAGCCGATAACATCTTGGAGTATGCCCGATATGATGACAACATCCCATTTGTGAGTTCCTAATCTTGATTTGTTATTTTTAGCATTTATTATTCTATTTATTGTTGTTACTAATTAATGTAGGATGTATAAGTGTGTCTTAGGGTGTATATGAGGCCAAAGGGGAGAGTACATGTGTCTAAAACATGTACACATAGGCGTATATGTCAAAGGCATGTACATGTGTGCGTATGCATCAAAACATTGGAGTACAGAGGGTTGGGTGGAAAATGGGTATGCCTAGGCATACATGAGATGATGGGTACACATACGAATAAAGAGTTGAGTATGCATTAGGGTAGATGGGTAGGGGATGGTACACTTACACACCCACACATACACACGTCTACACTAGCCATGCCACATACAAAATGACATGAGCATGCACCATAGGATGCGTGTACATGCCCAAAGAGGCGTGTATGCACCACGATGGGAAGAACCTAAGCTGAGTAACTTTTAGAAGAATACTTAATGACCTGAAATGAAGGAAATGGTAGATAAAAATAGTTAAGAGAAAGTAGAAAGAATTAGGTAGAAGAAAGTTGTAACATGTGTATTATCTTTTGAAGTATTGTTTACGAATGCTTAAGACTAGGGAGTGACACAACCAAATAGCTACCATAGAGGCGAGCTTCCGTTCATGTGACCGATGGAGGCTAGTGATTTTGTTAGATGTGATTGGATTATCTTATGTAGCACCTCGATGCCTATGATAACTTTAGATCATGGTCTCCTTATAGCTTTTTCCTATATATGACACTTAGAGATTCAATGTTTCTAAATCCTTATAAGGAAGATGACAATTACACTCGAGGATGTTTGGTGTATACTCTTTTTTCCCATAGTTTGAAAGTTAGTTGAGTATACCATTGATGATGAGGATATTACAGGTATCTTATTCAAGTGTTTGGCTATGGGACATATCCCACAAAGGGATGATGGTTTATCTAAACCATTGGATCAGAGATCCAAGGTCTCATTGCATTATTGTATACCAGATGTCACTGTCAAGAGTATTCTTTTCCCTAACAGGGTAGGTGCTTCCTTTGCTTGGACTCATTAGAGTCATAGTAGGTTTACTACGAGGAAAGATATATAGAGTCATAGTTAGTGCACCTATATTGGGACATGCATATGATTACATAACATGGTTAGTAGACCATGGGTCTAACACTTTTGTTATAGATTTGGTTATGTGACCATATTTTTACTACTCTCCTTGTAGTTAGTTACAACCTCAAGATCTAGAGATTCATTTGTTATGGGATGCGTCTCAATAGTTGGTGACATTCGAGGACATAGAAGGAGAACCTACTATTACGGGTGAGATTTTGATGAGCTTACAAAATAGATGAGAATGTGGAGGACCTATTGTTATTATCGGTGGGTTGTGGATTTTGTTGAGTTCAGTATAGCAGTGGTAGAGCACTTTTTGATAGGAAGCAAGGACTACATTATGGAGTACTATCATGTTGATTGATGTTCCCAACAATTTTGGGGTATTCAGGATTTTCCCAGATAGACATGTGGTATGCCCATGGGGCTACTCGAGACACTTGATGTGGGGGTGCATATTCGAAAAACTAGGGCCCATGCCAATTTTGATTAGATGGTTACATAGAAGTGGCTCATATTGAATAATATCAAAGATTTCGGGACAACTATTAAGTATACTCCTTGGTATGTGACATCGTTCTTTGCATCATCTTACAATTTCATAGGAAGCATGGGCCACATGGGTTAGGGAACCTACAGAGGATTAGCGGGAGGATTTTGATGGTAGGTAGGAGGAGGAGGGATAAATGGAAGATGGCAGAGGGAGACATGGTGGGTGATAAGGTCCTCTACTCATACAACAAGCTAGAGAGACTGTGCCTCGTATGGCAGATTGAGATGCCTTGAGTGGGCATGGTTGTAGGACTAGATGTCCCACTACAAAAAGGTGCCGGTACAATGAAAGCCACAAGGAACTTCTATAGGAGAAATTCCATAGCAAGGGCCACATCCTATCCCACAAAGGGATGGTGGAGAGTAGATAATGGAGGAGATTGGAGAGGTGGGTGGAGATGAGGGATAAATAGTTGTGCTTCATTGTAGCTTGAGAAAACATATTTGTCTAGTTGTAGGCTACAACGGAGATGGACTAGGACATGGTCTAGGTACATATAGTCATGGATGAGTGGGATTAGGAAAGGGAACATTCTTAGAAATTAACAACCGAGAGAGATGAGGCCAGGTCACAAACTTGCTAGGGAGGTGATGGTGGCACATGGTTTCAGAAGATACAGAAAATGGTGGCCCATATGTCATAGATTACGAGCTACCTACAACATGTATAGGCTCAAGTCCTCATTGTTACTACATACAAGGATAGATATGTTTCCTTATTGACATAGGCACATGCTTATGTAGGCATGGATACAAGAGAGATGGATTGTGATATAGAGGTAGCCATAAATGCGGTTGGAAAAAATTTATGCTATCAAATATAATGAGAGCTAGTGGGGAATATGCCTATTACAAGGTAGCTTACCTCAAGGTAGTTCTAGAGGGTAAGAGGATTGCGTTGTTTGCATCTTGTAGTTAGTAGGTCGGGGACTCAATCCCACATGACATCTAAATTTGTTCACTAAGTACAACAACTAGTTGTGCAACAAAGTACAGTGGCTGGGCCTTCTCACTAGAAACATATGTCACCTCCACTTCATAGATACGAAAACCTAGGAAAGGGAGATTCATCAATGACTAGTCCTTATCGATCATGTATTTTGTATGATGTATATGATGTATACCTCTTATGAAGGCTTTTTTTTTATCTATGTACATGTATTATTTTTTTCATGCCTCGTGATGAAGGCTTATTTTGATCTACGCCCATGATGGCGATTTTGTATCTAGATGATGTACATTTTGAGACATACATGTATATTTGGACATTTGACATTGATATTTATGATGATGATGATGATTATGGACCTTGTGTTATTGATGATGTATCACATGTTTATTGATTTCATGATATATTTGTAGATGTTATCATTTGTTATTGTATATGATGTTGTTTTGATTTATTACACATGATGATATGATGATATTGGTGTGGGGGGGATAGATTTTGATATTTGCAATCCCTCTTGCCCCCATTTGACTCGCACAATATGTGATTATTTGCTTAATATACATGTATGATGTAGACTTAGAATTTTATTTATATATGATGTATAGATGATGTTAGATGTGATGATATAGATGGAGACATGATGATGTGATAACAAAACTATGTACAAGAAACAAACAAGCACAAGAAAATGTTAAAAAATCTACCAAATATACACATTAAATCAACCTAAAGAAACTATGTACAACCATGCAAACAAAAACACACTCCATAGGCACACATACAAATAAATCTATTCTAAGCAAGAAAATATTAATTTCAAGTGGTAAGTATGTTTTAAGAAAGACAATATGAATGTACAAGAAAGTAAACACTATACAAACAATGTACATGCAATCAAACAAGCAAAGTAAGAAACCAAACAAAGAAACAAAGCAAGTAAACTAAAACTATTGTTTTTGTGGTACTTGATTTTCAATGCGTTTTGCGTTGTTTTGGGAAGTTTGTTAAATAATTTTCTATTGTTTTATATTTTCTGATTTTCCATTGTTTTGGGGTTTTCAAGTGTTATGCAAATGTTTTTGGAGATTCTAAACATGTTTTAATGTTTTTCGGGTTTTCCGAACATATTTGAAAGTTGTTTTGTTTCCAATATTTTTGAATGTTTTTGGATTTTATGAACATTTTTCAAGTTTGTGGATTTTATGAACATTTTTGAATGTTTTTGGATTTTTTTGATTTTAAAAAATACTTTTTGGATTTTTTGAATATTTTTACATGTTTTTGTGTTTTCAAATTTTTCAAATGTTTTTGATTTTCTAAACATTTTTAACATTTTTAGATTTTCTAAAAATTTTGAATGTTTTTGGATATTCTAAGGTTTTCCAAAACTATATACAGGAAACCAAGAAACATGGATTCCCCCAATGTTAGATGGGAATATACAAGGGTAGGTGCCACATGATATATACAAGAAAAGTGAAAGCATGAAGGTGCCCCAAATGTTAGACTTATATACAAAGGAAATCCTTTTATACACAAGAAAGAGGTGAATCGGCCGGATCAAGGCCTAACAGAGAATAGGTTCACAGAGAATCTCAGATGTAGGTGCAGAACTAGCACTATGCTAAGTAAAAGTACCCCCTAGATGTAGGATGTTTGTGAACAATGAATCTTCACAGGCACCGGAAACTAGTTTTCACCAAGGATGTATCCAAGGCACCATAATTGCGTGGTTTCACATTTGGATGACTTTTTTCTCTTTTTTTTTTCCTGCTTTTCTAATTTTTTTCTTTTTGTATTTTTGAATAATTTTCTTCTTTTTATGTTGTTTTCATGATTTCTACACCATGCTCAAGCATAGAACTGCTTGAGGTGCATGGAATTCATGGGTTCATGGAGCTCAACTCCATCAGGATGAGAAATCTTGTATGCTCTTGACCCATATTTTTTGCATGACATAAGGTCCTAACTAATGACATTTGAACTTTTCCTTTCTTCTCTCTTTCTGCCCTTGTGTTGAACTGGTTATCTTTCATCACAAAATCTCCAACCTCAAACTGACGAGGTATGATCCTTTTCTATAATTTCATGAGATTTTTTTATACACCTTGAGATGGTTGAGGGTACATATGCATCTTTCATCTAGGAGCTCTAATTTTGTGATTCTAGCCACTCTGTAATCCTCATCCTTATCTAGGTAATCCCTAAGATATATTCTTAGAGAAGGGAGCTCAATCTCCAATGGGATGATAGATTTAGTTCCAAATACTAGGGAGTAGGGTGTCACACCCGTAGGAGTGCGAATGGAGGTCCTATAAGCTCTAGAGGGCTAGGTGGATTTGCAAATGCCAGTTGTGACCTATCTTACTCACCATCTTCTCCATGATTCAAACCAATGTTTTGTTAGTGGATTTTTCTTTCCCATTACCTTGTGGGTAATATGGTGTGGACCACTTTAATATTATCTGAAAGTGATGACAAAGATCCTTAACCATATTGTTCTTGAATGACTTGTTATCAATAACAATGGCGGATGAGATTTCTTATTGAAAATAAGGTGATTCATGATGAAATTTGATATCTGAGAACCTGTAACATATGTCAATGAGATGACCTCTACCCACTTAGTGAAGTATTCTATGGCCATGATGATGTGGGTATGACCATCAGATGAGGTAGGGGTGAGCTTCCCTATTAATTCTAATCCCCATTTAGAAAATGGCCATGGTGTTGTTATCGGTTGTAAAGGTTGTGACGGTGCATGAATGAAATTTCCATACTTTTGACATAGAACACACTTTCTTACATGGTTACAACAATATGTCTCCATAGTAGGCCAATAATAGCCTACCCTTAACAATTTTTTTGCTAATACCATTCTATTTGTATGAGCACCATCATCCTTCATGTACCTCCTTGACCGCTTGGATGACTCTACTACATCTAGACAATACAATAGATTCCCATCATAGCCATGATGATAAATCATGCTTCTAGGAGGGTGTAATGGGCTATTTGGTGGATAAGGATTTTTTTTCGAATGGGTAATGTTATGAGGAAAGGTACACTTTGGAGGTAATTAAAAATATGGGCATACCATGAGGAGTGGGGACCAACAACTTCACATGCTTGGCAGAAATGATTAGGCATGTCTTATGCAGGATGTCATATATATTAAACAAAAAATGGCCTATCGTTTGTTTATGGTGGAATCTGGAGCATAGAACCCACTGTTTCCATTACATCTCCGAGATCGGTTTTGTTCCTTGTAATTTTTCAAAAATTTGTGCAAAAATATTATTTAGAGTTTCAACAAATTTATATATGGGATGAGTTTTTCATCCTTGACCTTGTACTCTCATCGTTCAATTTCTTGATAATCAATTATGAGTTTCCAATGACCTTGAGGTGGTGGAGATTCTATTTTTCACCATCTTCATTCAAGCAATGAGTGCCTCATAATCTATAATGTTATTTGTGCAAGGAAAGCCAAGACAGAAAGCTTGTGGTATGGGGTCTCCTGAAGGAGTGATTAGTACTACACCTGCCCCTAAACCATGGAAAGTAAACAATCCATAAAAATTTACTTGCCACATAACAAATTCTTCAATATACATTAGTGATGCATCAAGTAGATCCGAGGATCGGAGGATTTGTTCCATGAAAGATGATTTTGCTAATTGGTTTCTAAGAACTTTTCCTTTAAGTCGACTTCTAGTGTATGTACTCAACGTTAAATTCAACTCAGATGGGTCGAGCAAAAATGATCAATCAGCCATTCTACCCATAAGGGAGGGTTTTGACAAATGGTACTTGAGTGGGTAAACTTTAGATATAAGCTTGGTTTTAGTATTCAATAGGTAATGGTGAAGCTTTTGGAAGGTAAAACCAACATCCAGATAAGATTTTTTAGTTTAAGGATAGTTGAGATCATAGGAATTTAAAGTATAGCTGAGATAGTACACTTATTTTTATTTTTGGGTTAGGTCATATTGTCCAAAAAAGCACCAATATAAAATTGGGTCACCCTACTGAGATATGTATAGTAAAAGTGGATCACTTGTAGTTTGAGGCATGAGGACAGTGGATTAGCGAAGTATTTTTGAAGCAAGGTGAAAGCCTATTGCTATTTTGGTCCCCAAACAAGTTTGACATCTTTCTTAACTAGATGGTTGAATGAATGCTTTTTTTTCTAGCAAGCTACTGAAATGAAGCATCAAATGGCTTGTATTTTCCTTATATCGCTACAAATGCAGTGCTTGATATTCTTGGGAGGAGGAATTTTAATAATTTTAGTATCTTTTTTTGGGTCCACGTCAATCTCTCTCCTTGATACAATGAAGCCTAGCATAATTCCTTAATTCCTTATAATACGCCAAAACACATTACTTTGGATTTAATCGACCTTATACTCTCCCAGAAGCAAATGTTCAAAGATACGTCAAAAAAAATTTTAGTGTGGTCTTTTCGTTGTCTTTTATTTTCATATGATATCATATACATAGTCCTCCATGATTTCATGCAACATATCATAAAATATTACTATCATTTCCCATTGATAGGTTGCCGGTATTTTTAAGCCCGAAGGGCATTACCTGATAACATAATGTTCCCCAAGGGGTTGTAAAGGTCATCTTATGTTGATCTTCTTCTGCTATCTTGATTTGGTTGTATCCTAAAAATCCATCCATAAGAGATAGCATTTCATATCCCGTAGTTGAATCGACAATCATGTTGATATTAGGAAAAGGAAAATCATCTTTTGGACATGCCTTATTGATGTCTCAAAAGTCTATGAAAATTCTAATTCCAACAGGTTTCTTTTGTATTGGAACTACGTTTGATATCCACTCAAAGTATTCAATGGGTCTAATGAACCCTACTACTAATAGTCTCTCTAACTCCTCTTTAACCAGAAGGGCCACTCATGGATGCATTTTCCTTAGCTTCTATTTAATAGGATTTACATCTGGATGCAATACTAAGTTGTTCACCACCAAGGTTGGATCTAATACTGACATGTATTTATAAGACCATGCGAATATATCCATAAATTCTCTAAGAAGTAAGGTGAATGTCTTTTGTTCTTGTGTTGAAAGTGAATCTCCCAGCTTAACTATCTTTGGGTCTTCTTTTGTTCCAATATTCACATCAATAGTTTCTTCTATGAGCATTTTTGACATTTCCTCCATATGCGTGAGATCAAGGGAAGGTTGAGATCTTCTTCTAAGGGAATATCTAGGAGATTTTCACCCTCAACATGGTTACTTATTTTGTTCATTGATTTTTTTACTTGTTGGTCACCCAACACCTCAAATATGTTATCATTGTGTGACTTGGATGTACATTTTTTCTACAACTTTTCTTTTGAAATTTTTCAAAAATCAGTGGAGAGGGTAACGGGCGATAGTAGTTACCAGGGTCCCTGCTTTTTCTTTGATTTTACTTACCATGAAGCTATACTTACTCACCAAGGTATGCACATATATCTAAGTTAATCAAGAAAAATTTATTTTGAGCTCTGATAGGAATGGTATCATGTATGCCCATAAATTTTGCAATAGCCTCATCATTCTCAAAGATATCCAATGGCATATGACATTGTTGGTCCTAATCGAAAAGGGTAGGGTATACAAGGTCAACTTTAGGATCGGTGGGGGTTATGGTAAGGATAGTGGTATCCATGAAAATGTTCATGGAGGAAATATCCTCGTATTGGCTATAGTGGGAATATGTGTCGCTATCTGAATAAGCAGAGCTATCCTCATGCTCTAGAGAAGGTAGCATCTTGATCCATGGGATGTGACCCATATGGCCGAATACCAATACCATAGTGTTCTATTTTGAAATGTGGAAGTGGGACCAGTTCTCTTGCTCCTTGTTCAAATTTTCCACATCTGAGTCCTTTGTAACCCATGGAATACATCATTCTACTAGATTTGGCATATTCTGGGGTTTCATAGCAGGTAAGCTTAGTGTCCTCGGGGACCCAAGTTATAGGTGGGTCCAACAATTTCTCTTTTGCAAGTAGTCCACCAAGTAATAATGTCCCTATAGTACATTCATCTTTAGGTTGTTTAAAGTGATAGGTGGTTCGGTCTCTCTTGTTTTTGGTGATAAAGACATATCGGAAAACAAGGAGAGCATGTTGCAAATTATATTATGCACAACCATACTCAAGGATTTTCATCTCCCATGAATCAAAGGGATAAATTGACGTAGAAGCCTCATGAGCACAAGAACTTAGGAGTCTTAATCTACCCATGATTCAAGAGTTTTTAAACTAGAGGGGAATAATGATATCAAGCCATTCATTGTAGTGGGGACATGTATATTTACCCCTATGCGCAAATATATAAAGATATTTGTAGTGAGGTAAGGGTTCTTGATCACCTTGAATGGTAATAGTGTTTCCCTCGTGTTTCAATTTAATACACCTTTGAAGAAATGTGGATGGTATGACACGCATGGCATGGATCCATGGGTGGGTGGCCAAGAAGTATATTGTATGGAATTTCTAAATCTAAGACATGAAAATTCATGTTATAATTATTGTAAGTAGGCCCTACTTCCATTGACGACATTTTTATTGTTCCAACTGACTCTCGCTCCACATTTTTGTAAGTAGTTATTGTGATAATTTGGGACTCTAGATCTTCCTATGAGCGTCCTAGCTATTTGATTAATTTTAATGTGCTTATATTCAACCCCTTGCGGTACCCATGTTGTCCAAAAGCACAACAAGATACTCCCCATTTCAGTTTTATCTTCCGATGGGTAATAAATATGCCTATATACAAGGAAACATTATGTGTGTGATCGTTATTAGGGATTTCCTTGTGGTTAAATTAGATGTGTTCAAATGGATGGGGCCCTACAAAATAGTGCATTGTTTTCCACCATTGCTTGTAAATTTGAAGTGTCTACTCCATTGGCACTCCTCACCCCTAGATAGTTTTTTTAAAGGATGTCCTTATGTACATTCGATATTTTTAGGAATAGAAGGTCAAAGATTGAAATCTTAGCGAGATGTCTTCGCAAGTTGCTCTAAGGTGTTATATTGACAAGACATTCTAAAAATGTGAGGGGTACACAAAGGAGTTTAAGGTTAATCGTGAGATGAGTGCATCTTGTTATCATAGTGCAATATTATACCTTTATCCTAATGGTATTCACATGCTCATCAAAAGAGTGAACACATCCAATGAGTGAGTCGTAATGATTGTTATCAATTTTGGTATACATATAATTTACGGCTTTGTAACTTTGGGATGACTCTCCTTAATCTGGATTCTTCTCATTTGGCTTACCATGTTTAGGGAATGGTTCTTTGAATATCCCCATATTTTCATTTGGCATCTGATTTTTCTCTGGTGGATCAACTTCTATCTCTCCATTATCAATAAGATCTTGGATGTAATGGCGAAGTCTTAGGCACTTATCTATCTTGTGTCCCTTTACATGATGAAAATCACAATATTCATGCTCTTTATACCATGAAGTTTTAGGATCGTTTTCATCAAAGGGTTGTGTCATAGGATAAGTCACCATTTAGAGTGCATCCAATTGTTTTAGGATTGTGAACAAAGACTCGTTAAGAGGAGTGAATGTTCTACACTTGGCTAGTGGTTGGATCGGCCCTTTGGTCAATTTAAAAGGTTGACCAACTTGGACCACTTGTATACGTTTGGAATCCGTGATTCTGTCTCCTACCACATTCTTGTTTTTGTTAAATATCTTTGGCTTGTTTATTGGTTTGGTAGATTGATTATCCTTAGAAGATGATTTGATTGTTCCTTTTGTAATGAGGGATTTTTCTATGTGTATGCCCTTCTCAATGACCTCTTCAAATCTCTAAACACAATGCATTTGTAAATGAAAATCAATGTCCAAATTTAAATTTGGTACAAAGATGCTAACAAGTTTCTTTTCAGGTATTGAGCAAGGGAAGTGGCTAGCTAGCCCCGCCATCTTTGTAGAAAACTTGTGAAGGTTTCATTTAGATGTTGTTTAGTGTTACACAAGTCTACCATGGTTATGTCACTTTCCATGTTGTATGAGAAATGTCATACAAACCTCTCTGCTAGTTTAGGCCATGTGAAGATAGACCCATGAGGTAAGTGAGTAAACCATTCCAAGGCTTTTCCTCCTAGACTTTTCAGAAAGATTCATATGAGGTAGTTGTCACTGTAAGCCACTTCTTGGTATGCCATGTAAAAGTCTTTCATAGAATCGTGTGGATAACTTTTCCATCTATAATTTTTGAATTTTGGCATATAAAATTTCTTAGGAAAGGGTTGAAGAAACATGGCCTTATCAAATGGATGGGGACATAACTCTTCGTATTGATATCTTTTTCTATTTCCCCCATTATTTTCTTGAAGGCTTGTGAGTGTTGCTTTCATCGATTGTAGTTCTTGTGAAATAATTTGTTCTTTAGTGGGGGAAGCTGGCATATACACATGACTATATTTTGACATTCCTTCCTCTTGGTTTTCTATGTGAAGTTCACTATTTTTGTCCTTAGGTTCTCTCTATGTACATTTTTGTTTGTTTCTTTTTGTACATGAGATGTCAGTAAAGCTAATTGTTGACTAAGGTTCTGAATTTTTGTGGTATAGTGACTTATTCCTCATGAAGTTCTTTGTCATCTTCATCGCATGGGGTTGTTCCACGTTTTCATGTTCTATTTGTACTCTACGTGGCATCTTGATGAATGGTAATTTATAACCCACCATGTTTTTGTTTTCTACATTTGATGTGGAAGCATGTCCATGTGCTAAAATTTCATCCATGTTGATGAGAGGTGGTTCTTCCTCATTAGCCTCATTTTTGGGTGGAATAGTTTCATGTTCTATTGGAATTATAGCACCTAATTCCACCACTCTTGCAAGTACCCTATCTTTGTTTATAAAAATGAATTCATCTAATAGGGTGGGGTCAAAGTCAAAATTCACATGTGGTGATCTTGCTTCATCACCACTATGATCTATCATCTCTTCTACTTCCTTTTCTGTGGAAAATAGAGGTCCTAAATCATGACCAATAAAGGGATTTGACCCTTGTTTGTTCAATGTTTCCCATGCTTATTTTTTCAATGACTTGTCTTCTAGCTCCCAATCTTGTTTTGGGGGCCATGATGTGTGAGAAATTCACTAAGGTGTTTTGAATTTGTTCAAAAGGTATTGTCCAAACCTAAGTGGAAGTTTACAAATGTCCAAGGATGTCAATGGTTCAAAGAATGATGAATGTCAAAGGATCAATGTGCCAAAGTGATTGTCTTAAAAGAATAAGTCAAAAGTGACAAAAAAATACAATCACTCAATGCTCATTTTTAGATCAATCAATCAAAATGGTTTACTTCCTAAGTTTGTTCTCAAATGGTAGTTGGTGTTTAATATGGCTAACAAAATGTCACCACTTATGTCAAGTTCAAAGAAATGAACAAGGCATAAGTAATAACAAAATATTCAATATGATCCTCAAACAAAGTATACTAAAAGTGATATTGAATCCAATCAAGAGCTATATGTCAAAAATTCATAGTTATGATTATGAGCAACACAACAATACCACTAAGATATGTTAACCAATTTTATAAAATTAAGGTATTAATATCAAAATGATATTGATATAACACACACAAATGGTAACACTCAACACTTTTCAAAATTGAGGTAATGTTTGAAAAAAACTAATGCTAGAGTATACCAAGGAATTGTTAGAATGTGCATAGCGTAACATTACAATCTAGACACTTAGGCCAAGTTTGCAAGAAAAAAGACGTAATTATCAAAATTGTTGTGATACGATATAAGAAAGATAACAGTTCAAAGGAGAATCAAGATGATGAATCATGCCTAACTACGATTGATGATCTTGACTTGGGTATCAAGATTAAAAATGCTAGCAATTATATGAAAACGTCTCCACACAGTTTAGATGTTTAATAACTCATCCTTAAAAATGGATGAGCATAAACAAACACAAAAGATGCGAATATAATCAATTAGAAACTTAAAGGTAATCAATGTTCTCTGATCAACAAAGTGTCAAAAGAAAGTTAAGGAAGTAGATGAATTGGTATTGAAGATAGTTTTGTGTCACTTCTCTGAGAGTTTCACCTCACCTTAGGGTGAGTGAAAAACTAAACAAAAGTAATGCTTCGTAATCTCCATGATGAATGATGCACCATTGAAATTTAATTAAATCTCCTCTTATTTGACAAAAAAATTTGACTCTCAAAAAGTTCTCCCTTTACAATGGATCTCAATTCAAATTGGTTTTGATATGGTCAAAGTTGGCTCCTCGAAAAGATAGATTCCTAGGTGGTTCACTCAACTAGGTGTCACAAGTTATCTAAATGCAAGCTTGGTTTGCCAAGGTTTCCCAAGGAGTATCCTAACTTTACTTTACCCCCTTCAAGCATAGTGGGAAATAAATACGTCTATCTTATACTCTCACTCGAGCTTGCGACATGGATAAAATTGATGCTAAATATCATGTGTATCACTAGTCAAGTAGGTAGTGCGAGCACTTCCTATTTCATCCAAAAGGTTTCCTCTCGTTTGGACTACTTTGAGGTTCTTAGGACCACCCAGATTGTTGTAGCTTAAGGTTTATGACAAAGGGGTTATGTCCTAGTTGAGCGGATGAAGAATAACCTTATCTGAAGTTGCAAATATAGTTCTTTGATTGTGGTGTGATTTTTTATCTTTTATTGTTAATTTGGTTTGCTTAAACACCATTTTGCAACCTACCCAAAAAATGTATTAGTAGGTTTGTTTTGTCTTGAGCCTTCATTTTTTTGACAAGAATTTGGGTTCTGCACAATGGATTTAGTATTTTTCCATAGATAAAGAGGATAAAATGTTGTTTTTGATTCTCAAGATCATCCTAAGACACAAGAGAAGAGAATACGCGACATAGAATCCAACTAAGAAATCAACAAATGGAAAATACTTGATTCAAACGTGAAACTTGTTCATTTTAACCAAATTTGACATTCATTCTTTTAACAACAAGCATTTTTGAAACAAGGAAAAGATATAGAAATCTTTTCTGGTTCCCAAGATCACCTAAAAGGTGTGAGGGAAGAGCATACATGACTCTAATCTCATGATTAAGCATGCAATGTTCATTTGACCCTTTAAACACATCAAATTAGCAAAAATATGTAAATAAACCCCTGCAAAATAGAAATTAGCCTCAAAATAGACCTGTCAGAAGTTAGAACAAACTTTTACAAATTCCTAATCCAATCCTTGAAACAAAAATATGATGTGTACGCTCAACTTTGGGTGTTTACACTGTTCGGTTGTGTAAGCCCCTCTATGGTAACTAACAATGAAGTAATGGGTAAGTAGCCATAGAGTTTTGTATACTAGCATTTAGATGTATATGCCCACAAATAGAAAGGTTAAAGCAACAACACTACCAAATAGGTATGCTCGGGTATATATGTATGTCATGGTTTAAACACATACGCTAGTAGACAGAAAGACCCAAAAACTCAAAAGTATACAAAAATTCATGTATGCCCGACAAAGTGAGATGTATATGCTAGACTTTGGACATATACGCCCATAGAGTCACAATGGGTCAAACAGTAAGTTTGCCACTGTGGGTATGTCAAAATATGAACATGTACACTCAAGGTCAGGTATATGCACCAACAAAGAGGGAAATAGAAAAACACAGAGGGTAGGATATCATGTACGCTTACGATAGAATGATGTATAGGCTAGACTATAGACATATACACTAGCATTTGGATGTTTAAGCCTAGGTTCGGATGTGTACATGCCTTTGTCATAATTTTACACGCATGTACTTGGAATTAACATCAAAACAAAAAAATGACATAATCGATATCAAAAAGCTCAAATTTTTGGATAGTTATCTCAAAATTGACAATAACCCATATAAATTAGACTTATAAGAAAGACTCAACACATGTAAAGTTAGCAAAAATCATAATAAATTCAGCATTAATTCACCCATGTGTAGATCAAGGGTTAGGAAAAATTTCAAATAACAACAAAATTTGAACTACCATGCAAAGGCACTAAGGATCTGTCTCACCAGGCATGCCAAATATGTGTAAGAATTAGTTAGCTATGCAAGGAAGATCAATATAAATACCTAAGAGCCTCAATACAATGCTATACTATAATCTATGCACCATCATGCTTAGAGCTTAAACAAGACTAATCTACCATCATCTTTGCATTATAAATGAATAAAGATCAAACTAATATGTTAAACAATTAATCTCTATCTCTATTGAATACTAATCAATGGAATGAACTTCTTTAGATCCTTAGAAATCAATAGTTTGATTGTTTTTTTGAATCCCAATATTTTAAGAATGGAATCTTGTCAATCCATGGCCACATTACCACTTCACATATCTCCATATTACTTCAAAATTGGATGGATGAGTGCAATAAATTAAGATAGTTAGCTCCTATAATGGAAGAATGTTCTAAGATGAAAAAATGGCTATAGTATAGGCTCTATGCTCATTTAGGTGTAAGTAGAATGGTAATGGGAGGGATCCTTATATAACCCAATGTTTAAAATAATCTCTCCCTCCCATTACATGTGGGATAATAACTATGTTGAGCTAGTTGGGGTTACTATGGTTGAAAAGGGGTTGAGGTAACCATAGGGGAGTTTAATTTGTCATGTAGTGATGCATGGGGCTTGAGAGGATTTATTAATTAACCCAAGTGATTTATTAATATTTAAGAAAGATTTATAGAACATTTTAGAAGAATAATTAGTGTGATTTAGTGAACATAAAGGTTTAGGCTAAATAAATGATGATTTATTTATCTAATAGAAGAGGAAACTTAATTAATTACAAATAATTAATTAAATTCAAGAGAAAGGGGTTTAATTAACAAAAAGTTGTTTATTTATGTCTATTTCTAGATAGAAGGGTTAATTAATTAGCATAATGTAATTAATAAACGATGATAGAAGATAAAGTATGCTATATTGATGATATGTTGTCAATTTATGGGAAGTAATGTAATTAGTGCAATTTAAGTATTCAAATTGTTGGACCTAGATTATATGTGTCTACACTAAGGAAGGTGATTACATCAAAAACAGGGATGAACACTATCTTTTATGAGAGAAAATGAAAGGAAAGGAATCGAGGGAGGCTAGGCACACGTAACATGGACCATGATGCATTTGCATGATTTTTTTCATGGAAAACAACTAGAAAATGGAGCTATAAGGGACTCAAAATGACACATCAAACAAAAAAATCAAAAGAATGGTAATAAAGAAGAATTAAAAAGGTTAAGGCTATGAATGAAAAAAAAACAATGCTTTTATTCCTTCCAGAAATGCACAATCGACTACAATGGCGTGTGAGGCAGATAACGACATGTGTGAACTAGATTTAGAGGTCTCAGTAATCAAAATGCAAAGATATAAAGTCTTTAGCAAAATGCTAAAGGATCCAAAATTTCCAGCCCTTTACAATGATCCAATCTCTAAAATTTCTAGATGAATCGATGAGAGAAAAGAGGAGGGAGGAAAATACGATTTGAAAACATAGCCAACAACAATAAGCATTCAATCCCCGAAATGCACCTAAATCTGTAAAATGCACTTCCCGTATCTATTTAGCAAGTAGGACAAGTTAGGAGGTGGAGTAATAAGTTCTTCTCATTTATTTCCAAAATACATTTTCCCATTTCTCACCTAGAAAATCCCACTGAAATTTGAATTTGAATATCTTACATGTATAGACTAGAAGTTATGACTATCGAAGATCCATAGTGCAAACTGGACACACAAGAAACATGGTGCGACATGATTAGCTGAAGGATTGGCCAACTATTGATTAGTTTTGTCATTTTTTCCACATGTCACACATTGGTTCATTGTCTAGATTTTGCACCTTACTCACACACTTTGATTGGTTGTGTGTAGCACACTTAATGTTTGAAAAATGCCATGTGGCACATAAGGGTGCAAAAGAAGGTGTGAAGGTATGCACATAGAAGATTAAGGTGCAAGAGGAAAATAAAGGGTGGGTGCAAAAGTGACACATGCAGATGGAATGGGAGAAATACCTAAGAAAGAAATGTATGGTGAAGGCACAACTATTACAAAGTAATGTGTGAGGGCGCAAGAGTGCCAAAGACATAGCTTATTTTTTGAAGTAGGTCAAAGGCGTGTGGGAAGGATGCATTAAATACTAGGAACAAAGTGGAAGTATAAAGAGTGCACGCAAAGGAAATTGGAACAAATATGAAAATGAATAGAAGAGGATGGAAAGCAAAGAAGATAAGCGAGAACACGCATGAGCTTGTGAGGAATTTCCACCAGGGAATTGTGCCAAGGAGATAGTTGTAGTGTGTGTAACTGCGTAATGTAGATCCCTTAGATCAAAAATGAGATGTAAGTTCTCCAAATGACTAGGATATTTATTTCGATAAATGGGCATGTGGTGTAAATTTCCATTTACCTTCACGAAAATATATTTTTAGGCCACAATCAACTACATTAAGGATGTGACAAAGATGAATTTCATTGAAGAGAATGTATAGTATGAGTTCCTTACATTGTGTCGGACATATATGTATATCCATCAAATTCATTTTATAGAAATCATGGGGTCCGACAACATGGAATTAAGCACAACTCTTATAGTGGGTAAGAATGTATATAGAGTATATATCTAACATAGGCCTAAGTCAGATAAAGGAAATTATATCAAATCATGAGACATTCATCTTCAAGAACCCCCCATAAGAAAAAAACAATGGGAATTTCTAAGAGAAGGTACAAAGAAACACCCCTCAAGAACAAGAGGTAGAAAGGTAAGAAGATGAGGTAGATGAATAAGAAGAAGAAGGAGAAGAGACCACCTTGTACGAGTAAAAGGAAGAAAATGTTAATATAATTGAGAGAATAAATTAAGGTGCAAATAAATTTGAGGCACCTAAGGGTTTTCCATGAGTCGCACCCAATAAATCAAGTCCCTTGAAGAATAAGCAAATCCCAGCTGGTAGGAAACTGTATGTGATTAATGTTAAAGAAGATGATGTGGACTTGTAATAAAATGAGGCTAAGGAGAAAGAGCATGACAAGGAGTAGTTGCATAAAGATATGCTAGCACACAATAAGGACCCTACATATAAGGAAAAGACCCCAAGGAATGTAATTTGAAATATCAACAAGAATTTTTTGCACAAAGGAAGAGAAATAGTAAATAAGAGGTGGATAAAATAATAACGAAGTAAGAGGCTTTGATTGCAGAGAGCTTAAAGAAGTAGTGAAGAGGGCACAAAGTGAGAATTCAAAAATGTCAAGATTTTGATCCTATTCTTAGCATTTATATTACCAAGAAGAATAAGATATCAATGAAATACATGCCTCAATGAACACCATAAATCATATCACAAAGAGGTTTATAGTAGAGTTCGTAGAGAAGACGAAGCTACTAAAGGCCATAAAGGAGACTTTTGCTTAAAGACTTAAGGATATCCACTAGGAGGTGTTGAAAAAATGGATGCGATAGAGGTGTGACCTCATACTTATAGGTGGTGATGAAGGAATGAAAGGATAAGTCTAATTCCTTATCCCTTGAGAAAGTGCCAAGTATTGTTCAAGTATCACCAAAAAAGGTTTCCAATGAGATCCCATGTTAGAAGTAACTAGAAAATATATTGAACATGGAATTTCCAAAGCTTCTACATCCACCTCAAGCCTAAATTTTGAGCATGCTTGCACATTATTTGATTCATTGGGTAAATAACCATATTCGTTATTGTAGACACCCATAATTATGCCCAAGCAATTTAAATACTTAAATTGCGCTAATTATCCCCTTTCTCACAAATCGATGACATATCGTCAAAAGCACTGGTATTCCCTCTTATTGTCACTATTAAATACAATACGCTAATTGATTAAGTCACCTATCTAGCTAACAACCTAATTAACGACCTTCTGTTAATTATTTAACCCATCTATCCAGACTAATTAATTATTATTAATTAATCAGCCTTCCACTTCATTTAACTAATAAATCAATATTTAATTGATTTAATCCCTTCCTAATGGCCTAAATCATACTAATATTCCCTAATTGGATTCTATAAGCTTACATCTACCTATTAGTCAATCACCTTTGATTAATTAAAACACCCCCAACTCCCATGACTTGCTAAGCATAAATTAAACCCTTCTAAAGTAAGGTTACCTTTAATAAAGAAACCATATCCATTCCTAATCATGTTTTACCTTTATTTCACATGCAAAGAGATGAAGTGTTTCCTTTATCCATTGGGATATATAAGGAACCCTCCTTCTACCTTTATACATGCACCTAATTCCCTTGAGAAAGCAAAAGAAAGCACATAGTCTTGCACTAAAAGACTTTTGCCATTCTCAAGCCCTTCCATCATCCATCTTGAAGAGCTAGGCCTCACACCCAAGCATCCTTGACAGATCAAAGCAAGCAATATTGTTGATTTCCATTGAAATACATAGGTCCATTTGATTTAATTAGGAAATTTAGAAGAATAGAGTTCTTGACTTGCATTATGTTTGATTTCACTATTTCAAAGTTATGATGCTAGTGTAGGCCTTGTTCATTTCTTCATCTTGATGGTACTCTTTTCTTGTTTCTAGCTAGGTTAGGGAACTATTTTAGGTGGTAGTTCTTACTTTCAATCTAACTTAGGAAAAAGAATACTTGTACACATTTGGCATGCCCGGTGGGACCCTTAGTCCCATGGCATTTTAGTTTAAGTTTCATTGTTTTGGCTAATTTTTGATATACACATGTGGTAATTAATGTCCATTTTCTTGGAATTTTTGCTCATTTGATATGTGTAACCTCATGTTCATAGCCATAATTTTAATGGGTTATTTCCATTCTTAAGCTAACTTGTCAAAATTTGAGATATTGTGAGTTTTCTTGTGTTTTTTGCCATATTTTGGTTGCAAGTCTAGCACATGTACATTTTTAGGGGCACAGTCACAATTTTCATGGCACACACACCTCTTTGGTGGAGTAGGCACACTGATAAAACCTATTACTATGTTTTTCAACCCCGGCGCATGTGTCCTAACCACCGCGCACA
Source organism: Taxus wallichiana var. yunnanensis (assembly GCA_018340775.1). Taxonomy (NCBI): domain Eukaryota; kingdom Viridiplantae; phylum Streptophyta; class Pinopsida; order Cupressales; family Taxaceae; genus Taxus; species Taxus wallichiana. Next base: position 181,585,821 of record CM031233.1, on the reverse strand, counting down.
CACCCTAACCAACACACAGATGCATTAACCTGGAACATAAGTCATTTCGTATATGAATTCACCGCATTCTAAACTTGTAAGATTGGCACACACATCCTAACCAGAGTGAAAATGTTATTTTAGGGTCGGACACACTTTTGATGATGCAGACGTTTGGTTGGAATTTGTAGTTGTTTGAAAGAATAGTGGCGCACACATTTTCTTGTAGCGCAGAGACATTTTTCAGTGTGAACAATTGTTTTGTTTTTTTTCTTGTCTATTTTTCTTGGGAGTGGCACATACACTGTTTTTGTGGCACACATGCCTCTCTGGTGGTGCAGGCATGTGGTAAGTCAAAAAATCTGCAGAGTAGCGCATGTGATGTTTTCATGGCACATATGTTGTTTTCATGGCGCACACACCTCTCGGGTGGTGTAGGTGCATTGTGGGCCAAAACAACGTAGAGTGGCATATATGCCCCAACCCGAACACAAAGTGCTAAAAAGGGGTGCAAGTGTCCTTTTATATTTTTAAAATTAAGTTGTTGATGTGCTAACATTCTTGTAGGTTTATCTAATCATATATTTGTCTTTACAGTTGTTTTTACATGTTTGTATCTAATTTGGTAATATTTTATGTTGTTTACTTATAGGAATAAGATCGTGTATGCTCTTCCCTCATGTCCCTTGGGGTGATCTTGGGAATTAGAAATGATTCTTAAGTCCTTTTGATGCTTTGAGGTTGTTAGGGATATTTGAGTGGGAATTGGCTAGCTTGGCATAGTTGAATTAAGAGTGTTTTTCCATTTTGATATCTTTTTGGAATTTTGAAGACAATCACATATGCTCTTCTCTTGCATCCTTGGATGATCTGAGAATCAGAAATGATGCCTTCTCTTTTGATGGAAAACTACTAAAAATCGTCATACAGGACCAAAATGCCATCACTTGCCAAAGAACGGAGGAATCAAAACAAAAGTCAGAAAACTACTAATAGAGTTGTTATACAAGTTGCCAAAACAAAGTTTAAGAAAACCACATCTAAATTAGAAAAAGATAAAATGAACAACACATTCAAAACACCGTGTTGCATGTTTTAGAAAAGGGTACGTCCATCTCCGCTCAACTAGAACATAACCCCTTTGGCATAACACCTTAAGATACAACAATGGGCGTGGTTACAGGAATCCCAAAGTAGTCCACGCAAGAGGAACCTTGTGGATGAAATGGGAAGTGCTCCACAAGACCTATCTCGAATAGTAATTCCTTTGTGAGATAGAGCTATAAGTTGTCCCTACATGACCCTTTCAAGTACACAATTGGATGCATCTCGATGCCCATTGTGCTTGAAGGGGGAAAGTTGAGATACTCCCAAACTAGTTAGTGTGAATTTTTGGGTAAATCATCCCACTCATGGATAATTTTTATAGAACCTAGGATGAGAGAACCACCTAGGAAAATATACTTTTTCCAGGAGGCCACTTTGACCATTCTAAAATAGTGTTGAGTTATGAACTATATTTTCATTGTGAAACGTGTGACGCATTACTTTCGCCTATTTTTACTTGCCTTAGGAGAGGTGAAACTCTGCCAAAGTGAAGCCAAAATTTTTCATCCTTTTTTTAATTTTCTTCCTTAACATTATTTTAACACGTTGTTGATTAGAAGAAGGGTGACTACCTTTGTGTTACCAATCGATTATTTCTATCATTTTATGTTTGTTTACTCCCATCCATGTTTGCGGATGGGTAAGTTAAACATCTAAAGTGTGAAAAGGTGTATTCACGTCATTTGTATCCATTGTAATCTTGATACCCATGTCAAGATCGTCATTGTAGTTAGGTGTGGTTCATCATGGACTTCCTTATAAGAGTAAGAGTTAGCTTGTTTTGTTTCTAATAAAATGCGACATATCTATATCAGTAAGGTATCACTACAATTTTTAACTATTCCTAGCTATACTTTGAGCTTTTTAGTTTGGTTCTATTATTACCTTGATTTTGAAGAGTTCTAGGTGTTACCACTTATGTGTGTTATATCAATAACACTTTGATATCAATACCTTACTTTCTCGCAAAGTGGGTTAACATATCTTGGTGATATTGTTGTGTCATTCATGAATTATAATTGGCACTTTTTGAGATATAGGTCTTAATCGAGTTTGATCTCGCTCATAGTATATCTTGATTAGGAGGTTTTATTGACATCTTGTATTTACTTACATGTTTTCATTCCATTTAACTTGGCATAAGTGAAAACATCTTGTTAATCATCTTGCGATGTGAAACTACTTTTTGAGACGTAGTCTAGGAGGTACTTAATTTAATAGGTTTAGATACCAAACAATTGTGTCACTGGTGATTTCTCACTCTATCACATTGGTATTCTCACATTGTTGAATTATTCACACTCTTAAAAATACAACTTGCATCTCACTTAGGGGTGGTCACTAAGCTTTGAAAAATATTTACAACTTACTCTAGTGAAAAAATATCACGAAAACATGGCTCCTAAAACATGACTAGGATTAAAGAAACAGACATACGAGGAAAAAAAAGCACAAGCTTGGGAAACATCTAATAGACAAGGGTCAAACCCCTTCATTGGACATGATCTAGGACCACGGTTTTATGTGGAAAAAGTAACAAAAGATATGATCTATGAGAGTGGAAATGAATTAGAATCCCCACACGTAGAATTTGATTTTGACCCCACTTTACTAGACTAATTTCTTCTCAGAAAAAAAGATAGAGTGTTGGCACGAGTTGTAGAATTAGGGGCCAAATTGCCACCGAAATGAAACAATACCACCTGTGAATAACGCTACTAAGGAAGAATGTCCCCTTATCAATATGGAAGATATTTTATCGAACGAACATGCTTCTACCTCTTACGCAGAGAATGATAAAGTGGTGGGGCATAGAATACCCTTTATCAAAGTGCCACAAAGAAACAAGATAGAACATGAGACAGGTGAAGAACCTCCATAATACAGGAGGAGGAACCTTTAGAAGAAGAAGCCACAATCCAACAACAAATTAGTAACCTAAGCCGACAACTAGCTTTGCTTACCTCCCATGTACAGAAGGACACAAACAAGAACATTCAAAAGTCGAGGCCTAAGGTTAAGATCAATGAACTCCATCAAGAAAACCAAGGAGAAGAAGACACATGGTATCATCATGTATACATCCCCGCTTCTCCCACTAGAGAACAATTTCTCGCACAATAGGTGTAGTCTATGAAAGCAACACTCACGATCTTACAAGAGATAAGTATAGGGAGCATTAGGAAATATCAATATGAAGAATTATGCCCCTATCCTTGTGACAAGACAATGACCCTTCAACCCTTTCCAAATAAATTTGATATGCCAAAGTTTGACAAGTATAAAGGGAAAGGAGATCCACAAGATCATGTTAAAGATTTCTACATGGCATGCCAAGAGGTGTCTTCTAGTGACAATTATCTCATCAGAATTTTCCCCAAGAGTCTTGGAGGTCAAGCCTTGGAGTGGTTTACACACTTACCACAAGGATCAATTTTCACCTGGCTAGAATTGGCAGAAAGGTTCGTGCGTCACTTCTCGTATAACATAGAGATTGATGTCACCATGAAAGACTTATGTGGCACCAAGAAACACCCTAATGAAACTTTCACCAACTTCCTCCAATGGTGGAGAGGGATAGCTAGTCACTTCCCTTGTGCTTTCCCTAAAAAATAGTTGGTTAGTATTTTCATTCCCAACCTCAACCCGGATATAGCTTTCCACCTCCAAATGCATTGTGTTCACACTTTTGAGGAGGTTATCGAGAAAGGGATTTAGATAGAAAAATATCTCATTGCCAAAGGCACCCTCAAAACCCCATCTAGAGACAACAAAAATGTCAAACCCATGGAAAATTCAAAGATCTTTAACAAAAAGAAAAATGTGGTGGGAGATGGAATCACTAATTCCAAACATTTCCAAATGGTCAAAACTAGTCAACCTTTTAAACCCACCAAAGGCCCAATTCAACCACCACCAAAGTGAAGAATTTTCACCTCTCTTAATGAAGCTTTGTTAGTTATACTAAAGCAATTGAATGCGGCCCACATGATGACCTATCCTACAATGTAACCATTTGACGACAAACGCTCCAAAACCTTCTAGGTACAAGGAGCATGAATATTGTGAAATGCATCGTGTCAAAGGACATAAGATAGACAAATGTCTATGGCTTCATCATTATATTCAGGACCTCATTGACAATGGGGAGATAGAGGTGGATAACCTAGGAAAAATGCAAACACCTAACAAGAAAATGGGGATATATAAAGAACCATTCCCCAATCATGATAAGTCAGAAAAGTCAAAGCCGGATTGGGGAGAGTCATCCCAAACTTATAAAGCCGTGAATTACTTGTACACCAAAAGAGACAACAATCATTATGATTCACTTATCGGATGTATTCACTCTCCTGCTAACCCTATCAATACCATCTGAATCAAGGGAAAGGACTATGTTGCGGTAACAAGGCATGCCCACCTCGTGATTCTGGAACCTTCTCCGTCGACCCCACAAACCGGTAAATATAACCTTTTAGAACAACTTGAAAAGACGTCTTGCTAAGATTTTGATCTTAGATCTTCTCAAGATATCCAATGTGCATAAAGACATTTTATACTAAACTCTTTAGGGGTCAGGAGTTCCTTTAGAAGTCGATCCTACACACCTTTAAGACGCGGTGGAAAACATCATACCAAATGAACATATTTTTTTAACCATAGGAGATCCCTACTAAGAATCCAACAAATAATATTCCCTTATACATTGAGGTAGTTGTCACCCGTATGAAGATCAAATGGGTGCTTTTGGACAACGGATCTAGGTTGAACATTTACACACTTAAGTTGGTTAAACAGTTAGGACATACGGAGGAATATCTTGAGTCCCATATTATCACTATCACCGCATACGACAATGTAGAAAGGGATTCAACAGGCACCATCACGCTGCCCATAGAGGTGGGTCCCACTTTCCATCAGACAAATTTTCATGTCCTAGACTTGTAACTTCCATATAACATGCTTCTAGGCTAACCATGGATTCATGTCATGCAGGCCATGCCATCAACATTTCATCAATGCATTAAGTTGAAACATGAGGGACATATGGTTATAATATAAGGAGATTCAGAGCCCTTTGCTCATTGTAGAGCTCTCAATAGATTTGAATGAAAGGGTACATATGCATGTCCCTCTATAGATATAGTTTCCCTCTCTAATCTAAGGCCATGAAATCCTGGGTGGATTGATTCTCTCGCTCTTGTTCTCATGGTGCGTCTACTTCAACATCTCCATTTGATTCATGGGAGATGAAAATCCTTGAATATGGTTATGGGGAGTATAATGTACAACAAGCACTATTGGTTTCAAATATCTCATTGTCACCCAAGACTAGAGGTCGACCCAACTACTACTTCAGAAGACCTTGAAAGGAACACACTATTCGGTCATTCTTACCTTGGAGGATTGTTAGCTAAGGAAAAATTACTTGATCCACCTATAACTTGGGTCCCTAAGGATACTCAGCCATCCTATTATCGAACCCCGAATATGAAAAATATAGTAAAATGATGTACTCCATGGGCTATAAAGGCCTAGGATGTGGGATAAATGAACAAGGACAAAGAGAACTAGTCCCTCTTCTGCATTTCAAAATAAAAAGATATGGCATTGGGATTCACCCTTATGGAGCACACCCTAATGATCAATATGCTACTTGTCCTAAATGCGAGGACAGCTCTTACTATCTAGATAGTGATACCGATTCCCATTATAGCCAACATGAGGATCTGGCCTCCACAAACCTTTTCATGAACAACATTGTCCTAACCATAACCCCCACGGAACAAACCCTTGACCTTGTTTACCCTTCCCTTGTTTAATGGGACCAACAATGTCACATGTCGCTAGATTTATTCAAGAATGATGAAGCTATCACAGAGTTCATGGGTATAAGGGATACAATTCCCATTAGAGATCACAAGAAAGGTTTAATATCGACTTAGATACCTTCACTTACTTCGGCGAGGATGCTAAACTTCGTGGTTAGCAAAACTTAAAGAAAAGTTAGGGGAAAAGTTCCAAAGTAAAGCCTTGGAAAAAATCAAAGTCCAAGTCACAAAATGAAAACCTCTCTGAGGCACTGGCTGAAAAACAAATAAATTAAAGGACAAACAAAGTGACCACGCCAAGGATAAAAATCTCATAGAGACATCCTTGGATGAAGATCTCAAACTTCCTCCCCCGATCCTACACATATGGAGGACTTATCAAAATTACTAGTCGAAGAAACCATTGATGTCAATATTGGTACAGAAGAGGATCCCAAGATAGTAAAATTTGGAGCATCACTCTCGGATAGAGAACAAAAGACATTCACTATGCTGTTACGAGAGTTTATAGATGTGTTCACATGGTCTTACAAAGACATGCCCGACTTAGATCTAACTTTGGTCGTGCACAACCTAGTCATGCATGTAGATGTTAAGCCTATCAAACAGAAGCTCCGAAAGATGCACCTAAGAGTGGCCATATTGGTTAAAGAAGAGTTGGAAAGATTGCTTGCAGCAGTAGGATTCATCATGCCAATTGATTATTCTGAATGGATATCAAACATTGTTCCCATCTAGAAAAAACCTATCGGTATCCAAATCTACACGGATTTTAGGGACATCAATAAATCTTTCCCTAAAGATGATTTTCCACTACCAAATATTGACATGATTGTTGACTCAACATCAGGGTACGAGATGCTATCACTCATGGATGGATTTTCGAGATATAATCAAATCAAGATAGTTGAAGAAGACCAACACAAAACAACTTTTATGACTCCTTGGGGCACCTTCTGTTATCAGGTAATGCCATTTGGCCTTAAAAATGTAGGAGCTACTTATTAGCGGGAAATGACAATAATTTTTCATGATATGATTCATGATATCATGGAGGACTATGTGGATGACATCTTGGGAAAGTCTAAAACAAGAGAGGATCACCCTGTCATTTTGTGGCGTATCTTTGAATGCTTACGTGAATACAAAGTCAAGATAAATCCAAAGAAGTGTGTCTTCGGTGTGCTATCAGGGAAACTATTGGGCTTCATTGTATCAAGATGAGGTATTGAGGTAGACCCTGCTAAAGTGTCTCATTATCACCGAAATGCCTTCACTGAGAATATCAAGCAACCGCATAACTTACGGGGAAACTTCAAGCCATTCACCACTTCATCTCCCACTTGCATATAAAGGTCACTCATTCACCACTTGCTAAAAAAATACATCGCTTTCATCTGGGGACCTAAGCAACAGCAATCCTTTGCTTTGCTTAAACAATACTTGGCTAATCCACCCATCCTCATGCCTCCCACTCCTGGAGAACCACTCTTGCTCTATATTTCCACTACGTAATTTGCTATTGGTGCGCTGCTCGCCCAATACAACCTTGGTCATAAGGAGAAAGTGGTGTATTATCTGAGTCACACCCTCATCGCCTATGAGTTCAATTATCCTCAAATTGAAAAGGCTTGCTTGGCTATTGTTTTTACTTTTCAAAAACTTCACCATTACCTATTGAATACTAAAACCAAACTAATATCCAAGGTTGACCCACTCAAGTATTTATTGTCTAAACCCAACCTCATAGGTTGAATGGATAATTGGATCATTCTACTCAGTGAGTTTGACATAGAATTTATACATCAAAAATCGGTTAAAGGAAAAGTACTTGTAGACCAACTAGCGGAAGCACCTTTGCAAAGCACAAAACCTTTGAATCTGATCTTCCAGATGCCTCCTTGCTCTACATTTAAGTATCTTTTGTGTGGTAGATACATTTTGATGGATCCTTTACATTTCATGGTTCAGGTGCGGAGTGGTCCTTATTACTCCTTCTGGTGATCCTATACCATAGGATTTTTGCCTAGGCTTCCCTTGCACAAACAACATTGTAGAATATGAGGCACTTATTGCAGGAATGAAGCTAGCCATCAAGTGGAATTTTCATCATGTCAAGGTTGTGGGTGATTTGCAGTTAATTATCAAACAGTTAATGATGAATACAAGGTTAAGGATGACAAGCTCATACCTTACAAAAATTTAGTAGAAACTCTAAAGGAGTACTTTGTGTGCATTACCTTTGAACAAATCCCAAGAGCGTAGAACAAATTGGTAGATGCCATGGCAACAGTGGGTTCTATGCTTCGTATTCCACTAGGGAATAATGACATGTCATTCTTTGTAGAAAATTTATGTTAGCCCAAGTATGACATGCCAGAATCTTGCCTGGCTTGTGATGTTATTTGTCCCAATTCCCCATGGTAGTAACCCATCTTTATCTATCTTAAGAACAACACGTTCCCTCCCGATATCTCTCGTTCTGAAAAACAAATCCTAATTTTTGAATAGCCCGTTACACCCTTTTGGGAGGTACACTTTATCATCGTGGCTACGATGGGAATCTGTGCATTATCTGGATGTGACAAATTCAATCCAAGTAATCAACTAAGTGCATGAAGGGGTGTGCGGAGCACATAAAAACGGAATGGTCTTGGCTAAGAAATTGTTAAGAGTAGGTTACTATTGGCCTACCATGGAAACTGATTGTTGCAATTATGTCAGAAAATGTGTACTTTGCCAAAAGTATGGAAATTTCATTCATGCTCCGTTGCAACCATTACAACCTATCACTACCCCATGGCCATTCTCCAAGTGGGGACTTGACTTAATAGGAAAAATTACTCCTACCTCATTTGATGGTCATACACATATCATCACGGCTACAAAATACTTTACAAAATGGGTGGAGGCTATCCCTTTAACCTATGTCACAGGAGCCTAGATTTCTAAATTTATCATGAATCACATCATTTACCAATATGGTATTCCCGCAGCCATCGTTACAGATAATGGGAAGTCATTTAAGAACAAAACTATGAAAGGTCTTTGTCAACGGTTCCAAATTAGGTTAAAATGGTCCACACCATATTACCCTCAGGGTAATGGAATAGTTGAGGCCACAAAAAGACTTTGGTAAGGATAATGGAGAAGATGGTCAAAAAAAGGTCAGTAATTGGTACCTACATATCCATCCATCCCTTTGGACTTACCGAACATCCATTCGTACTCCTACGGGTGTGACACCATATTCCCTAGTGTTTAAGATAGAATCTATCATCCCTTTAGAGATCGAACTTGTCCCTCGAGAATTTCTCTTCGAGACTATCTGGATAAGGATGAGGATTATCGAGTGGTAAGACTGGCTGAATTAGAGCTCCTAGATGAGAGGTGCATTTGTGCTCTTAATCACCTGAAAGTGTATCAACATAGATTCTCTAGAAACTACAATAAGAGAATCATCCCTCGTCAATTTGAGGTTGGTGATTTAGTCATGAAGGAGAACCAATTCAACACCAGAGTAGAATGAGAAAAGAAAGGGAAGTTTGAACCACATTGGTTGGGACCCTATGTTATAGTCACCAAGTATGGCACAGGGGCATACAAACTAGCTCACCCCAATGGTGATGAGCTCCGGGAGCCCATGAATGCCATGCATCTTAAGCAGTTCTATGCTTAAACATGGCGCAAGGAGGTTAAATAGTGAGAAAATTAAAAAAATATGGTAAAATGATCAAAAATACCAAAAAAATCAAAAAATTAGAAAAATAAAAAGAGAAAATAGGTCATCCACTAGTGAAAACCATGCAATTGTGGCACTTTGGACAAGTCCTTGGGTGAAAACCAGTTTCCGGTGCCTTGGGAGGATTCGTTGTTCACAAGCATCTTGCATCTGGAGGGTAGTTTTCCTTGGCCTAGCCCTAGTTCTACCTTCAAGATTCCCTGTGAGCCCCATCCTGTCAAGCCTTGATCCGGCTTTTCCTTCTTTTATTCATCTGTGAGGGGTATGGTATTTCTCTATTTTCCATCTTACGCTAGGGTAAATTCAACAACTTCACCTTCTTGTTCATAAGTGTGTGGCTTTTTCCCTTGTATATTAATCATCTAACACGTGGGGCATCCACGCTTTCTTGGTTACCTATGCATAACTCTAGAAAACCATTAGAAAACACCAAAAACAATAGAAAATTGTTTCACAAAAAAACAAAAACAATAGAAAATTGTTTCCAAAAACAAAAACAATAGAAAATTGTTTCACAAAAAAAAAAACAATAGAAAATTGTTTCCAAAAACAAAAACAATAGAAAATTGTTTCACAAAAACCTAAACAATAGAAAATTGTTTCACAAAAACCCAAACAATAGAAAATTGGGGCATGAAAACAAATCTTACAAAAAATTATTTACTTGCATTGTCTTGTTTCTTTCTTTTCTTGTTGCTTGTATAGTTATTTTGTGTTTCTACTTTTTGGGTTGTTTGTTGCTTGGGCATACTTTTGTTAGGATTCATCTTTTCTTGCTTAGATTAGATTTATTCTTTCTTATGCATATTGTGGTATGTTTTTGCATGCTAGTGAATCTTAGGAAATCATGATGTAATGTGTTAATTTATTAGATTTTTCTTAGCATTTGATTGTGTTTATTACATGTTAATAAAGCATGGTGAATCATGGTGTATTGTATTATTTCCTGGTGTTATTTGTTAGCATTTGGTTGTGTTTATTGCATGTGCATTGTTTTGTTATCATTAACATCACATTACCATCATTATCATCACATCTAACATCATCTATACATCATATATAAACAAAATGCTAAGTTTTACATCATGCATGTATGCTAAGCTAATCATCACATATCGTATCATCAATGGGGGGCAAAGAGGGGTTGCACATGATCAAAAATCTATCCCCCCCACAAATATCATCATATCATCCCGTCCATATACATCTACAATAACACATGAGAAATGCATTTGATATCATCTAAGGATCTATCATCTAACATCCATAGCACATGTATACATCAAACATCGAAATCAGATACATATAAAGTACAAAATCAGATAACATCATAATGCATCCATAAGTGTTGAATCAAAACACACAACATGCAATGAGAATCAACATAGAGTAATTTCTAAAAAGGGTATTTTACATCATAAATTATGCCCACTCGTGTCACATGCATCAGGACACAAAAACAATAAAGTACATCATCTCATAAACATGTGTATCTAAGCCCAAAAAGTAATCCTCATATATATACATGTGTGTCATATACATCTATATCAAAAAAATGGATACACATCAGTGCTCTATATAAAAAGTGCCTTTAGCTAAGGCATACAAAGATGCTACATTAAAAATGTCCACATATCTATACAAGTATACACTATCCAGATTAATACTCAACATAATACATCATTGATACACAATGCCATCAAAAAGGGGCATGTATCAGAAAGAATCAAGCCTTCATCATGAGGCATCATCAAAATACAAGTATACAAGACTGTACATCAAAATTGACCTTCATAAGAGGCATACATACAAATAATCTATACAACAAAAATGTAGATCTCAACCATAGCTCTCACCCTCGCTAGGACTCCCGGATCTATCATCTGGTTGATGGAACACTGGAGGCTGAGATGGCACTAGTCCAACCGGCTGCTCTAGTATGGGCTATCTCATTGATCTAGTGGACTAGCCTGATCTCCATGATCAAGAGCCTGACGTGCTCGACCTTGATTGTCGTGGCAGTGCTACTCACTGCTATGGAGGAACTACCCTATAATAGGCAGTCCTATAAAATAAGGCCTCACCACCAAGCCTAGTGGCATCACGTATTAGGTCAAAATCTCTAGAGGTGAGTGCTTTGTGAAGGGAAACATCTCGTTCAGCTATCACTTGGCCCAAGTCAGCCTCAACCTGTCTAGAGGAAGCAACATCTCGTTGTCTCTCTCGCGAAGAAGTTTGTAGCTCGGCATAGACCTGGTCCCTCTATGCAAGGAGTGCCTGTGATCGTGCATATACATGATCTCTTTGTGTAACAACCATCTACACCTGTGACTAGGACTAATGAAGAAGGCTCAATATATGAGCCCCCTGTGCTGTTGTCTCTCGAATCTAGCTTTGTCATGCCACTCTATCATCTCTTGGGCCAGCCTGGGCCCGAACCTGATCCCACTTTGAAATTAAGGTAACAATGTGAGCTTAGGCCTCATCACGCTCTGCTATGGCAGTCACACATCAGACTCGAGCCTCATCTCTCTCCACTGCGGTTGCATCTCTCTCACCGTGACCTGCTGTAACTATAGCTATACAAAGGTGGTTATCTCGTGCCACTAGTTTGGGAGGCTTTGTGCCTCGGGGACCTGTCCCTGAGGTGCTCTGGATGACTTTCCCTACTCTAGGACCCTACCTCTAAGGGGATACACTACTTATTGTATCTTGGGCCTCGCGGCCTTGGTCGCTTTGCCTATGAGGCACCCTACCCATCATGTGAAGTACCATCAAAAGGATCCTCCGGGTTCAGCCCCTCTAGCCCATGCCACTACGCTCTCCCTATACTCTGAACCATACCATATCTCTACAGGTGGGCGAGTTCTTACTATCCAAGACTCCTCTAGAATGGTGAGATGCTAGGTAACAATGTAGCATACCAGGCTATATAGTCGATTGTGGTCCCCGGATCTCACACCTGTCGTACTAGGTCCCATATATGTGGGACCACCTACGTGAAACTTGCCCTACCTCGGGCCACTAGTATGCAAGGCCCCATGGTCTACCTCTCTGAATCCTTGTGTGCATGCGGATGTCTAGTTGGGGGACCACCTCGAACCCCGCCAAGTTGTCGTTAACACCTATCTACTTGATATAACTCCATAATATAACTACGGTGCTAATGATAAAATGCTCCACTGAGCACACGCCCGAGCTCTGTGGCATCCTCTGGCCACTGGAAATGCCTGTATGGCCGCCAGATGACATCTATCTCTACTAGCTCATCAAACTCTCACCTATATCTAAATAGGCTACCAAGATGGCTGCATACATCCCCACCATCTGCTACCCATGCCATGTATGATGGCTCCTCAGGATCTCAGACACACAAAGTGCCCATGGGGCATTTGATCACAATATGATCCCATGACCATATCTATAATAAGGAGGTTGGACCCACGGTCTTCTGACCGTGGTATGTGATCAAATGTAAATCCTAGTATAGGTGGGCCAATATGCACTACCCCCAACAATATCTCTCACCGCTAAAGATGCCATGAACCAAGGGCAATAGTCCTCTCAGGAATGAGGTCCTTGTCTTATCAGTGAGTAAGAACCCACTGATAAGAGACATGATGTAGAGAGGCCCCTATGCAATGTGGGGTCGAGATACACTCATGAAAAGATATGGTCATCTTGTCATGCGAAATGTAATCAACAACAAAAAGGGCATTGCAAGCTGCTCTAATTAGCCTTGCATTTGCGTTGTACTCGATCAAGGTGCCCATCATCGGCACATGAAGAATCTCGCCATACATCCTCGATGGTCACAGTCATCTCTCTTCGGTAGTCAAAATGCACCGACTCTCTATGCCATCACTCAGCTAGCATAGTCAATAGGCCGTGATCCAGTATGATGGATGACATCCGAGACACGGGCCGAGCCCTACCACCTCAAGGAATATCGTCATGGCTTGTCGGTTGCACCAGCACATACTACCCTCTAGCTCTACTATCCGGGTATGTCACTCCCATGTCTATAAAATTGGTAATCGTCTTTACAAAATAACATGGCACTAGTCAGTTCCTAACATTTCTTCTAAAAATATATCTCCCCTTTTAGGTTCACCCAAAAATCCTAAAAATTCTTCTAAGTGTTATGTTTTGAAACTTTCTATCTTTCTCTACCTGCCTACAGCCTACGCACCCTTTTGGGTGTGTGCGCCTCATTTTTGGCACTTGCACTTACGTGCGTGTCTTTGGAATTTGCATCCTCTTTCGGTGCTTGGCGTCTTTTGGCATGTGCACCACACATTTGTGCTTGCGCGGCTTGCGCAGTATGCTCCTCCGTGTGTGTGCACCCACTTTTTCATGTCCGAGCCAAGCTTTTGCATGTGCACCCCATTTCCCATGTGTATGTGCACACATATGTTTGTGTATTCATATGCGTGTGGGTGTGTGCTTTCCGTGCCTCTGCGTGTGTGAGCGTATGTGCTTTGGCACATGTGCCCCAAAAGGGACACTGCGCCTCCAAAAGGAAACCCGCACCCGTATCCAACACTTGCACTGCATGCACAAGCGCACCAATGTGACTTCCTAGGGCTAAATGCCTTATTTAATGCATTAATGACCAAATTTACTAAGCTAGGGTTCGATACTCACAAAGGGGTTGTCATCTGGGTGCCACTGGTACCCTCAACTACATCTGCATGCCTCAATTGGTCTCATGCGATCACCATGGTTCTCGTCAATATTAGAGTCTCATGGTAAAATTTTTAAATAGGTTGGTTAAAATGAATTGATGTTTTTAATATGATTTTACCCCTCTAGTGGGGTATATTAACTCATTTTTCACCTTCATAAGGGCCGGGAGGCTCGTTTCGATCGTTGTTTTCTCCTCTATTCACTGTGGAATAATTATTTTTATTCAATAATTATTTTTCTCTTATTTTTCACCATATTGGGGCATATTTTTTCTGTCCGATACCCCTTTCTTCTCCCTCAGACAATTTTATTGCTCCCTGGTGATTTTTATTCTTCTCCACACTCTTGTAAATAATTATTTTTCAAATAATTACTTTTTCTTAATTTTTCCACTAAACAAGGACATTATTTGTCACTTGTTTCTTCTTTCTTCCACCTAGGGAACTTTCTGTTGCCCCTAGGCCCTTCACTTTCTTCTTCTATTTTCTTCTATTGTTCACCACAATTTGGAAAGCAAAAACAATAAAAACAATATATATGTCAAAAATCCAAAAACAGGGAAAAATTTTTCAAAAATCCTAAAAAGTAAAAAACCCTACAAACATGGTAACTTGCTTATTATGGCTGAAACTTTTGTCTTGCGCATGGTATTTTCTCCATATCCTATTAGTTTGTCTCACATCTTCCCTAATTAATATGACTCGTGGATCACCGGATTCACAACCATTCGCAAAAAGCTAGCTTACTTGCTTCATATGTACTCTAGGGCACGTTTGTCACCTAGTATTGTTTAGTTGCACACAAATGATTTTCATGCACCCCATGTCCATTTTCATTTCCCCTTGCATGTATCATTGTTATTTTTTAACCCTTTTCATTAATCACGAACTTGTGGATCTCTTTAAAGACTGAGAACAAAACATTTGTACAACTATCTTTATTGTTATTAGGTTAGATATGTGCGTTTGTACTTGTTTTCCCTGTTAAATGAGCTTGTTTCCTTCTCGTATTGCATTGCATTATTGTATGTTGTGTGGAGTTGGTATTTTCAGCAATGGACAATTGTTCGTAGTATGGATTTTCATGTCATTCTACCTTTGTCGTATGCTTATATTTTTCATAAGGACCAATGATGTAGCTCTTGTGGCAATATGATGACATCCAAATTGTTCCAATAAACAATGGCTAGAGGCTAAGCTCTTCTCTCCCCTCCTCCATATTTCTTCTACATCACTTTCCTTTCACCCCTAATCTTCCCTCTCATCGGGGCATCCTACCCCTTCCCCATTCTTCTACCTCTCTCACATCTTTTTCGATCGTCGATCAACTTCTTTCATCACCCCATCGACACTCGAGGGGGCATCTCTCTCTCCTACTAATTTTTCTTCTATCCCTTCAAAATTTTCTTTCGTCTACTATCTTTGAAGTGGCATCACTTATGCCACCCCAAAGAGGGGAAAATGTAGACACCCATAATTACACCCAAGCAATTTAAATACTTAAATTGCGCTAATTATCCCCTTTCTCACAAATCGACGACATATCATCAAAATCACTCATATTCCCTCTTATTGTCGTTAATTAATTACAATACGCTAATTGATTAAGTCACCTATCTAGCTAACAACCTAATTAATGACCTTCCATTAATTATTTACCCCATCTATCCAGACTAATTAATTATTATTAATTAATTATCCTTCCACTTCATTTAACTAATAAATCAATATTTAATTGATTTAATCCCTTCCTAATGGCCTAAATCATACTAATATTCCCCTAATTGGCTTCTATAAGCTTACATCTACCTATTAGTTAATCACCTTTGATTAATTAAAACACCCCAACTCCCATGACTTGATAAGCATAAATTAAACCCTTAAAAGTAAGGTTACCTTTAATAAAGCAACCTTATCCATTCCTAATCATGTTTTACCTTTATCCCACATGTAAAGGGATGAAGTGTTTCCTTTATCCATTGGGCTATATAAGGATCCCTCCTTCTACCTTTATACCTACACCTAATTCCCTTGAGAAAGAAAAAGAAAGCACATAGTCTTGCACTAAAAGCCTTTTGTTATTCTCAAGCCCTTCCATCATCCATCTTGAAGAGCTAGGGCTCACACCCAAGCAACCTTGAAGGATCAAAGCAAATGATATTTTTATTAGGATTGGACTACATAGGTCCATTTGATTTAATTAGGCAATTTAGAAGAATAGAGTTCTTGACTTGTATTATGTTTGATTTCACTATTTCAAAGTTATGATGCTAGTGTAGGCCTTGTTCATTTCTTCATCTTGATGGTATTCTTTTCTTTTTTCTAGCTAGGTTAGGGAACTATTTTAGGTGGTAGTTCTTGCTTTAAATCTAACTTAGGAAAATGAATACTTGTACACACTTATTCTTAATATTATTTCATTCTTTCGTTTATTATTTCTAAAAGTCATTCTTTTGTTTAGATTGCCAAGGATGGGAAATACTCATAGTGTGGGGTAATGTTGGTAAGAGAAATGTCAAAGTGTTAGCCACATGAGTAAGATTGAGAAAATGCACAAGAGGTTACACACATAAGTGTGTATGAATAGTAATGGTTAAATACATGTTAGTGTGTGAATTTGCACACACCATGTATGAGAAGAATAATGCGCAAGGGGTTCACGCACGACGTGTGGATTCTAGAATTATTCGATTTTGGAAAAAGGATAAAAATAGGAAAGAAAGTAGAATATGACATGGTGTATAAACAAGGTCTACATATAAAAAAACATATGCAGACAAGGATAAAAAGGGCACATGGAGGTGATCTAATTATAGAAATTAAATAAGGATAAATCCTAGTTATTTATATCTCTATCTATAGTTAAAATAGAGTTGAAAAATCATGCACTATTATTAGGAAAAATGCATGTAAGAGAGAAGGAAAGTCCACACCATGTATAAAATAGAGTAGTAATATTGAATTTAGTATACTTTTATGTGTATACATTCTTCTTGTGGGAAATGATTATGTAAGAGCATGCATGGTCCAAAGTGCATGGATCTAATGCAAATTATATGTAATCAATTATTTTTATTGTGGATAATTATGTGTGGATTGCAAAGGTTAGTGTATGTAAAAATGGTATTATGGGAATTCAAATACTCATACTAATTATTTATGTTGAATTCTTCCTTATTATATGTGTTTCCTATCTTGTGTGTTGTATCTCCATTCATGCATGTTATAATGGTTATGATGATTATATGTTTTCTATAACCACATCCTGATAAGAGAAGTAAAGAAGGACTTGGTGCTTATGTGCACTTTGATTGAGCATTCATACCTATGTCCTGGATGAACTACCGATGCACCTAACTTAACATTAGTTAAGAAATAAGACTACAATCATTATGAACATGAACACTCATTGGTAGGGTTGAGTAGAAGTAAAATTTGTAGTAGATAGGAAAATATTACATTGAGGAGGGTAAGATGGTATTTTTGGTGTTTATATTTATCTAAGAGATCATCTAGGTTTTCTACTATCATTTTGGGGATGAGGTCAAGAAATACATATGTAATGAAGTGTTGGTAAGTTTCTCTTGCATTTTTCAAGCCAAAGGGAATTCCTTTATAAGATAAGGTTCCCACGAGTGATAAAAGATGTCTTATGTTTGATCTTATGGTGTGATAATTATTTAATTCTAACAACATAAATAATCTATAAGAGATAAAATTTCATGGCCTTTTGTTAGCTTAACAAGATGATCAATATTTGGTAGAAGAAATAATATTTTGGAAAACCAAGTATAAGGTCATGAAGTTTCTTGTAGATATAATATTTATCAAAGGTATTTTTATAGGTACGATGATATAAACCCATAAAGGATAATTGATGGGTAGGATGAAATTAGATGAGAAAGATGCTAGATTTCTTATTTCTCTAGAAATGTGACACACAAATGTTTATACGAAGTTTATTCTTCACAAGGTTAACATCGAGGACAATGACAATATTATTGACAAAAATATTAGGGTAAATACTAGGCACGTATCTATAATACCATGTGAATCCCTAACTATGATTGAATAATAAGGACGTGAACTTGTGGAGCTCATATGGGTCTAAATCTTGGGCTACTTTGATGATACGTAAATCTTATTATGTCCCTATGTTAATGATGACGGTGTATTTGTGGAGTGGAGGCATGTCGAGAGGTAGGGTTTTTTTAGATAATGATGTTCAACACCCATCTATGTTAGGATGATATTATCAAATTAAAATTGGAGAACATTGATGGAGGAAATTCCTCTACTATTATATCAAGAAACACTAACGTGAGGATTTGTTTCTTTCCATTAGTTTGATAACTCAATAGTTAAATGGTCATTATATTGACTATTAAAAATTAGAAGCGGTGAATATGGTGTCATCTATATCGGAAGATATGTCTAATGATAACGAGGAGGAGGTTTTGGACTCCAAGATTACTTGGTGGTGGATTCGAGAGAAGGTTATTCAAGATTTGTCCATGTATTTTGTTGGGTTTTATTTAACCCTTAAAGAGTAACTCATGTGGACCTTGTTTTTATATTCCTAGGAAAAAATCTTTCCATAAACATAGATGGAGTTAGGATTGAGTAAATTGAGTTTTATCAACCAATTAAAAGTTAGAAGGGAATGGTTTAGTGTGGTATTTAATATTAAGGTGTGATAAGGGGATGTCAATACCATTGTGTATGAGTTGTGTTTGAAGAAAGAGAGGGATTAAAGGAGATAATATTTCTAACAATAGGCTTGAAGAGAGGTTGCTTTATCAGGTGTCCCTTGTCTTTTTGGTATATGGAGTGTATTGAGAGATAGGAGATGATACTCCCCAATGAGAGACATTGTATCATAGCTTAAACTTATTGACCATTGAGTAATTTAGATGTAGGACAAATGAACTCATGGAACCTTGACTTGGATAAGAAGTGTATTATAAGGGAATCAATACTTTGTTTCACCTATAGGTCATATTAAAATATTTAAACAGGTTAGGATATTTAGGGACTATAAAGGTATACCTTCTTATTCATATTTCAAGCATTGATGTAGAGTGGAGGAACACATTACATGGCATGAATCCATGGATGTCCTAATAGCATTTTATATTGGAATTATCCTTATATAAGGTAGAGTATTTCATGGAATAATTTCATGCATACTATGACAGGAAGGATAACTATGCCTAATGTGGGAGCAAATTATCATTAAAATCACATAGGATGGTAGGAAATTTATCCACGATGGTTTTTAGTAGGTGAATATGTTTGAAATACTATGATGAGATGATATTGATGATGACCCCATTATGAATCATGAATCTTTTAATAAGGGTATAATTTATTTGGGAAATGATGAATAGTGAAATTGTTGTTTAAAATTGAAGAGATGACATCTTAGAGTTGTCAAAAAAATTGTATACACATTTTTAGAGTGTTGAAAAAGGTGGAAAATGGATGAGGTTCCTTTGATTTTACTGAAATATCTTTGAGAGCTTCTATCCTAGCTTATCAATGTTGAGGGTAGTTTTGGACTAGTTCGAAAAGGGATATCTTAAAGGGTTCTTGATGTAACTATTTTCAAGAATTATTTTTATTGATATAATTGATTGAGTCTAATTGGATGCGAGGATGGAGAGGTTTACATTAGAATATGGTTTAGATTGAATGGTTTGATAGGGTTTGATTGTCGATATGGATACTTTAGGTGTATTTTTTTGTCATTTTGAGTCTTCAACATGATCTCGCATGGCTATGTATATAACATAAATTTAGAAGAAAGGAGATTGATAAGAGGAGGCCACATCCATACTTAATGGGGTAGTAGGTTATGTTTATGATCATCAAGCTCGGGAGTTTTAGGGGTAGGTTTAGTTGGCTCCCATGTTTACACAATGGGGATAGGGAAGGGGAAATGCGAAACGAGAGGAGGTCGAAATATAAGGGGGACCCTCCTAAAATATCTTCTTGTAGTAAGGGTAGGGATATCCTATCGATATCTTGTCCGCCCTTCCCGAGAGATTGATGGAAAGGCACATGGATAAAGGGTGTGTATGATATTCTTAGTGCTTATGAATCTACCTTAGTCAAGGTGAGAGGACTGAGACTACGATAGGGGAACATAGAGGTTAGGGCATAGATTTGGGGTGACCTACAAAACTTTGAGAGAAGAAGTTGAATCGGGTGGAATAAGAACAATACAATGTTCACTTGAACTAGTGTTCAATAAACAATATAAACACCCCAAAACATGATACGAGACTACTAAATATAGTGTTTATATGACCCGCATATTTTTCACAAAGTTTTTACATCAGTTATATTCAAGTAAAATATGAGGGACCTTGGATCGAGAGGTGAGAACATGTGGGATATATGATTTTATAATGTGTTTGACCATGTGGGTCACTGGGATATAAATACGTGATCCATGACCCACACAATGAGTCTAGAGTTATGCTAAAATTTATTTAGATTCAAGTGGGAATGGAGATGAAAATTGATTATAGAGTAAGAAAGAAGAGGAGAAGATTTAGGAGTGATTTTTGGGAAAATTCAGAAACAAAGTGCAACCATCACATGTTTCCACCTACTAAATGTATGACATTGAGAAAATGAATGAACCTCTTGTAGGAGATTGGTCTCAGGAAAGCTCGGGGAAAGATAAGATCTAAATTCCTAACAATCCAACTTAGCACATCCAAGGTAGGATACTCTCATGAAAAATTATGATAAATAGTATTGATAAAGGAACCCCTAAGAAATTACAATTCATACCCCCAAATCATACTTAGTCCACAAGGATATTTTTATAGGCTTTAGAAGTAAAGTTTTAGGTACCCCCATAATATGTGTAATACTCACAACCTTCTTATGCAAGAGCTAATAAAGTTTAGGATATGTTTGAAATTGAGTTGCATCTATGCTTTACGTATTATTATAACAAGAAGACACATATCACGTCAACCTTAACATCCTTTTCGTAATAAAAAAAGAGGTTCTAAAAATCCTAATGAATTTACCAGTGAAAACCATTAAACTTAGGGAAAGACAAGGAATTCAAATATTAATGCTCTCAAAGCTTGTTAATGACTATACACATACAATCATCTTAACAAAAATTCCTAATAATTGGGTTACATAGAGAAAAACTTCATCAAAGCACAATGCCTCCTCCTAGTTTGCAATGCCTCTACAAATTACCTCTAGAGTTTCAACCGGAGAAGTCCCCACCCTTTCTCTATCTTTTTAAGAACCCTATCCTAAGATCCTCTCTCTTATTCCCCTAAACCCCCTCTTTATATCCTTATCCACAAAGGGTTTTAGGGAATATTCCATTGAATGTATAACTATTTTAATTCCATGTTACATTCCTGAGATTTGTGGGAATTATTATCAAATAATTCCTCATAGTAGCATTAAATCATACCACCACCATATTATCATTACTATGTCACTTTTATGAATAAATCCTTTCCCATATTTATTAAGTACATCATTTCCTTCATATTTTAAAAATATGACGTGGTCAAAGAATTTATGTTGATAAGACATTTTGAGGCACACATGTATCGACTACATTTCTAAGCGACACAATTTACACATATAATTAATTTTCAAATACAATTCATCTCAAGGCCATAGATTTTGTGAGGATATGACATTAATGGTGAAATGATTTCTCCCTGATATGTTAATTCAATAACCATTCCTACTAAATGTGACTTACTAATTTACCACTTAACCTCTTTTAATGTCCTTCACCATTTGTTTTCAGCCGACCATCCTACTTCCATGTCATCTCCAACATTGGACTTGAATCTTCTTCCCGGAGATCATGCCCACTTGGTGAGATTTTTAATTGACTTAGATGAAGAAAGCTTTCATTCTGCATATCCATAAGTATAACCGACCCTAGGGTTGGTCCTAATATTTCTTTATGATATGCTCTTGTCATTCCTACAAATTATGTTTGGATATTGTGTCCTTCATTTCCCATTTTCTCCATTTCAACATGGTTCATACAAAATATAATGTGGATACAAGGAAATTGAATTCCCTTTGTCTCGAGACACCACCTTTTTGATGAGGAAAATTGTTGGTGTTTAAATAAGAATTATTACTAACCCCTCACTTGAAAAAGGAAATCATAATGGCCAACCTTCTTCTTACTCAACATGGAGATGAAACCCCACAACTATACCAAAGGATGAAGCAAAGAAGCATCTGATGGACTTATTGGAAGCCCTTTCTGAAATGTGGTCCATGATAGGAACTCAAGCCTTGCACCTCAAGAAAATGAGAACCATGAGGGAATACTCTGTTAATAAGATTCCTCATTTCCCCATGTCTCATCTCTCTTCAGGTACAAAAACCAAAGAATATATAAGAGGGGGAAATTACCTTGCTTAATGGGTAAACTCGCATTAATAGAAAGTGAACTTTGTTCAATTGCTAAATAGACCAAGCCTAGGTACTCAAGAACTACTACAAATGGGCATGTTGCATGGGCCTTGGTATTTGAATTCTAGTTCGTGTTTGGCATGGTGGCCCATAATGAATTCATTCGACATAAGGATGACTTGCTGAAATGTAATCTAAAGCTTCCACGTGAAGATGAGCCTACAAAAGTTTTATTAATATGTATTTTTCTTTGTCAACCAATATATATTACATAACACCGGATACTCATATGTTTATATTTTGCGAGGACAGGGGCCTCTGAAATACAAACCTATTTTCTTTAATGTATCCATTTATTTGATTATTCTTTTTGTTTAAAATGCATGTCATGTGTACATATTGTTTCTTTTAAAATCATTTAGGTACATCTTGTAGCTACTTATTTTCTCTTCCTTACAACATGAGCAACCCTCGAAAGAAGAAAATTTCATCTCATGGCTACATTTTACACTTCACTCATAATTTTCACAAAATCATAAGAGGAATATGTAAGAACTCATTATCTTTCTCAACCTCGAACTTCATAAATCCATAGTTTCTTTACTTCTCTCTATTTCAATCAGATAGTCGAGCCAAAACAAAACCCCAAGACAATGTCACAACAAATCACTTGAAAATTGGGCCCTCGCATCTGAGATATTTTTCACTTTATAAACCCGGTAAGTATCTCTTCTCAAATGTTGAGGTCAAACTACTTCTTGTGTACATTCCCTAGTATGACCTAAAAATAGGAAACATTGTTTGTTCCTACTATGGAAGATGTAATCTAGGGTCGGTGTTCCAAGGAATTTTAGGGTTTAATTTTAGGTTAAGTCATGCACATTTTTGAAAACACTAACGTTGGGGTTTCTAGAGAAAACTCCACTCACCATACTCAAATTTATCCAAAAATTCAAAAGTCCCGACTTTGCATAAAAATGTAGTTTTTATTTACTTTAAGCATGCATATTTTTAAGCACCTTTGTATAAATGATAAGACTAAGTCCATACTCATCCATCCAAATT
The DNA here is from genome assembly GCA_018340775.1 of Taxus wallichiana var. yunnanensis. NCBI lineage: Eukaryota > Viridiplantae > Streptophyta > Pinopsida > Cupressales > Taxaceae > Taxus > Taxus wallichiana. Next base: position 181,561,978 of record CM031233.1, on the reverse strand, counting down.
TAGAAAAATAATCGAAGGAGAAATAATCCTTGAAATCAGCCCTCATTGATCTATCTTTTAACAACGGATTCAAGGGGCATAAAAAGCACTTGAAAAAAATGGTGGATATAAATGGGCACAAACATTGGCTCTAGCTCGAGGATGGACTCCTCTCACGGGTGTCCAAAGAACACTAGAAAAATAATATAAGAATAAGATAATTCACCTATCTAATGGGAAATAGATTCAAAAGTGTTCAGGCCACCACCACCATGAGAGAAAAACCCAACAACCCAAAATGAAGAGAAACCTAGAAAAAAAAAAAGCACACAACAATGCACTATATAAGAAAATTAATGGTGTCCAAAATCCAAAAACATTCATTAGGTTAGGGATATTATTCATATAGAAAATATTTCACTGAATTCAAGTACTATAGGGGTTGAGCCATAAAGACCAGACAAACCCTATCCATAGATATCTATATATATATATAGAACTATATATCTATAGGGGCCCACTACGAGAGCCATTATAATCCTCTAGGATCCTATATGATATTCCCTCATCCCTTCCAAAGACACAAGTTACCATGCCATCTCCTAAAGGTAATGATCACAATCATTTCAACTGAAACACATATTATCAATTGGTTTCCATCACCTAGAAACCCTTCATCTTGTAGAAGAAAAATCATGTCTCCATTCATACCCATAGGTATAATTTTCCATCTAGGAATAGTACATTCATAAACAATTCCCTTTCTAAAAACACCACATGATATATCAATCCTAGAACCCGTATGTGTTTCTCAAGATGTCTAATAAATTTCTCTTTTCCGAGTAGATAAATCTCCATTCATCCAATTCCTTTTAAACTCAACATAGGCATTAAGACAATGGTCAACATACTCACCTTTACTTGTATTTACCATACCTTCTTTTGAAGGGATATTATTTTTTCTTATTGTTATTTTCTTAAAAGTGGGGAACTAGAAAAAAATCCACACACACATCAGTCTCATTTTTTGAAGGGGAGGAACCAACCTGTATTTGTAACTCACAATCCTTAGGTGAAGTAACCTATTACATTCTAAAAAAAAATTGGGAGACAAGGATTATTAGATCACCTGATAAGGATATAAGGATCATGATCATATACCCTCTTCTTTACATGCCATCCCATACTAACATCCTCTCAAACAAAATTGAATCAATATCCTTATGCCTTTCATTGATGATGCACTATTGTTAACATTGCTACCAAATTGATGTTTTACTTTATTGAAGGTCATGAAACCATGTTTAGAGACATATAAGGATATCAACTCATCAACATTGATGCCTCCTAAAAATTTATACCATTGTTTGAGATGTTTCTCCTGTTCCATTATTACATACAAAAAAATGTCCTCTATTTAGGGGACATTTCCATTATATTTAGAAATCATTTCATCCTTAATCACATGAAAATTATTAGCATATGAAGTATAACCTATGTATTAAAACATTGTCTCAAAACTTTGATCAAATCCTAAAATAATCTAAAGAGAATATCCCAAAACTCATTAGCTATTTGGTCACATAAAGGTCAATGGACAATAACCCACCACTTTGGTTTACAAAACCATGTAATACATTTCTTCCTTTTGATCCCATTTTTGCTTTGTCAATACTGAGCTCATTTTCCACAACATAGGGGCATGGAGCATAAAAAATTTCACACTAGTCACAAGCTTAACCAATTTTATCATTCTTCTCAACACAATCATGAATCAATGTCTTAACACCGAACACATATTCTCGCAATGTGTCAATTTATTCATTCCTAAAACACATGAACCTTCTTCCCTCAACCAAATACAAGGCATCTTCATCATACCTATTGGTTTCTCAAACGTGCACCCACATCTCAGATATTGGAAGGGCCTAGGTGTTTGTTACCATAATGGAATCATCCCCAAGTTGTGGGACATTTTGCACTTGGGATGGATCTCTAGAGTATTCGGTTCCTTTATCTATTTCTACTCCTAGTGCTAAAGGGGAAACTAAGATAATAATGCCAAAGTACCAGGGATAAAAGGATAACATGGAAGAAAACTACACTAAAAGGTGATAGCACCAAAAAGAGGGATGAACACTATCTCTGTTCTAAGTAGGAATGAAAGAAATATGTGAACAGAGGCTAGGTAATAGTAGCATAGCCAAACACATATTTACAAGATCATTCTCAATGAGCATAATTAAATAAGGATCTATTAGGACCTAAAATGGCACAACCAACACACAACACAAAATAAAAAGGTAATAAGAAGGAATGAAAATAATGTTAGGATATAAAATATTCATAAAACAATGCTTCATTACTTCCACAAATGCACAAAGTTGTTATAATGGCATAGGAGTCGATATCCACATGCAAGAGCTAGATCTAGAGGTATGCAACTAAAAATATAGAAAGTATGGAGTCCTTAGGTAAATGTGCAAAGGATCCAGTCTCCAACATTATAAATGAGCCTAGATCTTACATTTATAGATGATTCCATGGAAGGAGAAGAGAAGGAAGGAAAAATCAAATTTAAAATACAACGACCAACAAGAAGCATTAAATGCATGAAAATCCATCTAGAGATTTGTGGAATACACTTCCCTAAGCCTATTTGGCATGTTGAAGAAGGAATTATGGTGGATCATATAAAATTAGGTGGTTGGAGCAATTAGATCTACTCATTAATGCTCATAGAGATGTTTTCCCATTTCTCACCTATTAGATCCAATAAAAATTTGAATTTGAATTTCTATAATCAGTAGTTGATATCAATAGCTCTATGACAAGTCCATGTGTGCCGATCTAAGCTCTATAGAAAAATATATGGCTTTAGAAGATTTCAAAGTTTTCAAAGACACGTAAAACACGTGGCAACTTAGTTGGTGAAATGATGGCCAATTGTGTAAATATTTTTCATTTCTGCGACATGTCACTCACTAAGTTGTTGCAAGGATTTGGTGCCTTGTTGGTGCACATTGACTGGTTACGTATGGTATACTAAAGCATGTCATAAGTTAACCTAGCACATAAGGGTGCAAAGGAGGGTGCAAGGAAAGGGCGCACATAAGAAATTAGAGGAAGGTGAAGAGGGACACACGCATGACATGCATGGGAAAAATGAGGCAAACTAGTGAGTAGAGAATGCATTATAAAGGCACAACCAATACAAAGTGATGGGTGTGGCACATGAGAGGGCCAAGGACTTAGCTATTTTTGAAACAAGTGTGAGATGTGCGTGTAGGGTTAAGAAGCTTCTTAGGAAGAAAGTGCAAGTGTATAAGGTGGGCACAAGGGAAGGATGGAAGATAGAAAAAATAAAAATAAAAGGAGAGAATAGGAAGTGCTTAAGGGTGCTTGAGGTAAAGAAGGGGTGCCAAGGGGAAAATGCAACCAAGGAGTTATGTCAATGAACTTTGAGTGGGTGCAGCCTTCATTAAGGAGCCGAGAGATAGAATATGTATACAAGCTACCAAATAACTAGGAGAGTTATTTGATAATAGTTTTGAAGAATTTCATGGCCATCTACTCGCTAGATGAAGGATACCAAGTATCATAAAGCATTCGTTGGGCATGGAGTCTTCTATGTAATGATGAGACTACCCCTTTTGTCACTTGAAAGATTGTTTCTCTATTCTCTTTTCTAAATCTTGCAAATCTGCTTTGAAAGGATTTATGCATTCTGAAAAGAAATGAAAAGAACATGGGAAAGAAGCACCTAAGAAGAAATAACTATGTACAAATGAACAATGTGCATGTAAAGCACTTGGATAAATTGAAACTACTCTAAAATATACAAAATGATGCAACAAACTTAATCGAAGGGTTTGAGATAGATCCCATTTTCTAGGATTTGCAGCACGAATCCATCAAGATGAGTTATCTCAAAAGAGTTATTCTTCTTCCAGGAACTAATGATGTATGGGCCACTCCAAATGGCATCAAACTTCTAATGATACCTGGTTCAAAGCTCTATCAATATTCCATTTTAAAACTAGGTCCCCAACCTTGAAATTTTAGGCTTGGAATTTATGTCAAACCATTTATTTGTTTCTTTCCAATGTTGTTCTAGCTTGATCATGGAAGATTTCTTTAGTTCTACAAGACCAACCAGCCTTTCCATTCTGATTTCTCTTTTTCTATGCCTTCAAATTGTAGAAAGTGCTAGGAAAATGTTGATTAATTTAACTCTAGTGTCAAAGGAAGGGTAACCTCTTTACCATAGACAAGATTTGTAAGGTGAAGTTCCTATTGAATTTTTAATTATGATTTTATGTGCCCAAACTACACATGAGACATTTGTATACCACTTTCTTTAGCTATTGTTCATTGTGCACTTCATGATTATGATCATGTTCTTGTTTGTTGATTCTACCAAACCATTTCCCTGAGGGTAATAGTTGGAAGAAGTCTTCAGGTAGATGTTCAAATTTAGTGCCCAATCAATGATTTTAGTACCAAGGAAGGATTTTGCATTATCAGAGATAATGGTTTGAGGAACACCAAATCTTATGACTATACCTTCGAGAAAGTGAAGGATGACTAACTAGGTGGATTGCTTGAGTGTGAAAACTTCTATCCATCTAGTGATGTAGTCTCTAGCTGTCAACACCCACTTATGTCTAATACTTGAAGGTAGATCGATCATGCCTTTGAATTTAAGACCCCATTTCACAAAAAGGCTGATCCGCTTGGATTGGTTGGAGGGGAAGCAATTCCACTCTTTTCTTTCTTACAAATAAAGTACATTCCTTTCATTTTTTGACCCATATATGTGCTTCTACAAATAAGGTAGGCCAAAAGATACTTTCCATTATGATCTTCATTGTTATAGTTTGGGAGAGAAGTGTCCACTAGAGAAATCCTAGTGAAATCCTGTCCTTTTTAGTCTGTGCCATTGATACTTCTTAACAACATGCCATCAAGATTCTTCTTTAAGATAATTCCATCAATCCACACATAAGGGATATATTGTAACCTTATATTTCTTCTCTTACTTTTTTAAAACCAGGAGTGTATGTGCCCTCGAAAGGAATATGACCATGTCCTTAATCTAGTCACATGCACTAGGATCGATATTCTGTTCAATTTCTACATGCGGGAGGTCCTCATCATAAATAATGAAACTGCATTTTCACTCTACCTATCCTTAGCAATCTTCCTATAGAGTGTGCTACCTCTTACTAGTTTTGTGGCCTCAATAGTCACATCATACTCCATGATGTTTTTCACCTATCATGCTATTTTCTCACTGATTTATGCTTCCATAATGAATTCTTTGACAAAATTGTGGGAGGATAACACCTTGATATGATTGGTGGCAAACATACTCTTGAATTTTTTGAGCGCGCGCATGATGGTGAAAATTTATTCCCCATGTGACTATACTTTAGATCATAATCCTTCATTTTCTTGCTAAATAAATCCACTGGTTGTTCTAGGCCTTGTTCATTTTCTTGTGTTAGGATAAAAATACACTTGCATCAACTCCATAAGCATAAATGATGAAATCCTTGGAATAGTCTGGATTGATGAGTGTTGATGTGCAAGCAATTTCTTGCTTGATCTTGTTGAATATTTCTCTTCCTTCTACTGTCCATCTAAAATGCTATGTTTTTCTTGAGCATTAAGGTGATGGGCCAAACCATTCCTACAAAGTTAGGGATAAAATGCCTACCAAAATTGATCTTTCCAAGGAAGGACTGTAGGTCCCTTTTGTGCATGGACAGGGGAAAGATCCAAGATGGTTGAGATGATCAATTGCGATGTCATCCTTTGAATCCACAAGGCCTAAGATATTTGCGTTGTATGACCACAAAATTGTACTTCTTGGGGTTAAGAGACACCCCAAAATTTCTACATCTCTCAAATACCTTTTCTAGGTGCACCATATGATTCATGCTCTGCTTTGAGAAGACTATTATGTCATCAAGGTAAACCATGATGAAATCGTTAATGTAACCATTGAAGGAAATATTGATGACACGTTGAAACATGGTGCCCGTATTTGATAGACCAAAGGGCATATTCTAATATTCATACATTCCCCACTTGGATGTAAAACTTGGTTTGAATTGATCATTTTCATTGACCAGGATCTGATTGAGACCCAGTATCCATCTAGCATGGAGAATCTATGTGTCACTATTAAACACTTGCTAGCTAGTGTTGTTCTCTGGAATGGATGGTCTCGATCACCATCTTGATGTGCTTTAGTATATCTTTTGACAAATTTCTCGGTGGGAGAAAACTATGAGCCAAGAATGGCCATTTGGCCAACTTCCTTACTCATTTTTTTCTAGCACAACATGTAGATTTATAACATCAAAGATCTCAAGGAGGTCCAAAATATATGCTTATAATATTTTAGAAGCTTATTCTTTATCTGGTATTTTTGGTAACACTGGTGGATAACCAATTATGTGTCCCAAAAGATCTTTAGTTCCTTAATTTTCTTCTTCTCGAATGAGCAAGCCATGCACCATCGTGCTTCATACTATGCCACATTATTGGAACATGTGAACTAAATCTTGTGTGCGAAGAACAATTTATCATCCTTAGGGAAATGAGATCCACTCCTTCTCCTACACCATTTATTTTTATGGATCTATCAAAGTAAAACTTCCATAGACCCAACTCAAATTTACCTTTCTTGAGCATGCACGAAAGCATAGCTTCTTCTTTAGAATGAAATAAGTACAAAGCATAATTTCATAATTTTCCAACTCTTTAGTTGATGGATCAAATTTATAGTGCCTCTCTAGCCACTCATCAAGTGCTAGGCTAGAAATAGAGGGTGGAAGAGACTCCTCTTCAGAATTTAATCTTGTTCATCTTGGATTAAATGGTTGGCTTGGAGAGGGATGAGACATATGACTATACATGATATGAAAATATAAGCTCGGGTTTTATGGTAAACCGGGTACCATACCTCATCTTAAGTAACATATGAAACCAATCGAAAGACAAGTAACTTCCCACTTTAGCAAGTAAAGTCTCTTAATAGACATACATCGAACAAAGGAGATAGGTTGATGATTGACACATCTTGAGTTATGGTTAGGCTTGAAATTCATGGAGGGTTAACTCAAGATCCTTGATTACTCTAAGGTGGTAACATTTGATCCATCAAGTTACAACACTTTTTTAGACAAAGGGTTATATTTTAGACTATTTTCTTAGGCATAAAATACATACTAAAACCTGATTCAATCATGTAATTATGCACTAGGTTCTTTCTATGATCAAGGACATGTAGAAGGTTGGGGTTTTAAAAAATTTACTTACTTTATTCTCCTCTTCTTTTTGGTAGATATTGATAGAAGTGTGTGGCTTATTCACAACTAGATCAATTCACGGAGTTGCGTCAGAGCTTCATGTAATAGGTCCTGTTAAGATGGGATAATCAACACATTAACATTTATGTTTGTCTTCTTCATCTAGTCAATAATGCTAAATGAAAGGTCACCTATCTTTTGTATTTGGGGAAAACATTCCTTATTGACTATTCAGAACAAAATCCTAGAGTTTAGCTAGAGCAGAGGCTTTACCTACCAAAGGAGGGGTGTGCACTGCTTTAGAAGGAGCTTTGCACAGGCCTTTTTGTAGGGAATGGGACCTACGTGCATGATTCTAACATTCTCTTATTATATCTTGTGTTGTTCACAAATTGAGCATGGTCTATTTACATCAACTACAGATCTGGTTGATTGTACAAAAGTCCTCCACACTAAAGAACATCAGATTTGCCTCTAGAGGAGTTTATTTTCTATCTAGGTTATTTGCTTCAAGGGAAACTATTGAAGGATCATAGGTTGAAGCATTCTAGATCATGTCGATTAGGCATGCTCAATATTCAAAAAATGATATTGACTATGAGGCATGTAGAAAGGGAAGCACCATTCTAACTCTTGTGCCAAATTATTTTGAATTAGAACAAATGCCTAAATTACACTAGGTGTGGGAAGAGAAGACGTGGGAGGAACAAATTTCAAGGGAAGTTGTGCATTGGGATTCCATTTATCTTTATGCTAGTTGGGCGCATCTTTGATTTCCATATTGATTCATCGAACCTAATTTCTTTGGCCATTTAGCTGATTAGAGCTACCTCTATAGGATTGTGCCCGTTGTTTTTCTAATGATATGAATATGTTTTTAAATTTCTAATCGGGGCCTTCAACTCTTCATCTTCCCTTTTCTATGCTTGAAGAGTAGGATGTTGAGGCAACTTGTTGCGTGATTTACTTAAGGAATAGGAAAAGGGGATACGAAGGAAGGGGGGCACTTGTGAAATTTTTGGGAACAAGGGCTTAGGCTATCTAGGAGCTATCTTTCATCCTTGAATAAGATTATTTTCTACCCTTACTGTAATACTATAAGTAGCTGGTAAATTCCTACCTCCCATGGATTATAACATAACTAAAATATCTCTATTGAGTTCTTTTAGATAATACAAGAAATCATACTAGGTTGTAGGTCTTACCACAAAAGGGATCCTATCCCAAGTCTTTTAAAATATGATGTTGACATCAATCATTTGATTATTGGGATCCCTACTTGTTGTCGATTGCTCCACTAGAGATAGGTGATCTGACTTATCTTCAAAGTATTTACAAAGAGTTATTCCCAGCTCATCCCAGGTGGTGATAGATCCAAGTCTTAGGCCTCGTACCATTGAAGTGCTTTACCTTTGAAAGAGGCTACAAGTATCTTGACTGCTACATCATCATGTGTGATCAGATAGAGTGAACACACATTTTCTACATCCTGGATATGCTCTTGAGGGGTGGCTTGATTCTCACCAATAAAGTATGGAATACTCTTTAGCACTCCATTTGGCATGTCATGTTACACCCAAGTAGCAAGGAACTTCCTCTGGAAAAGTTTACAAAGTTCGTAACCGGAGGTGGTGGCTGATGTGCCATTACAGGTGCATAGGATGTCTATTTTGAGGAGGAATTGAATGGGCATGATGCGCAGGAGATAGAGATGCCCACACATGAGATTTTGGAACAGGAATCTCCTCAGGGATAGTTGGAGGTATTCAAAATAATCTTCAGCTGCTGCACTTTTTCTTGTGTGCACTCTTCTCATGAAAGGCATTCGGACTACAAAAATAGAGGTTTTAAAATGTTAAGGGTCACAATATGTGTTCAAATGAGCCTCCAAAGGTTGTAATACTAAGTCCACACACCAGAACTTAAAGATATGAAATTTGAGCTTTCAATGATGGTCCCATTAGGCATGCCAATAACTATTGGTTACTCAAATGTGTAACCACGTCTCGGATCGTGGAAGGGCTAAGGTTTTGAGAGAGCACAATAGAACCATCCCCAAGTTCGGGACCTTGTGTGCTTGGGATGGATCTCTAAAGAAGGTCCGGTTCCTCTATCTGTTTCTCTGCTCTATCTGCTACTCCTGGTGATTAATAAAAACTAAGATAATAATGACACAGACCACGGATAAAAGGATAATAGTGAAAGTAAACTACACTAAAAGGAAATAACACCAAAAATATGGATAAACACTATCTTTTTTCGAGCGAGAATGAAAGGAAATGTGTTAAATGAGGCAAGGCACAAGTAGTATAGCTAAAAACATATTTACTAGATATTTCTCATGGAACACAACTAAATAAGGAACTACAGGGGACCTAAAATGGCACAACCAACACACAACGCAAAAGAAAAGGCAAAAGATGGAATGCAAAACACATTAGGATAGAGAATATTCATAAAATGATGCTTCTATTACTTCCAAAAATGCAAAGAGTTGTTACTGATGGCGTAGGAGGTCGATATCCACATCCAAGAGCTAGATATATAGGTCTACAACTCAAAATATAGAAAGTATGGACTCCTCAATAAAATGCGTAAGGATCCGTGAGTGTCCAACATAACAAATGAAGCTAGCTCTTAAATTTATAGATGAATTCATGGAAGGATAACGAAGGAGGGAAAATTGAATTTGAAATAAAACCACTACAAAGAAGCATTCAATGCCTATCCCGTGAGATGGTCATGGACTTATCTGTTTAAAGTAAGTGTGAGACACACACGGGTGAAAAAAAAGATTTTTAGAAAGAAAGAGAACGTGCACAAGGTGGGTGCAAGGGAAGGGTGAAACAAAAGGAAAATAAAAATGGAAGGAGAGAACAAGAAGCACATAAAAGCACTTGAGGAAAAGAAGGGGCGCCAAGGAAAACTATAACCAAGGAGTTGTGTCAACTAAACTGATCACGCACAACCTTCAATGAGGAGCTCAGAGCTAGAATATGTATACAAGTTACCCAAATAACTAGGAGATTTATTTGGATAAAAATAACCATAGAAAATGCAACATGGTAATCATTTAATTGATTTCCAAATAAAGTTACCATTTCCATCCATGAACAAACAAAGCTCTGAGGTAAAGAATTAAACTAGTCTCTATCATTTCCTTGCAGTGTTTACACAAATAACCTCATAAAAACATCTTCATAACTCACTTGGTATCCCCGCATCGGTTCCTAAAATACTACAAGATGTTACTCCACGAAATATCACCATATCTTTGAAATACAAGCAATGTTACTTTGAGTCCATTAGGGATCTGATGGGGGTATCTAGATATTTTCCTAAAGTCTAAGGGTTTGAATGAACTTGGTTTAAAAGGGACTTTAGAATGACAAAAATTCTTACCACTATCATATATACCCATTGAATGTTTCATAGAAAGCTATATTTTAAAGATAAATCTTCACCTCATAAGGTTCGGATGATATAATGGTAAACATTGAACAAAAATTCTAAACAAGACACATAAATTCAGTTGAACCTCATCAAAATGAAAAACCACTAGTCTACTATAATCAAAAGGATAACGTAGTCACCACTAGAGTGATAAATTTAGAAAAATAAATCATAAGAGATTATGAGAGTAAGTCATAAATGAAGATTCATTTTCAAATGTAATAAAGGATCAAAAAAGAAATCTAAATCATAAATCTAGATGAATACCCAAAGTAGTATGATTCTCGGAAATGGTGCCAGAAAGGTGTTGGCTCCCACATTTACCCCACAGGGAAGGGGAAGTGGAAATGTGGACATACATGGTTCTTTGGGTGACGGAGGGGGACACTCTGAAATGTCATCTTGTAGCCGGGCATGGATCTCCTCCTATCACCCATCCACCCTTCTCAAGGGAGTGATTGGGAGGCACTGAATAAAGGTGTGGCTGCTATCCCTACTACTTTTGACTATGAATTAGTTAGGGTTAGAGGATTCAAGAGTACATTCAACTAACATAAATCTTGGGGTGTGAAGTTAGGGTGATGTCTCAAAACTTTGAGAGAAACAAATCAAAATTGGGTGCGGTGACCAAATACAACGTTCACTCAAAAGAGTGGTCACTAATCACTATAATCACCTAAGAAATCGATAGAGAACACTAAGGGCAGTGTTGGTCCAAACCGTAGATTTATCCCAAATTTATTGCACAAGTTATATGCAAGTTGATGATGAGGGACCTCAGATCGGGGTGAGAACACATGAGATATATGAGTTGATAATGTGTTCTCCTAGGAATGTTGGTGGGATATAAATAGAGATATTATACCCATGCAATGAGTCAATATTTTTCTAAAAGTTATTACGATTCAAGTGGGAATAGAGATGAACCTGAATTACAGAGTAAGAAAGAAGGGGAGAAGATTTAGGAGTGACTTTTGGGAAAATATAGAAAATAAATTGTAACCATCACATGTTTCCACCTACTACATGAATGTGAGGGAAAAATGAATGAACCTCTCTAGGAAGGTTGTCATTCGTAGGGAAAGTTCCAAGAAAGCCAAGATCTAAATTCCTAGAAATCCAACTTAGTACAACTAAAGGAAGATCATCACATGAAAATTCATAGTAAATATTATTGATCAAGGGACCACAAATAAATTACAAGTCATACCCCAAATATTTCTTAATCCGTAGGGATACTTTTATAGGATTTAGAAGGGAAGTTTTCAAGTTCCCCGAAATTGTCAAATAATCACACCCTTCCTAAACAAGAGCTAAGAAAGTGGAGGATATTTTATAAACTGAGTTACAACCACTATTCAAATATAATTATAACAAAAATACACATATCACCTCAACCTTAACATCGTGTCACAATAAAACAAAGAGGTTTCATAAATCCTAATGAATTGTCTAGGTGAAACCCATTAAACCTAGGAAAAGACAAAGGAAACATATCTTAATGCTCTCAAATCCCATTAATGACTCTACACATGCAATCATATTCACAAAAATTTCTGATAATTTTGTTATATAGAGATTACATTCATCAAAGCATGATTCCTCCTCTTGGTTTGTAGTGCCTCTACAAAGTCCCTCCATTTTCCCCTAAAGAGCTTCCCCCTTTCTCCTTACTTTTCAAGAAACATATCCAAAGATTGTCTCTCTTCTTTCCCTTGAAACCCCCTCTTTATATCCTTATCCATCAAGGGTTTTAGGGAATATCCCATTGAATGTCTAACCGTTTTAATTCCATGTTACATTCAAAATATTTGTGAGAGTTATTGTCCAATAATTCCTCATAGTAACATTAAATCCTACCACTTCTAACTTATCATTAGTATGATAATTTTATGAATAAATCCTTTCCCATATTTATTAAGTACATCATTTCCTTCATATATGGATAAGATGACATGGTTGGCGAATTTATGATTATAAGAAATTTCTCAAGTTGCACATGTGCCGACTACATTTCTGCGACACACTTTACATGGATAATTAATTTTTAAATAAAATTCATCTCAAGGCCATAGATTTTGGGAGGATATGATATTAATGGAGAAATAATTTCTCCCTTATCTTTCAATTGAGAAACCATGCCTACTTAAATGTGACTTAATGATTTAACACTTTACCTCTTTGAATGTCCTTCACCAATTGTTTTTAGTTGACCATCCTGCTTTCATGTCATCTCTAACTCTTGGAATTGAATCTTCTTCTTGAGAGATTTTCCACTTGGGTGAGCATTTTCAGTTTACTTTGGGGTGAAAAATCTTTCATTCACCATATCCTCAGTATACCCAACCTTACCACCGTCCTCCTTATATTTCTTTACCATAGGTATGCTCTTATCTTTCCTACAACATCTTTCAAAATTGTGTCCTTTGTTTCTATTTTTAAAATCCTCTATTTCCACATGGTTTATCAAGATTATCATGTGGATGAAAGAAAATTGAAGTCCCTTTAGCTAAAACATCACCCTTTGTGTGATGGCGATCACTGGTGTTTAAATAAGGATTAGTACCAACCCTTAGTTTGATCAAGGAAATCATAATGCACAACCTTCTGCTTAACCAACATGGAGAGGAACACCCACCAATTGTACCAAATAGTGAAATAGAGAAGCATCTGATGAACTGAGAGGTAGTCATTGATGAAATGTGGTCCATGATAGGCACTCAAGCCTTTCCCATAAAAAAGGAGAACCATGAGGGAATACTCTATTAATAAGATTCATCATTTCCCCATGTCTCGACTCTCTTCATGTATGAAAACCAAAACATATATAAGAGGGGGAAATTCCCTACCTGAATGGGTAAACTCCCTAAAAGGAAATAAAAATTTGTCTAGTTGCTGAATGGACCGCGATTAAGGACTTAGGAATTCCTTGAAATAGGCATGTCATGGGGCTTAGTATCTAAAATCTAGTTCGTGTTTGGCATGGTGGCCCATGATGACTTTATTCAGTGCATGGATGACTTGCTGAAATGTATTCTAGAGCTTCCAAGTGATAATGAGCCTGCAGAAGTTTGATGCTTATGTATTTTTCTTTTGTCAACCAATCCATGTTTTATAACACTGTATACTCATATGTATATATTTTGCAAGGGTAGGGGCCCCTAAAATAGAACCCCATTTTATTTAATGTATTCATTACTTTGAGTATCCTTTCTATTTTAAAATGCACGTCATGTGTACATTTTTTTCTTTTAAAATAATTCAGTGTGTCTTTTAGCTACTTATTTTTTCTTCTTTAACTGAACACGAGCTCCATTAAAAGCACAAAATTTAATCTCATGGCTACATTTTACACTTCACTCATAATTTGCACAAAATCATGGGAGGAATACATAGGAACTTGTTATCTTTCTCACCCTCGAACTTTAGAAAAACCATAGTTTCTTTACTTTTCTCTATTTGGTCATATTATCGGCCCAAAACAAAACCCCCAGACCATGCCACAATAAATCACCGGAAAATCGGGCCCTCGTCTCGAGAAACTATTCACTTTATAAACTTGGGAAGTATCTCTTCTCATATGTTGAGGTCAAACACTGCTTGTTGTGTACATTCCCTGGTATGACACGAAAATAGGAAACATTGTTTGTTCTTACTATGGAAGATGTAATTTAGGTCAAAGTTTTGAGGAAAATTTACGGTCTATTGTTTGGTTAAGTCATGTAATTTCAAAACACTTAACTTTAGGGCTTCGAGACAAACCTACACTCACCATACTCACATTTATCCAAACACTTCCAAAGTCCCAACTTTTCATAAAAATGCAATATGGTCTTTACTTGAAGCATGTAGAATTTTAAGAACATTTGTAGCATCGATAAGACCAATCGCGTACTCATCCATCTATTATAGTAGACATAATAGGAAGGAGAAATATTCCTCAAAATCAATGCCTCATCGATATGTTTTCCGAAAAATAATTAAAGGGGTATAAAAGCACAAAAATGACATAGATATGTGGGTACCAACATGTTTAACTTGGCATTATTATTTTCTATTTTTATGATTGATAGGTGGACTAATAAGATTTTTTTTTCAAGGCTTTATATTCTTCAAAGTGGTGTCGTGGTGTTGTATGATAAGCGCAAAATATGTCATACTTTTATAAGGAAGGTTTCCATCCAAGGGGATTGAAGGTTTTATTGGAGGAAATGGTATGTTCGATGATTAAACATGATATTTAAATGTGTTTATGTAGTGTCCTTATAAAGCTTGTTTAGACGATAATGAAGTTGTGCGATTTTCATTTTATTATATGGTTTAGGGAGAGGATACACAGGTATGTTTTGAGTATGGGGCTTAGGTGTATTTTAATGTAGGGGTTTAGATTGGAAGATGGTGACCGGTAGTTTTGAATAAAATATAGTAATGTGGTATCCTTAGGTGTAGGTAGACACCCTAAAAATACATACCTTTTTCTAACATAGTTTCATCGCATTAAAATTAATTAAATTAATTATATCCTACAAGACTACATATTTTTAAAATTAATTAAAATAATTATGTCAAATAAATCATACCCCTTTAGAATTAATTAATTTAATTAATTCTAATTACACTTTAGTTATAATTCCCACACCCTTTGGGTAATTTAATTATACATTTATCTAATTAAATGGTTAATTATCCTATCACAATATATGAAAAATTAAATTAGTTTTTTTAATAACCCTATATATCTATTCACACTCCACTCCACTCCACTTCTACAACACATAATGGTGGGAACACGAAACCACGAAATAAAATATAAAAATCATTTCCCTATGTATGTATAACTATCTTCCCCTTGATCCATAAAATATAAAAATCATTTCCCTTTATAAATTATCTATATAATTATAGAAAAATCAAAATCCAATGGGATTTTCATTTTCACATGATATTCATTTCAAGGAAAATTTAATTATTAACAAGTAATCCATTCATTTTTAACTTTGATCTCTCTTTTGTTGCCAAATGGGATTACGCTAATTAATCATATCCATTCACTTTATTTCAGATTTGTTTTTCATTACAAAGAAATTAATATTGCACACACATGTTTTTTCATTTAGCATGCATGTGTGTGCAATATTGTTTCATGCATTTGTTTATCTCTCTTGTTTGTTTTAGCATCATTGTATATATTTACATATCATCTCTGTGCACATGCTATTGTTATCTATTAATGTTAATGCACTCAAGTACACGTGGTAGCATGCCCTCACTTTTTTTTTTATTTTTCTATATTTTTCAGCAAGTGTTTTCTTTTAACCTCTATTTTAGTGTTATTTCTTACTCATTTCGGGTAGGTTTGTTGTGATTAATTAATATAAGTTATTATTTTATTATTATCTTCCATTTATATCTAAACATAAAAAATTCATGTGTATGAGCTTCTCTCACACTTTTGTAAGTGATACGAGAATGAGAGACATGATTTTGTTTTTCATTGTTTTATCTTTTGTGTACCTCATGAAAAAATTCTAACAAATTTTTTGAAGGACATTCTTTATGAGGATTGTTCCTTAAAATACTAACTATAGGTTTCCTTTTTCATTGCTTTAAACAAACCCCTTTATCACCCTTTTATTACAACTTTTATTAAACTCTTTAATTAAATTTTCTAAAATGGGATTATTCTAAGATACCACTTATAATCGTGGGAAGTGCATAGCTAGGGTCCAAAAAAAACTTGACTAAGGAGTACCACAACAACCCCAAAGTATTTGGACGTTGAGTGAACTATCGATGAAACTCTAACCCCACCCAACTAATAAGTACACCTTTCTAAGATATTAGAGTAAATTATATCCATACTAGCCACCTTGGTTTAATCCTATAAGCGGGAGTAAAATTCATCTTTTCATATCAAGGGGAGTAAATTAAAGCCGAGAAACTACAAATAGTACCATGCTTACTCACATAGTTTATTGATATTTAGGAGGAGCAATTTATTGTAGTTAGCCACAACTTGATGAAGCCAATTTAAGTTAGAGGTCCACATTCCATAACCATCATTTTCATCAATTTTTCTTTTTATTTGTTAGTGAGTTTGTTCTCCACACTCATTATCATACAATCTCCATCTTCTATCTCTTTTTAAATCCTCCAAATACCTTTATTTTTACCCATATTAATCTCTTTTGGAATCCTCCAAATATCCTTCTTTTGGATTTTTCACTCTCTTTATGAATCTTCCAAATATCCCTCATTTGGATTTTTGATCATCTCCTTTTGAGACCTCCAAATATCCCTCATTTGGATTTTTATCATCTCCTTTTGAGAAAACCATCATTCGTAATCTAAGTCATAAAAAAACTTATCATTCATAGATATCTTATCATTCTCCTATGTCTTTTAGTTTGACATAAAAATATTTAAACTTTAAGCAATCGCCCATCTTATGGACCTATAAATTTAACATTCCCTTTGTTACATTTTAACCATCATCATTTCTAATCCTCTTCTTTCTACATTCATATTGTTATTTTATTACTCCCATTTTATTTGTAATCCTCATCTATCTTAACATTTTATTTTTTTAAGAGTTGAGCACATCAATCATGTATGTCGTCCTTTCCATCTTAGGATTCATGTTGCTATGGTTCGAGACATCAACTTTAATTTTCAACCTCCTCCGTTATATCATTCACTTTGATAGAGCTCTGGGTATGTTCAATATTTTAAAGTTTTCTTCCATCTTAGAATTCAATTTGCTAAGGGTTTCATTATTCAAAATTTCAAACCCATCTTCCATCTTAGCACTCAATTTTTGAAGGTTCGAGTTACGTTAATCTTCATCACTAAATATCTTCCATATTATCTTTCACTTTGTTAAGGGTTGACTAATAAATCACACCTTTCTTTATTCCTCCCCTCTTTTAAAAATGGTAGGAAAGAGGACATTGACATAATAGTCCCAAAAAGATAAGATGGAAATATTTTCCATTTTGGTTCTGAAGATGAGTACGAAGATCAATTTTAAGAACATCTATATAATATCTCTTTTGAAGAGAAATAACAAATCAAAATTATTTTACAAAAAGTAAAGACCAATTTTTTCTTCATCTCCTCATAATGGGAGTAAAATTACCTTCAAATTTTGATGATGACATTTTGAAAACCTTACAAGGTCAACCTAAATCCAAAAATAATACACAACTTGAGAAAAATAACCATGATGAAATCATGTCAAATGACAGAATGAAAATAATAAAGGTAAATCTAGTGCTTCATCCTCCAAGCCAAATATAGCCTTGATCGATCAAATTAATGTAATGTTCAAAAATTGGCTCTAATATATTTTAAAGTCACTAAAAACACCAATGAAAAATAATAAAAGAAGAAAAGTCCATCCAACACTCATCCTGAAATAGTTAATGAAAAAAATTCAAAACTTGACAACATCCCACAAACTAATTCACCATTTACTTAAGAATGGAAATTGCTTAAAGGAAATGTTTCACTTATGTAACAATAATGCAAACAATTCAATTTTGATTAATTGTTTCATTACCCTTTCGATAAGGACATCTTACACACACCCTTCCCAAGATCTTTTAAGATGCCCAAATTTGAAAAATACAAGGGAAAAATTATCCATGAGAGCATATTAAGGAATTCTTCATGGCATGCGAGGAATTTGCATCTAATGACATCTTTCTATTATTATTATTTCCTATAAGTCTGGGAGGATAAGCCTTGGATTGGTTCTTACACCTTCCAAAGGGATCGATAACCATTTTTGCGGACCTCTCGAGAAAGTATGTTTAACACTTTTCCTTTAACCTCAACTCAAAATCATAGTGATGTATTTTTGTAATGCAAAATAATGACCAAACAAAAATATTTTCATCATTTTCAGAATAATTGATGAAATCACAATTCAGGTTCCCATGTTCATTTCCTAAAAAAACCATGTCAAGATCATCATACCAAACTTTAACAATGATTTTACCTTTTACATGTAGATGCATTTCCTCTATAGTTTTGAGGAAGTTATGTAAAAATTAACTCAAATAGAAAAGGCCCTCATTCCAAAAGGATTGATCAAGCCTCATTCTAAAGATAATGGGAATAATAATACCCAAAATATAACTCATGTTTATAAATCTAAGTACATCAATTGTAAGTGTGATGATGTCAATAATGGTGTCACATAAAATTGAAATATTCATAACATTCAAAAATAAACTAAGTCAAAAAATTCATAACCATTGATAATTCTCTTTTGAAACTCATCTTTAAAAGGTTTGAAGTTAAGTTGTCTTTTCCTGAAGATATCACACAAGCCTAGCTGTAATGGAAGCCTCCTTTTAAACATGTTTTTCTTTACAGGTTTTGAAAATTATTTTCCCTCACACCATATGGAGAATCTGGAAATCCCGAAACTTGATCATCTTCAGAGATACCAACAAGAGCATCAAAAGTATCCTCAATGAAATCACAATGGTTGTGAAAGAAAATATCTTGAAATTTAAACCTAAAAAAAATCCACATATCCCCGGAGGAGGTCAAATATCTTAAGGCATGGAATATTTATCTATAATAGTGTATTGTCCCCCATCTAAAGCATTCGAAGCGTCTATCGTATAATGGATTTCCCTTTACAAGGATGGTATAAGATGAATTTTGATGGTTCCTCCAAAGAAAACCCTGGTCTAGCTTGAGGAGGTGGTTTGATCAGAAATCACAAGGGTCATCTTATTACAACATATGTTGGTCCCCTGGGTAAGCAAACTAACCACTACTCTGAGGCTCTAGCTACACTCTGGGGAATCATAATTGCTAAGAATCTCAACATGGGAAACATAATCATCAAAGGTGACTCAATGAATATTATCAACATTCTCACTAAATCCTTAAATCCTTATTAGACCATCAGGTATTTCATTAATGAAGCTCATAACTTATGCAATACATCATTTTCAAACATGTGTAGACGAAGGTAAAAATATGTAGATTTACTTGCAAATATTGGAGTTTGTAGAAATGATTACAAAGAGTGGCATGATATTAATGACACTCCTACCGAAGTTAGAAACATCATTTCAAATGAAATGAATTCACTCATTAGTACACCTCAACCGATGGGGAAAACATGTGTGCAATCCCAAAGCTAGATCTCAATGGCATTTTGGGCATGCCTGAATTTATTCTTCCATGTTCTCAAAAATTGATCACACAAAAATTTTTAGGGAGAAAGAAGAATTTTATTTCTTCTTCACACATGCATACAAAGGGTTGTCAAAGGGTTGTTGGGAAGTCTCGTTGTTCACAAATTTTAGTTTGATTTTGTGAATTCTTAGATATTTTTTAGAATGGGTAGTGTCCTTTACTATGTGGAAGCTAAATTTGATCCCCAATGAGAAGAACAAATTGAGATTTGGGAGACCATTAATATGGAGGGATTCACTAATTTCATCCAACACATAAAAGGACATGACCAATATATATCCATTCAATTCGTGGAGAATTAGAATCACTTTGTAATGTCTCATTTGGAGATAAGAGCCTCCAAATCATTAGGAATTCATATCTTTTATTACCTGTCTTAGTATGGAAGGGAATAAATAATTCAGAACAAAATGGATAAGGAAGCAGAAGAAATGTTGTTTGGATGATGGAGAAATGCTCGACATAAAAAAGAGGGCATTATAGTTTCTTCTATCCTATAGCCGTATGATGAGGTGACACGGATGATGGTACACTATGTCACTTTAGAAGGGATATTCTCCACCATTCCGCAGTATCATCTAGTCTTGCTCAACCACTTTAGGCACAAGGTGAAGGTAAGCCTCTCCTACTACATTCTAAAGTCAATGGAAAAATCCATTCTTGAAGTTTAGGGCCATAAGAGGACTATCCCTCTCCATCAGGGTGTCATATATCTCATTAGTCAGTACATGTCTAGTGTTTTTGGCAATGAACCATGCCCTGTTGTGGTTTCTCCCCTCCCCAAACAAACCCATATTTGATCTAAAAATATAATGTATAGAGACCACATCTCCGAGCCACCCCAAAAAGGGTTCTAACAACAAGAAAGGCAAGGAATTTTAGGCTTTAGCATCAAGGGTGAAGAAATTGTGGTAGATGATAGCCCCCTTTTTTTCCCCAATATTGATGTTGGCACTAGTTTGGAAAATAAATTTAACATGTAGGCTTGTGTGGTTAAAACCCCTCGTAGAAAATGTAGATTTACTAATTAAGTCTCTATTAAAGAGAAAACCTCATACCCCAACGCAAGCCTTAAAGATGAAATTATTGCTTTGTAAACCTAGTTTAAGATGCTTGAGGAAACGTGATTTCTTGGGTATGCAAAATTAATGGACCTTATACAAGTACAAATCCTAAAAATATGTGACTCTAGAGGTGTCCCGAACATGGCTTCAAAGAATGGAAATATTACAAGAAAGTTTAAGGCATCAAACTGGGATCCCACCATCTCCATTTCCCTCAAACTCTACCGAATTTTAGGGTGGCTATCAAAGTTTTTAACAAGTTTATTGGTTAATGTTGTTGGTTCATTATACTCGGTGCATCAGTTTTTGTGTTGTTGTATAGCTGTCATTTTGCGAATCGATTTTCTATTTGTGGGTGATTTGTAGGTAGTTGACCCCTGCCTTTTCTTTTTACCACTTTTTCCTCTTTTGGTTGGGGTGTGGACCCCACATATCAAAAAAAAACATTGTTTTAATTTTCTTATCTTGATTATTGAGCCTTTTGTTGTAAACTTGGTAAGGTCCCTCTAAAGTCTTTTACAAATAATAATAATAAAATCATAACTATTACAAAAAGATATTATCCTCCTCCTCATGATTACAAATGATGATAATATACAACATTGGGAAAGAATCTTTCTAGTGTCTTATAGAAACAATAAAGTGCAAATATGGTCATTAAATAGACAGATGCAAGAAAATTCACAACTACATCTAAGACCTCATTGAAAACATAAACATAGTTTTCAAAGACCTAACACCAAATAAAATACCCAATCATGATATAAAGGTGTTTTCCAATCCATTCCTAAGCATGGTACAAATGGAAAATCTCTCAATAGGGTCAATCTTCGAACAACTTCACTTGTAACTCCATCATATCATTTATCATAGACACTACTCCACGCAAAGTTTAAATTCAGTTTATACCCCTTATATAAAGTATTAATATTTCTTTTTATAAATTAGAAAAGAATAATATGATCAAATATCCAATCACAAGACCTTTATTTTAATGGAACCCAAGTCTAAGTGGCATAAAAATCAGAGTATTGTGAATTTCACCACATTGAAGGCCAAGTTATGGATCATTATTCAATTATATGACATTATGTACATGAATTAACTAATGATGCATTCATTTCTATAGAACACGATAACAAATCTATCAAAATTGTAAACACGTCTGCTACCACAAGTTCTAGTGAAGAGTTAAACATTGTAAAAACTCTTTAAATGATAAAAATCAATGATATCTAGATGACAAGGGTCAAGGATATATAAACTAAAACCAATAAATCTACCTTCTGGATGCTCTTCCATTAGTACAATCGTAAATTAAAAGTGATTCATGAAAATTTCCTCAAACAGATAATGATAACTTGAGCATGATTCAAGATTCCTTCACAACCCATGATACAAATGAATACTCTAAAGAATAAGTTCAATCATCAACAACCATAGATATTTATTCTACCCTTTGAATGCTAAATCCTATTCCTAAGAAAACTATTCTTGTTATTAAGAAATAATAAAAAAGTGTTTGGACATTGGCAACAATGCATCCTTTTATGTTTATAATACCTCAAACTATCAATCTTAAATTTAATAATTTTTTACAATAATTATTTGATGTACAATTTGGTTTTGTTTTAAAAAACATTATTAAATAGTCAACAATGATTCATACATGAGAATACATCCATATGCGTGTACTCCACAGGTACATATTCCTAGGGGTATCCTCACACAACTATTTACCTCTTTAATGGAAAATGTATCACCAAACAAATTAATGCAACACCCGAAAGGGGTAATATTGAATTTTTTTAATTTATAGCCTATAATATGCCTTGGATTCCCATCTATGTATCAATCCTTTCCTCACATAATTCCATTCATTACTAAAGGCCATATTGATGTAAATACTCTTTCAACGAGTTGATAATATAAATCTTCCATTCAACCTACATTGAAATCATTGACCAATGTATTGAGAATATTAATTTCAACATATTATACGCATTGAAAAATTTCCTCTAATACAATATATGTTTTTGATCTCATCATACAATTATCCAATCAACTTATTGACTTGGATTTCATCCTCCCAAGTCTCGTACATCAATCATTGTCAAATTTTTTTATTCACTTAGACCTCGTATAAAAAAATAACATAAATTAGGACTCATTGAATCTTATGATTTTCTTTATTATCTTAAAATCATCCACCTAAGTCTCATAAATCATGACTCATCAAATCAAGGGTACGTGAAAATCCTTCTAGTTACTCCATTGACTTGGACCTCATTGGCCCAAGTATCTTAAATAAGCACCATTCATAATTCCTAAACATGGAATTATTGCATTTTGATAAGTCCAATGGATACTATCATCCGCAAAATATAGAAAAGTAGAAAACCCATTAAAAGAGAATACAAATCCAAATAAACCCCATCATCAATGTATTATACAAAAATTGACAATGTAAAAGAAAAACATCTTCTTCCAAGGGTTCTCTTTGTAGTAGGGAGGATTCTTGTAAGGTCAATTCATTTAACAAACAATTTTATTTGTTTCCCCAATTGGTGGATATTTAATCATAACATCATCTCTCCACATTCTTCTCCTATATTACATAGATTAATATTGCTCATCTTAGTTATTGTGTGTTTTATCCTTGTTATAGTTTTAGAATCCTAGATAATTTTACGTATGGTTTTATTTATAAACTTATGGACATAAAATCCTCCGTTGAAACAAGTAATCACTTTAACAAAAACTAAACTTTTGTACCTATATCATTTGACCATTCATTTCTATCTAAAGTGTTTAACTCTTATGTCCAACTAGTCATATGAGGCTAAGGTTTATGGAAAGAATGTTCATTCCCAACAAATATCAAATATCAAAATAAAAATGAAAAATCAATCTAGATTCAAAATATATATATATATATATATATATCATTGTGCCTTTCATTCTTCACATTCTTCGTTGATGATCCCATACTTATTACTAGTAGTATGAGACTTAGAATTTAGGTTTTTATCCTTACTCTCCTATATTTTATCTTTGGTGTTAAGAACTTGCTTCTTCTTTTGGTGGCATAGGGAAATATATAGGGGGTCATTTGAAAAATATAACAAAATAAAGCCTTCTTAAAATATGAATTTATGGTGCTTAATCACACACATCCCAAGAAGTTTCCCATGTTAAGAGAGACAACAATTCCTTCACATGTATTTTGTCAATCAAGAGACCATCAATGGATTTAGGTCTATTCAAAACTATAACTTGAATCATCTTGGAATTAGTTAGGTAATATTGACTTGAGATGAGTCACATTTTCCAGGATGGATCATTATTACACCTTATTTCCTATCATCCATCATCATCATTTTCATATCATTATTCTCCCAGTTCTCACTTCATTCTTAGATCTTGGTGATGGAAGCTTTCATCTTCGTAATTTCATGGAGTCACTTTTGGAGTGAGATATCCTATAATCATATCATCTACATTCAACCTATGGAATGAAATTACTATAATTATTTTAACATGAGTTCAAATGATGTGTCATTTTACCGAGTCAAAAATATAAAAACATTCAAATATGTTTTAAAAATTAGAAAAATTAAAAAAATTCAAATTTGTTCAAAAACTCAAAAACATTCATATATGTTCCAAAATCCAAAAACATTTAAATATGTTAAAAATCTATACACATTATAAAACTTGCAAAAACCAAAAATAGTATATAATTGAAAAAAAAGTAAAACATTTAAAAATGTTTGACAAAATCTTAGCAACTAAATAACATGGTTCAAAAATATCACCCTTTGAAGAAAATCCTCACCGACCATTCGAGATCATGTTGGAGTACTCTTTTTCTTTCTCGTGGCATATATCTATGCTCAAAGAACAAAACAATCCATTACCCTTTGAAAATATAAATTTTCTTCTCGTGCATTTGGTTTAAATCTAGTACAAATCAAACACCAATGGGATTATGAGATTAATTTTTAGTATTTAAGATCACTCCACTCTTTAGCGAATCCAATCATCTTGTGTTTCTAGATATCACTTGATGAAAGTCATATATGTTAAATTCTTCAATGTGGAACACATTATGGTTATCATTATTGTAAATTTTTTATAATGTTGTAGTTTTTCAAAATTGTGATGATTCTTTTGTCGAATGTTATTTTTTTGCACTATGTTATTGTAAATTCTAATTGTAGATAAATTTTTAACATGTTACTTCACATCTCACTTTTATGTACATAGTTCATGTTTATATTGGGTTAATTTAAAATATTTTTGTTGTTTCTTTGATTCACTTGTAAGTATTGTGTTATCATCCTAGTTTATAAAATAATCCTTCACCAAAATTCAAAAAAAAAAAACCATATAATCACAAAAAATCATAAAAATTCGCAAACAAAGGAAAATATTTCAGCAATATGACATAATCTTGATAAAATCACACTTTTAACTACTATCCTAGTGATTGTTCGAATATTATAACTATCATGCTACATTCTTCCATTTGTATGGTAATATTTGTGCTTAGGGTAAGTTAAGTCAATTGCTTTTACTTTGAAATACATATTCGCTCTGAAAAATTTTAACTTTAAGATCAATATTTAATAGATATCCAACAAGAGAGTGATTAGGAGTGTGTTAGATTACTCTTCTCTTTGGTATGATCCTATTCCCTTGATTTTCAAAGTTTATTGACAAATTGTTATATTTTTGAAGTTGTGTTGTGTTTTTATCTTACTTTCTGGACCAATTACATGTATTTCATTTTCATGTCGGCTTCCTTATAGTCATGGTGCATAATTTTATATTGTATATAGGGTTTTTTTCATTTCTA
Organism: Taxus wallichiana var. yunnanensis; assembly: GCA_018340775.1. Taxonomy (NCBI): domain Eukaryota; kingdom Viridiplantae; phylum Streptophyta; class Pinopsida; order Cupressales; family Taxaceae; genus Taxus; species Taxus wallichiana. The sequence goes on along the minus strand of CM031233.1, from coordinate 181,536,077 downwards.
TATTTTATTTATTGTGAAGTTTATTTTTCTACACACAACAAGATAAACATCTTGACTATTTTATAATCATGGTGATAATTGTATTGTGTAAACAAAAAGTTTCCTCTAAATTTAACTCTTTGAATGATATTCACGCTATGAGAACAATCCATATTATCCTCCTTTACACTACTTATCTTCTTCCTATCAAGTGGTTCTCCATGGTTTTTTTGCATCCCCCACCTACTTGAGGGGTTATTCCCTTACCATTCTACTCAGTGGTACATCCAAATGCTTCACTTCCTTTCACTCACTAGTTTGCATTTGTCTACTATATTTAAAATGTTATTGCTTCATAATAACACTTTAAAGATGGAATATGTAGACACCCTAAAAATACGTACTTATTTCTAGCCTTTATTCATCCCATTAGAATTAGTTAAATTAATTCTTTCCTACTAGACTACATCCTATAGAATGAACTAAATTAATTCTATCATTTAAATCATAACCCTTAAAAATAATTAATTTAATAGTATTACCTTTATTTCCATTTTAGAGTTAATTAAATGAATTATAATTACACTTTAGTTATAATTCCCACACACTTTAGCTAATTTAATTAAATATTTATTCAAGTAAATGGTTAATCATCATGCCACAATTTATAAATAATTAAATTAGTTATTTAAATAATCATATTTATCTACTCACACTCCACTCCACCCCACTTATAGAAAACTAGAATGATGGGGAGAAAAAGTTACACGTCACCAACCATCTTCCCATACAAAATCTGAAAATTCATTTCCCCCACAAAGATATAATTGCACAAATACTATCTAATGGCTATTTCAGGAAATTATAATTATGAACTTGTAACCCATTAAAAACTTGATCCAATATTCATGTCCTCATCCTCATTTATTAAAAGAAAGATATTCCTTTGTAAATTATCATTGGAATCTTTGTGTAATTGTAGCCATCTTATGCCAAAATTTCCATGTGCATTCTCATGTCTATTTGTTCATAGAATTTACATTTATGCATTTGGAGAACTTTTACGAGAAACCAAAATCCTTTCAATTAAAATATTCTACAAGGTGAAGACTTTCACAATCTTACGTGAGGTTTACAAGGAAACTATTAGAAAGAGGTATATTATTTACTTTTTTATCTTTCACTTCTAATGATATTTTCACTAGTCACATTGTGCTTATTTTGGGTTTATCTCGTACCAACTATGACTTCTTGTGTGCATGACTTGCTAATTGTTGTATAGGACTATAAATATGTTTTATGGAGTGTTGAGGAACCTCATCCTTGGGGGAATGCTTATGAATTTGACAATGGGATTTTTTCTGAATACCCCAAGAGATAAGATCAGAATATATGTGGGAGTGGCTATTTTTATTGAATTATACATTGTTTTTCCATGGGTATTTCTAGTAAAATATCAAGGAAATTTGTTCATTAAAATTATGCTTCATACAAAGATTTCGATTATCAAGACTATGGGAGCTGATTGATGGTATTGATAACATGAGTGATAGGATTCTATGGTCATGAGGCGTTAAGATGGAATGTGCTACTAGTCAAGGGATGGTTTGAAAAAGTTTTTTTAATACATCCAAGGGTTTATTAGGGGTTTTATGTGGATTGTTTAGTTATAGGTAACTCTACAAATAAAATTTGACATACGACATTCAATCGCACTTGACCTCCCGAGGTTGTACTAGGATGGTCAATGTGGAATGTGTGGATGGATACAAGTAGTTAAATTTGGTATGTGAACGAAAATGTATGGGAATGGGATAAACAAGTTATCAAGGAAAAATAATGTCCTCGATGTGCAATATCGAGATCTACTCATCAAGGGCAAGGAAGGCCCTTCTAACCTGAATGGGTCTAATGGATGGGTTGAAAAGAATAGCCACACAAACATTTAAATCAATGTTGAGCTCATGTGTAAATACTCTCCACTGGCTATTGGATTCATAAAAACTAATGACTTCCTCGTAAAAATTTGTAAGAAAAGGTCATGGAATAAATGAGAGAGAGGCGTGGTTCCACTACGTTTATGGATAGTTAGCTCGTTCACCAAAAATGGAAAATCTCTATAAGAGTCCCTATTTAGAACATTAAACTATCTAACAAGATATGGCAGATGTGGGGATGTTCTAAAAACCAATGAACGTAAATCAATGTTTAAGTCTATTTAGTCTTCGAGCATATTCACTTAGGGGACAACAAGATCAATTGTTAAAATTTCTCTGGTCATGGTCCGGAAATGGTCATGTGTGCATATTTGCAATTTAATCTATGAAAGATAATAACAAGATAATCTAAAAATATAAAAGATACACTATGTTTTTTTAATTTTCCAATTTAAAATAAATAAAGCAAAGAGAAGCAATTAATGTAATAAAAGAATTTTTTTATTTTTTTGGAATAATAGTGCGTAAAAAGAAATGAGGAAATTTCTAGTAATTTAATTAATTAATCCTAAAACAAATAAACAATCGGATGTAGTTGTTTATCTGTGAAAAATAAATCTAATCTATTCTAAACAATTATAGTTTCTCTAAACTATGGATGTGAACCAAAATCCTCTACATTACCTCAAAGTCATGAGAAGAAATCAGAACTTCTCGAGATTTTTTTCTTCCCCTACAAGTTCCCTAGTGAAAGTAAAGAAGGATTTTATGGAGGATATTCTAAATTAAATGATGCTTCAGTTGATTTCTAAATTAACACAGAATCTTTCTTCCAGAATCACCTCTTTGCAAATCTATAGAGATAGGAAAAGGAAGTTATCTATCCTAAGAAATATTTGTTGAAGGAAATGATCTACTGTAGCTATTCAATGATTGCAAAAATGAAAATGGAAATACACTTTATACTATACTAAATAATATTCATAAATAGTTCACAAACAAAGAATTAAAGAAATTCTTAAAACCAAATACAACCCCAACTTGGTAATTGCAGCTTATGGAAATCTAATTGTGGTGTGCTTTTGTGTCCTCTCAGTATTATTTTCCGACCTTCATTGTCCACGTGATTCTAGGAGCTAGGAATGCAGAGGAAGTTAGAAGAATGTGTTGGAGAAAGTAATGGCTTAATGGGTAATCTGGTGGCACTTCTAGCGAGGCATATCATCAATGCAAGTAGATAAATCTTGATTGTGTAATATTGAGAATTATTGTAGCATCATAACATAATAATACACAAAAATCATTATCCCAACCATTTGTTTCAAAAGAGGTGATGGTTTTATAGAACGTTAGCTAGGTTGTGGACTATGGGACTATGCCACACAAGACATGAAGGGGAAGTTAAACAATCAATCAACAATTACAAGTGAAAGAGGCGATTTCCACAAGTCGGACATGCTTAAAATTAACTAAAACTATTGAGAAATGTGTTTTATAAGTGAAGTAAAGTGAAGCAACATGTGTTTAATTTACACATGAATACTTCCAAAACATTCACAATGGATCGTCATCTCCCTATGCAGGGAGGTGTTTACATGACCACCTCCCTACCAAGGAAGTGGTTACAAAATTGCTGCCATGTGCAACATGGTGGTTACAAAACCACCACCATGTGCAGGGCGGTGGTTACAAGAGCGCCGCTTTGCTAGGGCGGAAGTTACAAACCTCTACCCTACCTTAGTGGCGATTAGAGGACCGCAACCAAGGAAGGTTTTCTATCTAGAGGAAAAAGCTAAGGAGAAATGATGTAGGAAGCTATAGAAAAGCAGAAATTGCTAAGGGTAAACTAGGCTATAAATATAAGTTGCAAAGAGGTTAAGGATCTCTAATTTTTTTTGAAATGACATGAATGATCATTGAGGAATTTGAACCATATTTTGACAATGTAACATGTGCAAATTTGGTTTCATTCATATTTCCCCCTGGAGAAACATTCTATCCATGAATAGGTGTAAAATGTAGAGTCTAAGTATGGAGCTATACATGACATGCATGACACGCTGTCATAATGTCTCCATCCAACCTCCCATTACCTACAAGACAAAAGAAAAACTCAAGTTTAGATAGACATGATATCAAAAATAATCACTAAGAAAAACGAAAAGATTACTTACGATCTGTGAGTATAGAAGTATACCTACACCAGTGCTCCAGCCTTATAAAGCATATACACTCAAAATGAAGTTAAAACAAAGCATATATAACCAAACCATTCATTTTAAAATTCATTTACACATATCCTCATTGTGATTTTGGAGCTCTGGATTATCAAATCACCATTTCGAGTGATATTATTTCCAAAATGGTGACTATGATTACATAATCATGGCCCTACGAGTGAGAAATTGAGTGGAAAAGACAAATCTTAGTATTCTAGCATTTGTTTATTTGAAACCTAAAATGTAATTTTTAAAAAATATGACCCTAGCGGGGTTATTTTTGAAATTTATTGTGTTAAAATGTTCCTAGGAGGTTGTTTAGGTGGTTCTATCTTTTTCTTCTTTGAAAAATGTTTTTTTTTTTTTTTTTAGTTTTTGGGTCAATAGGGGGCATGTTGTCCATTCTAGACATGACCACCCTCTGCCAGGGTGGAAATTAAAAAATTTCCGCCTTACTCAAGGTGAAATTCCTAGAATTGACACGAAATTACAAAACCACCTCCCCTGCATAGGGTGGCGGTTTGTAATTGTCAAGGAAGAGAGAAATTTTGACCCACTTATACTCTTTTTTATTTTATTATATGTTGTTTTGTGATTTTTTCTATGAGCTTACCTATTGAAATACATTGTTAGCTTTCTCATTTTTTGTGTTTTATTAAATGCAAAAGGATTTATACTAAGAGAGTGTTATTAGATTCTAGGTATTATTTCTCAATTGTCTTAGGAAAATATGGACTTATTAAACTCGAGCTTGGTTATGGAGGATATCTCAGGTACCACACATAGCACCAGCTAGGAAGATTTTATTTGATTTACTATCTTATTGGGATGTGGACTAGAACACTTTTTAGTTTCAAGGTGATATAGAGAGAGTAGAGATTACTCTAAAGGATGTTTACAGGATCCTTGGTGAGCCTACGTGATCTGGTAGATGTTTAACATTGGAGAGTGTAGGTAAATGTACAAATAGATCTAGTCATTGGGCATCTTATATGGGGCATGATGGGGAATCATCGGGCACCAAGCTGGGTATGCGATTCTATCTGTTTCCTCCACACCTATATATACACGATGCGAGGTCATCATTTTTATCTTGGCTTTGTGTTTAGTAGGAGACAAGGGTGGGGACAAGCTCTTATAATTTTGATTTGATCATAATGCAAATTGAGTAGTATGGGAGTATATTTTCACAGGGTGTGGATATTTTTAGGACTACATACCATGACCTCTACCGAGTGTTGAGGCTATATGGGAATTAACTAAGCCATCCTTCTTTAGTGATGTGCTAGGTGTATGAGCGATCATACCCGATCGAGGGGAGTTGGTATACAAGATCAAGAAACCATTAGGGACATAAGATGAATAGGCTTGTCAGTTCTTACATGGCCACACCACACCGCTTCTAAATTGATGACAACTGATTTTATTATGAGACCCTACTAGGAGATGATCTGATTGTGGTGTCGAAAGGGAATATCCTAATTGCATGTGCTACCACTTCATAGTTAATTTACAAATGAGTGATGGTGGAGGCCTACCCTACCACTAGAGTACCCTAAAAATTTGGGTTACCCTACGATGATGCTCTTCCTTCCATGCCTATTGTCTAAGAGAGTGTTAGAGAGACACGAGATGGCCCCAAGGGCCGACATGGATGGATAGTGGTGAAAACGGGAGTACATATCTCTATGGAGAAGGTCCGAGATCCCATATAACCTAGTGATCTTCTACAGATTGAGGCCACACCCACACACATTAGGGAGGATGATAAGGATGCCAACACAGCCATAGATACAATGATTGAGGGTGAGTTTGGTGAGGAGATGAGTGAGGAGGTTAGAGAAGAGGGTGTGATGAGGACGTGAGGACAATGATATAGAGAGGGTGGGTTACAAAGGAGATCTCCATGGAAAAGAGAGAGGAGGAGGAGAAGGAGAAGGAGACTCGGTTTCTAAGAAGGCACTTCCTCATGAGGGAGGTGGCAATGAGCATTCCTCGATGGACTAGCTCATCACCTCAAGAGAGAGGGAGGCTCAAGAGGTACCTATAGTATCTCAACCACCACCAGTTACACTAGCTGATCCTACCTAGACGCCCGAAGTCTAAGTATGTAGATACTCTTCTCTAAATGACATTAGCTAGAATTATTAGTAAATTACATATTGTGCTTTTTTATTTTTGATAGTTTTCTAACTTGCTATTGTTTTCTTCATTTCACAAAGCCACTACTGATTTCTATTGATATATTATTCATATGATTTGTGTCTATACCTTGTTAATCCCAATGGGGAAGACTAGTGCATATCTACTAGAGGATTTGGGACAACCATTGTAAGCCAAACAACACACTGATGGTATTTCTCCTCTTTTGAAGCCCATGGAGCTCTTGACTTCTTAGAGAAAACAAATTTCCACATATGAGATGGTAGAGAGGATGGCAAGGTGGAGCCACTCACAAAATTAGACTATAACTAGTGGTCTATCTCATGGTTACTCTCACCACTCGACACATTCATGACATTGGACCTGAACAGAGTCTCGAGACATAACTACTCACCATCTCCGGTTCCCGTAGAGAGGGATAGGCCATTGAGCCTTTATTGTTTCGATGTCATTTTGTGAGGCATATATATGATGTTTTTTGTATTTTCATGCTCATTGCGAACATTTTAACCACACCTAACATTTTATGGCATTGAACACAAACTTGATTTATTATGATATATATATAGAGATATTTCTTTTTTATTCAACTATTATTTGTAGTATAGTTGACATCATCTATGGTTTTCTTTGCATGTGTACTCTTAGATGTTTAGAATCTCTTATTTTATATTATTTTTAGAATGCATGCAATGGATAATAAATGTTAACACAATGATTTTCTTATTTTTTGTTATATGATGCTGATGTAAACACAATCCAATGTCGAAAGTTTGGTTTTTCAAGAAATATTTGGTACCTCTTTATTTTTTGGAAAAATGTGATAAATGATTTTCTATTAAAATAAACTCACTCATGTTCTAACCACACAAAACTAGTAAGATGTGAGGGCTCATGACCAAGATCCGTAAGGGTAGTGAGTTGTATGATTTTTATATATGGAAATGGTGAGCGAAAGACAAACTCTTGATAGAAACCGATTTAAGAACCTACGCAAACTAGTTCTACACAAGTTTTCTACATAGTTTAAGATGATATTTTATTTCCATTTTATCTAAAATTAGATTCATAGATGGGCACTTGATTTATAAAATCTGGTGTAAGGGTTTCATTCCATTGGAACTTAAACATCTAACTCACTTTGTTGGGATTTACGATTTCAAAGAAATTTTTATTAAATGAATTTCTTTTAACTTACTAACTTATGTGAAAGAACCACCTACAATTTACCTCATAATACCAATAGGAAGCATGGGCTCATCACCAAGGACAAGGCATAGATGAGTAAGGGTACTTACCCCATTTCCCAACCTCATGCCACTAGTAATAGTTACGGGAGTCAACACCGAGGGTTATTGGGGAAATGAAGTGTGCAAATGAAATATTTTTATTGATTTTGACTTGAGATATATACTTTTTGTTTTAATTTTTAGCTTTGAGTTGTGCTTTTGGGAGGGAGAGGTTTCCCCAGCCTCGACCCGAAGTGACTAGTAGAATGTAAGGGCTGAGCACAAAAGGTCGAGATGGGCTAAAAATGACCCGCATAAAATGTTTAGAGTGTTTTTGTTTCCAAATATGTGTGTATCAGATATATGTGACACCAAGAAGCTTCTAGAAAGACTATAGAAAAGTACACCGAAGCTAGAACAAAATCACGAGTAGAACCAAGTATGCATGCCTTTGTTTGATTAAAAGAAATTCTATCATAATTTATTTGAATTGATGAAAATATTAATAAATGCTTGATGATAATATAGTGAATGCTTGAAGAGGTATGATTTAATTTTTTAACGCTTTTAGAAGTTTCAAATTTTCTTGAAAATTAAGCTCTTTGATTACAAATTTATAAAATGAATTGGCGTATGAAAATGCAATTCGGATGGAGTACTATACATGTGGATATGCAAATGGATAATGCATAGTAGCATTTCAAGTTAAGTAAATTCATAGATTCACCAAATTGTTCACCCTCTAATATACACATGCAATATGCCTCATTATTTTAGTCCTCCATGACTTCATATGGGCCTAACCACTTAGTCATGAATTTCCTTCCTTCACCAATTTTCTTGTCTATCTAGATGTCAAGTCTCAATATAATATTTCTAACGTATATTTCACATTCATATACCTTTTTATTATACTACTGTGGAACTTTCAATCAGCGTAATCTTTATGGTGCATGTTATCTCTCGAGCCGAGTTTCATCAAGTGTTTATATATCAATGAGCTATGTTTCACTATATCCTTTATCTTATAAGATTCCTTGTAATGATATCTGGAGACCGAGTATCTCGACTTTGAGTGGTAAAACCACTTTTGAACCGAATACTTAGAAATGTGGGGTTACTCCTTTGACATTATTACCAAACTTCATAGAACCCACAAGACTCGGGAGATAACTTTACATGCCAATCTCGCTTATTCTCCTTAACAATTTTCCAAAGGATGGACTTTAGTGTCTTACTTAGTTTGGTCAACCTATCTATTTGCTCCGAGAGTAGTATAGAGAGGTTGTGTGATGATTTATTTTAAATGTTTCACACAACTCATCCACCTCTTCATTTTTAAATGATGTGCCATTATAAGAGATAATGACCTGAAGGGACCGTATACTTAGAAATGATTTGTTCAAGATGAACTTTGTAATTACAAACCCTATAATGGTTGGTGAGAGGCATGGCCTCAACCCACTTTGGAAAGTATTTTGGGGCCATAATTATAAATTTGTAGCCATTGGTAGATGAGGGAGAGAATCTCCCTATCAAATCTAATCCCCACATGGAAAAGTGCCAATGTGTTGCAATCGGTTATAGAGATTGGGTAGGTATATGAATTTCATGAGAGAAATCCTTACACTTTTAACATTGGCATACATACTCTAGTGAGTCGTGTTCTAGGGTGGACCAAAATAAACCATCTGGTGTATCTTCCTAATGTTCGCATGTCCTCAAAATGACCTCCAAAACCCCACTATGGGCTTCATAGAGTATATTTTCAAGATTCTTCCTCATCTACACACCTTAGTAGCATTTCATCAAATGCTCTGTGATAGATCATGTGTTCTATGATTATGTACTTGGTGGCTATGACACGTATATGTCTTCTCTACTGCAATGTTTCTTCCTCGGGTGTGTTTGGTCCAAAATAAAATTGAAAATATCTCGAGTACCATAGACACGCAACAATGTAACATCTTATTTATACATAGTATATATCCACATTGATTAATTTATAATTTGATGAATCCCACCTGTAGGAGTTTCATAATCTTTTCTTTGACCATTAAATCTAGGTTTGTATTCATAGGTATTGACATCTACTTGATGGGATTGGTGTTATGTTCGGCTACTAGATATTTTGGACAAATGAGATGAGGAGCAATTCTTTTCATCTATTTATAGATAAATGTTAAGGCTTTGGAAAATTCCTTGAGGACCTTTCTATGAATGTCCACTTCTACTGGAGTTAATGAAGAACCAAGTTTTGATATATTACGGTTTTCCTCTATCCCGATATTTATATCGATGGTATTGGTTATCTCAATTTTCCCCTTGCAAAATTGATCAAACACCACCCTACACAAGAGAAAATCGAAGGGTCAATTCATTCATGCGAGCTCACATTAAAATCCAACAATCAAGGGGGGGTAGGATGGCTCTATAATGGAGGACAAGGGTCAATGAAGGATCAAACAATGTAAAAGAGGCTAGAGGCTCTCGGAGGAAAAGCAAGAAAGGCTTGAAGTTTTTGGACATCACATACGATTCAGAGCGGACCCAAATCGGTTAAGTATAAAAGGACCAATGGAAGGTGCCATGTGTCTCAACGGCACACCTTCAAGGATCGAAGCCAAGGGAGGTTCCCAAATGAGCGCAGAGCTTAAACGTGTCCTAGAACCTGATGAACCAATGTTCACTCGAAGCCTTAAATCAGCTAACTATAAGAATTTTGGCAGAGGCCTCCACATGTTTCATCGATGTAACACCAAGGTTGGGTCTAAAGAGTGGGTTCCAAAATGATCACGAGGCTTGCCACGTGGTCCAAGTCAAAAGGGGGACAAAGCGGGCCCAAATTGGTTAAGTTTATGAGTGTCAAGTAGAAGGCACCACTTGTCTTAGTGATGCATCTTTAAGGGTAAAACCAAAGGTGGAGACTCAAACAAGCACCAAGCCTCCACGTGTCCTAGGTCTAAAATGAAGAAAGAGTTGGCAATTGAAAATTCTCGTGGCGAAGACAAAGACACACATGTCTCATTGGCACAAATTCAAAGGCACATCCTAGAGCAGAGACTCAAACATGTGTAAGCCCGCCATGAAGTCGTGGACCGAGAAAGGAAACAGGCCCAAATCAGCTAAGTATAAAAGAAACACAACTAAGCTGTAGAAGAAGCCTAGTGTCTCATCAACACAACTTCAAAGGCGTGGCCCAAAGTAGAGACTCAAATGAACATGAGGCTTCCATGTGTCCCATGTTTGAAATGAGGAAAATATGGTCATTGAATTAGATAAGGAAAGAAGAGATACAGAGGCCTCCCCATGTCCCAATTGGTAAACCTTCAAAGGTCAGACCCAAAGGCTAGTTCCAAACAAGCGTAGGCTCAACACGTGTCTAAAAGTCAAAAAAGGGACATAACAACAATTTATATTGACTAAGTATAGATGGGTCAACAGGTAGAAGCCTCCTCCTCATCGCAAATTCAAAGGTAAAATATGGGGGCAAGGTCCCGAATATGTCTTGTGCCGAGCCTCCATGTCTCAAGGATCAACATATGATCCTGCTAAAACAAAAGGGACATGTGACCATGTTTTAAGTCAAAGCGGGAAGGTAGATCACGAGAAGTAGTTTGAATTTTTGGCTTTTGTTTCAAAAGGAGTAAAGTATAAAAGTAAGCCGTACCTCCATTGATGCCCAGAGAAGCCACATGTCGAGACCTAAATTACATGCGGGAGGCGGGCCTTGGAAGGATTTTTTGCCAAAATTAGGTTAGTGGGCATGGGGAAGACTTTTCACCCAAGTGTAAGATGTGGCCAGCGGGCCCGAAGATGGTTTTGGGAAATGTAAGGTTGTGGGATTGAAAGATATTTTAGGAAAAAGTTGAATTGTGGGCTTACGGAGAATTTTTTTCTATTGTAATTTTTTTTTTTGGTAAAGGCACAAAGAGAAATTTTGGCTTGTGGACTCGTTTTACAAAAATGATTTTTCACCATTTTTGTATGAATCCTATTCAAGTATTCAAATGGTCATATCTTTCGATCCAGTGCTTGAAATGCAACAAAATTGGTACCATTAGAAAGGTCTCGACCACGTCTGCACGATGGAAGCCTAAAACTTTAATTTTGATAAGGTTAGATGGATAAAAAAATAGGAAAAACTCTTTCATGGAATTAATGTATGATCCGATTGATTCAATAACAAGATAAGATTTTATTTTATTCGTCATTCTTCCTTCTTCAAAATGCCAAAATAGACATGCAGAGGCAGACTTAATAGATTTTAGGCTGATTTGTAGGGGCATGTATGGCTTATAGCTGAGCTTTCAAATCAGATTTCCCACCTCTTATCTTCTCCTCTCTTATCTTCATTTATAAAGGTAAGAGCTTGGCTCTTTGTAAAGGGTTGGACATTTTGGTTTTACACCCTCCTTTATTCTCTAATCAGAGAATTTATGGATTCGAACCTTCTATTAAGACTGTAATGCAATTTTTTTTCCTTTTTTCCATTGTAATTCTTTGTATCAATTTGTGAAGCAATAATACATGTTTTGTATGATTTTAACCCTCTCTTGCATTATTTTCGCTTATTTGATCTTTCATTGCAATATTGGTTATCTTATGGATGATGGTTATATTACATTTTAATGGCTTGTGATTGATAGCAAAGATGGTGTTTAGATTTCCTTTGGTGCATCACCTCTATTAGTTTAGGTTTAATTTCTTGAATTTTATTAACCCTATCTCCTTGGCAAGTTATAATAGATCCTCTGTAAATTTTAAGTGTGTGCACCTAAATAGAGAAATCAAACCGAATTCTTCCAGAGATCTATCTTGATTTCAATGTCCCACACTTTGAGAGATGCTCCATGTTATGCAATCACACCGAGAGTCTCAACCCATCGAGTTGTAAACTTTAAGGGGTTTTGTGATTTATCACTAATATTACCCATGATTAAAAAAATTTCCTTATTAAAAATTAAAGCGGGGCCGGAGGTAGTTCTAATTCTCCTTCCTCCTCTACTTTTTAGATCTCAAGTAATTCTAATGAGGAAGGATCCATCTTGTAATCTTTAAAATAGGAGGAAGAGTGATGTATGAGAGTGAAACCCATCTTATTATGTGCAAGATGAATTTTAGTGTATGTATTGAGGTAACTTAGTATAGCCTCATCATTATCCACATTATCTGAAGTGACATGCTCATTTTTAGTCTCTTAACATATGCTAGGATTAAATTGGTAGGAATTTTTCGAACTAGGGGTTTGATTCAAATTGAAATAGTTAAATCGATATCTTAAAAATATCCACTTGGAAAAAGAATGAAGAAACGTAACCATGGAATAAGATAAAATGTTCTCTCCATGTGGGATAACTTCAATGGATATGAAATAAAAACCCTTGCTCAAGTTAGCACTACAATATTATAGAGCTTTAAGAGCTCCGCTCTAAACTCGTAAATTTTTAAAACTTGGTTGGCAACTAGTTAGGAATCACCCAAAACTTGATTATTCCTCCATCCTCTTGGCTATAATGAGACCAAGAAGAAGATCCTCATATTCAGAACTATTGTTAGTGCATCCAAAATTGAGCTTAAAGGAAAAAAGCATAACCTTCCCTTCCAGGGAAGTGAGGATCACGCCCCCCAACACCTAAAGGTTCTAGGGAATATTTACATTTGATCATGTCTATTTTATTCTTCCTCCACTTCTTAGACCTTGACCATGAAAATATCATCGGTTGGAAGAGATTCGAGTCCTATAATGTCCAATGCCTAATGATTTGAAAGGAAAGAGAATGGGTAAATCATTCTCTAATAACTTGAAAATCTTAGCCATCGTTGTTTCCGTTGACACCATTTCAACAACAATAGTTTCATCTTTGACTATAGAATCCCTTAGATTAAACCATTAGTTTCTAATTTTTTGTGGGGATCAATTTAGACACCGGCATTTTATATTTACCTTTTTAGTTGATTTGTAGGGAGCTCAAACTAAGTATGTACCGTGTGTTTCTTCTTTAAGTTAGCTTGATGAATATAAAAGGTTTTGGGTCACCTTGATTTATAAAGACTTTCCCTAGATGTAGAAATTTGACTTCTTGCAATAGTTTGGAAATTGTTTCCTTCATCTGATGGATCCAAGGTCAACCAAGAATCATGTTATAGGTAGTTTTCCTATCTATAATATAAAAATCAGTTAGAACCATCTTGGTTCCAAGAATAACTTGAAGTACTATGGTTCCTATGGATGTTTCTTTTAGACTTCCATAGCCTCTCGAAGTGAATTTCTAGTTGAGGAATAGTTGGTTTCCCCATATCCTAAATTTTTGAGGAACGATAAGGGGAAAATATTCATATCTGACCCATCATCAATCATTATGCACTTAACATAATTATTATAGATCCATACTTAGAAGTATAACATTGGGTCACCTCTATGTGTTAGCTCGTTGTCCTTGGGAATATTACTGATGTCGAAGATCAATCTAACATCTCTTTCAGGCTTCTGTAGGAGGATAGACATCAAAGTATATGTGGTTGACTTGTGGCTCGGGTTGAGGGTTGGTTAAGTCTTTATAAAATCATATTCTCTTACTCACCTCAAAAGTACTTTGGAGTGTCATCTAAGATAGATGGGTAGATGGGAATACACTGCATCAAGTAATCATGGGTCCTTTTGGTTTTGTTAATTTCATGGTCAATTTTAAGTTAACTTGACCCATATCTTATTTTGTTGCCAAGCGTTTAACGAAGGTGCTACTAGCTTAGTTTGAAGAATTCGAATATTCATGGTCGTTGTTTCTCTTTGCGTTATAATTATTCAATTTATTGGGGTCTAAATTACTATTATTAGGATGTGTGTGAAGGCTATCATTAAAGATTTTGAGCGGTGAGTTTCAGTGGATATAGAACTCACGCTAGTATTATGAGTTGGCTTTGTAGGATTCACAAAAAATATATCAACAAAGAGTTGTCTTTTATACTCGGGTAGACCTTTGAATGAATTTATTACAATCACGAAATGTTATAGCATCAAGACCTATAACCTTATGGAAGTTGTAATACATCTTAGGATCATAATACCGAAAGTCTTTGATTTGTGTTTTTCTTTGATCCAAAGTTCAGTTATTGTTCAATTATTGGTTGTTATAGTTAATATTTAGAGGCATTTGACCTATTTATTGATATAGGTATTTTACCCATTTAGGTAGTGGTTAGGGCCTTGAGCTTGAAATTTTTGTTGTTGTTAGGGTGGAGGATGATTGGAATCCACCATATTGATCACGAGAGAAAATTTAGTACTCCTCTAATTATTACCGTTAGTGTTGTTGCTGAATTTGTTTGTGTTTGAGGAGTTACCAACATTGAGTTTCTTTGGTTACTCTGTGACAATGTTTTTTAGTAACACCATGGTTCTTGTTGATGATCTTAGGACCTTGATTGTTGTTTTTATTGGGGTAACTTTAATTACCTTTATTAGGAGTGATCAATCTCTCATTGGAACCATAGGTCTATCTATTTCAACCACTATTATTAGTAAAAGTTTGATCGAAGGGTATTAAAGAGATACCTTTTCTAGTTTCTACCTCTAATTATTCGTATTTTCTAAATGAATGAACTATTTTTTTCCATGAATTCTTCCTTTATTTCCTACCCCAATAAAGGAATGAAGGTATATGATTCCTTTCGAAGATATGGTTGATCCATATTATATATCACTTTATGCATTTATCAATAGTTCTTGAAGATGGTAAATATATCACTTGATCATCCTCCATCTACCATCTTAATGAAGTGGGACCACACTATTTACGTTTAAAAACTAGGGTTCAAACGTATTTTATTCGTTATGTTCTTTCTTTATGAGATGGAAGAACTCCCTCGATTCTTTTATGTGGAAGAACTCCTTGATTCTTCTTAGTAAATTTTTCAAGACAAAAGATTTGATGAGTTCGGACATGAGTTATTTAATGGAATGTATTGAGCTTGCAGTATCCTATAATACCAATCGAGATTAATTCCTTCAAGATTCTTAGGGAATATATTTTCTACAACTACATCCCATGGGAGTAGCTCTTGAATGATAGTTTCATATGCTTTGATATGCACATTTGGATCTCACTCCCCTTTAAAATTAGGTGAGTTGGGAAGAGGTCATGGAAGCATTATGCTTCATATGGTAAATTCTAAGTGCTCCTTAAGATATTCGGTGTACATGCACAAAGCATAGGAATCTACAAATGAACGATCCCCGATGGTGAGGTTGAATATGTATGGGGTGTAGTTCATATGGCATAGCATAAACATTTGTAGAGGCATAAGTAATCCCCTATGGTTAATCATACGAGCTAGGAAAAGAGAACATGTCACCCTATGGTGATTTGGAATACATGTGTAGATATGGGGGATCATTATTTCTAGTATGGGAGTTGGATGCACAAAACACGGGAACATTGCATTACTTATTGGGATTACATTTGAGATCACACTTTCGACTAGTTTTTATTTACGTATCCCTATGAGGTGTGAGGGGGAATACCCAAGGTTCTTGACCCTATGAGGAGATCTCTGAGGCTTACAATGCCCGTAAAAATAAACTGGGATGATTTGGCGTAGTAGGTTCTTTGAAAAAAATATGTGGATGATGGATAATCTTTCCTTGTCCACAAGAATATGAGGCATGAGTAGCCTAGGAAATTTCCAATTCTCTAACCTTTTCCACCAATGTTGAGATGACCTTGCCTGATGATGGTATGGTGTATAACATGTTTTTGCACCATTTTAGGTTATAAAGGAATGTGATATCCTTCTATGAATTGTTTGTTCTTTGGTCACCCATCATTAGAGAATTTTATGTTATGGGAAGGGTAGAGATGTTATTATAAAGTAAGAGATCAAAATATACTTGCATCCTATATTAAGACTAGTCCATATTTTTTAAGTCTTGTTCATTTCGGCATTACGTGTTGGTACTCCTCATCTAGTAATGGGAGAGGATTAGAATGCATACTATTTTCCGTTTGAACAAAATGCCGAGGAGAGGAAGCCGAATCTCACGGTGAATGTCACATTTTTAGAATTTGAGAGTTCAGGATGTGGTGTATGTGTAAGTTGATCAATCTCCTTGATCTTGACCAAGGAGCCATTGTTGGTACCATCACGAGGAGAATTTTGAGACAAAGGGAAATTAGTTAAGTATTTTTACCTACCCACCTAGATACTCATGGTGATTGTTGCCTACGCATTTGGTCGTAATACATCAAGACTCAAAATAGATTGACTTTATCCATCTTCTCCCAAAATATTTAGTGAGTATATGAATACCCACAAAATAATGAAGAGAACGAAGATGGATGAATTAAATGGAAATGAAAAGAGACTAAGTCTTCACGTTGGGTTCACAAATTTTACGAATGAAAATAGACATGAAACCTTGAATCACTCTCAACCTCTAGAGGTATTGTTGGCATAAATGATGTCAAATGTGTAGATGGATATCGGTAGATAAAGGTGGTATGCGAATAAAAATGTGTGGGAATCAGATAAAGAATTTATCAAGGTAAAACAATGTCCTCGATGTGTAATATCAAGATCTACTCGTTAAGGGAAACAAAGGCCCTTCAAACCTGAATGGGTTTAATGGATGGGTAAAAAGAATAGCCACACAAAGAATTCAATCGATTTTGATCTCCAAAAAAACTCTCTATTCACTTTAGGATTCATGAAATCCAATATGTGCCTCGTAATGATTTCTAGAAAAGGTTATGGAATAAATGAAAAATAGGTGTGGTTCAATTCGAATGAAAATCTCTATAAGCATCACTTTTTAGAATGTTCAACTATCTAACAATATATAGTAGATGTGGGGATGTTCTAAAACCAATGAACGTAATCTAGTGTCTAAGTCTAATTGGTTTTCGATCCCATTTGGTTGGGGGCTTTCTTAGATCAAAACCATAAACTCTCTCTGGTTGTGGTCCAGAAATGGTCATGTGTGCATTTGTGTAATTTTATCTATGAAATAAAATAAGAAGCTAATCTAATAAAATAAAAGCTACACTATGTTTTTTTATTTTCCAATATAAAATAAATAAAGAAAATCAAAGCAATTAATCTAATGAAACAATTCTTTTTATATTTTCAAGAATATAAGTGATTATAGAAGAAATGAGGAAAAATCTTTTAAAAAAAAATATAACCGTATCTATTTGTTTGTTTGTGAAAAATAAATCTAATATATTCTAAATAATTAAATTTTCTATAAACTATGATTGTGAACCAAAAACCTCTACATTTCTTGAGAGCACGAGAACAAACCAGAGATTCTTAGAAGCTTTTCTCCTACAATTCCCCAAAAAAAGTAAAGTAGGATTTTATGGGGATATAAAATGAAATGATGCTTTGGTTGATTTCTAAATTTAGAAGATTTCTTCCAAAATTGCCCCATTGAAAATATAAAGAGATAGGAAAAGGAAGCTATCTATCCTAAGAAATCTTTGTTAAAGGAAATGATCTACTATAGCTATTCAATGATTGCAACAATGAAAATGGAAATTCCTTTTCTATTGTAGTAAATAATGTGCATACAATTTCACAAACAAATAATTAAAGAAATGATGAAACCCAAATACAAAGTATAGTGTTGTGGAAATCTATTAGTGGTGTACTTTTATGTCCCCTTAGTATTATTTTCCAACCTTCAGTGTCCACGTGAGTCTAGGGAGCTATGATTCAAAGGAAGCTAGAAGAAGATGCAAGTAAGTAATGGCTTACTGGGAAATGTGGTTACAATGCAAGAAGAGGAAGAATAATGAAATTGAATATAGATTGATTGCATAATATCTAGCAGGATCATAGAAGCATAACATAAAACACATGAAGAAATTCTCCCAACCATTTGCTTCAAAAGAAGTGATGGTTTTATAGAAGGTTGGTTGGGTTGTGCACTATCACACTTGGTAGCCATGGGGTGCCACATCAACACATGAAGGGAATTTAAATGGTTAATAAACAATTACAAGTGAAAGAGGAGATTTCCACAAATCATTCAAGCTTAAAATAAAAAAATTATTGAGAAACATGTTCTAGAAGTGAACTAAAGTGAAGTAACACATGTCTAATTCACACATGAAGAGTTTTGGAAAATTTACACATGGCCACTACCTGTGTAGGAGATGGTTAAAAACCACCACCCTACAGGAAGCGCTTTACATGGCTGTTGTTTTGTAACTAATGGCCAAAAGTAAGGAAAAATGATAAGGAAAAGGTTTATCATGTGACCAACCATAAGTTACTAAAGAGGTTAAGGAGCTCAAACATTAAAAGTAATAAAAAGCCATTGGGAGAGATGTGTTACACAATATACCAAATTTAGGTTGAGACCGTGCTCACTCTTTGGATAACTAATTTTATCATGGTTGTGAGATTGATGGAATTTACAAAAATTTTGAGCAATATAACTTTGGTTTGATTTGTCATTGTTTGGATTATTCGATCAAAGTTTAACTTTACTACTTTAAGGGCTTTTAGATGCAACAAAATTTCCACCATTTAGATTTGTCATTGACTTGGATCATGACCATGTAAAGGATTCATCGAATATTTTAATGAAATGGATTTGGATAGTGGAAGATATGTTTTGATGCATGATCAAGTGAATAACTAAATAAATTCATCACATTGTAGAGAGAAAGCTAATTTAGTAATGAATCTTTACTACATTGTGATGAACTCAATTGATAAACTTAGCTTCTAATTATTTGATATAATATAGATCGATAAAAGATATCTTATATGTGATGTTGATGGAGAAATGTTCTAGGATAAGTTGAGCTAGCTTTATAAATTATTAAAAGGAATATTTTGGGGCGTTATTATAACAATCAATATTGGGCCTAAAATGACATTCATAATGTCCATAGAGGAAGGTATTTATTGTGGGATAGGAGGTAATAAGAATGTCAAAAGGCCCTAAGATTATGTTGTAAATATTTATTGCTATATAATTTTATGAATTGTGGAAGTTCCTAATGTGCGAGGTATGGTTTGAAATGTATGGCTAGATTGATGTATTCATTACAAATTTACTTGTAAGAGAATATATTTTTGGTTCCCATGGTACCAACATATAGACATGTGATTCTATTCATCAAGGATTGGATGAGGTCATTATGAGGGGTTTGGATATTTGTTTGAGAAGGATTAGTTTTTCCATAGATAAAATAATCTGATTGGTATTTGTTGATATGGTGAAGGGAAGTTTTAAAATTTTGAAGGTTTCCTAGAACACTATGAGTTGGATGGAAGCTAATGGTTGTGATGAAGAGTATATATCTTTGGTAAGGTTGGGGAAAGAAGTGTTGAGGAATGTTTGTGAGGTTTTGGATTTTGTTTAGTTGGGATGTAACCATACTACGAGAAACCAATTGTAGATGTTGGTTGTGAGAAGGGATCAGTGCTAATGATAACACTAGTATTGATAGGTTGTAAAGATGTAAGAAGGATACAAAAAAATTTGGATTGTAGATGAGGAATGTTGGCAGCTTATGGGTTGTAATCGAACTAAGGAACTCAAAAATGTAGCACATTAGAGGAGCATGTCAAAAGAGGGGAGATAGAATTTGTGTGGCTAACTATAGGAGGAGAGATACTCATGTGTGGTTGTGGATTATGAGAGAAGGATAAATAAGTATATGTAAGGAGTCCTTTTAAGCTAAATGTGTTTTATAACAAGATATTATTAACGTTGAAGCTAACCATGTGGGTTAATTAGATAAGATTGAATGTTTCTATATGACCCCGAAGCAAGATAAGGTGTGAATTATTTGATGACTAACTAATAGGTGGGATCAACATTATAAGTGAAGTTATAAGTAACACAAATGATTTCTCGAACTAGGTTTTGGATTATGATGGGAAATATATATAGCCCATGAAGCAAGGTAAATACTAAGGGTGATAAGATTGGTGACTAGAATTTATTTTAGGTTAGTATTTCAATCAGAAAGGAATTGTGGGAGGCGTGGTTCGGTGTTTATAATGTTTCTAACCTAACACTGGGAGAACGTGGTCAATATTATTTTGTATCCATGTATTTTTGTATTCGGTATGATATATAAGTAATATTCTAAACTCGAGACTATTTTTAGTTTAAAAACACAAGATAGAAAAAAATGACCCAAATATAGTTGTTTATTGAAATCACACAATTAGTAAAAAAATTAATTATCTTCATTATGTATAGAAATGTGTGAAAAGAGTAAACAATTGTATAAAATGTATGAAGAATCGGTCCCCTTACAAATGGTTTTAGGTGTGTTTAGGTGAGATTCCTCAAAATAATTAAAGGTACATGTGGCTAAAATATGTGTTAGTGTCAATGTGAGGCATGGTATTGGGGTTTACCCCCTCACTTCATAGTCCTATAAGGATTAAGGTTTGAGTGCTTATCCAACATACCACACACAAATTCTTTATAGTAGGCTAGAACACTAAGGTGGATCCCCCTTGGTGATGAAATCCAAGTACATAGACATGTGACGGGATGTTTAGAATGCATGTTTGGTTATAAGTGGTTTTGTAGTGTAAGGGAAAATAAATTATGAAAGTAAATTTTAACTCCTATTTAGACTATATGACCAAGATGAGATGAATATTTAAATTCATTTTAAGTTCCAAAAGAAAATTTTCCTTTCAATGAGGACAACACACCAAATGCAATGCCTAAACAAAGAATTGAAATGATAGAAAAAATACCTCGATTCTCCAAATAATACTTTTTTGTTTGTTTTACATTCTCTATGAATTCACAAGAATTTTATTCAAAAGAAGTAAACAAAAAATAGACATTACTCTCTAAATGTAAAATTTAATAAAAAAAGGACTTGGGTCCTACTTTTTGTATTTTTATATGTATTTGAATCCTTTCCTTGTAAATATTTATAAAGGTATTGAGATACGGGTTAGATCCATGTATGCATTGCAAGATATGGTAGGAGAGTCTCTCCCAAGTCCATGACAGAATGAATGCATGGAGCTAAATTTTAATTTTAGATAGTTTTATACATATTTCTCTAGATTATCGAAGGAGGAATAAAATTTCCATGTGCATCTACCAATGGAGGAGGGGCATAGAAAGGAAAGCTAGGAACAACATCTTGAGATAATATATGTAACATATGATTTTGCATTTGGATCATACTACATGTGGTGGAAGCTTAAGATAAGGCCATTTGATATAAAACCTTAATTATTACCATGTTAGGGTCCATAGAAGAGGAAGGATCTTTCTTCGTCGTTGTTTGTTTGTAATTATCATGTTCATGAGTCTTGGTTTTGGGAGATATATTCGATCAGCTTATACATGGAGGAGTTTCATCATGATATGGGATTCCCTTATTAAGATGGGGTGTTGTCATTTCCATGACATTGATAAATATATTTTGAAAACCTCCATCCTTGTCAAGGGTGAAGTACTCGTTTGTATTGAGTTTATTTATGATGGATTTGGGATCTAATTTCTCAATGTCAACCAAATTACATTTTTATGTGTGATCATGCTCTAACTAATCATAGGGATAGGGTCATGGTAATAGATTTATATCAACAATATTGGTGTGAATAGGGAGATAAGTGCTT
Organism: Taxus wallichiana var. yunnanensis; assembly: GCA_018340775.1. Classification (NCBI taxonomy): domain Eukaryota; kingdom Viridiplantae; phylum Streptophyta; class Pinopsida; order Cupressales; family Taxaceae; genus Taxus; species Taxus wallichiana. The sequence goes on along the minus strand of CM031233.1, from coordinate 181,513,928 downwards.
ATAGGGTGAGAGCTAGAGAATTTAGGATCATGCAGAGGAGATCTAGTGACAAAGGAATATCCCATGGAGAAGTTTAGAGGGTTTAATTATGTAAAAATATCTTGAAGTGAAATTTTTTAACGTAGATACTCAAAAGAATGCTTTGGAAATATATATTTTAGACAGGATCAAACCTATGTAGAATATTTACACGAAGGTTTAGAGAATATGGATAAAAATTCATATGAACAAAGAAAATTTTCCCATCTTGAAATCTTGAATAGAGGTCGATGGTTTTTGTGAATTGGAAGAGAAAAACTTGATAGGATCAGCCATGTAATGGGGTCTACATAGGGGTGGAATGAATCTAAAGGAAAAAAATTTAGAAATATAACAAATATCCCCTAGGCGATTGTTTCTATGAAAATAAATTCTTATGGAAGTAGGTATTTTGGATGTTTGGTTGAAATAAAATTTAAAAATTTGTACTTTTAATGAGGTAAGCCTAATTAAAATATATTTAGTATTCAAATTGGTTTTCCCAGAGATGTATGTCGGCCAAAAATATCTCAATAACTTGCACTCCTAAATCATTCATTTTAGGTATGAAGGAAATGAGTAGGAAACAAACATGTACCAGCATACAAGGTGTAGACTTGAAGGGGATACAACAAGTGTTATGGTCCCATATCTAGAGGGCATTAAAACCTACATTAAGACCACCTAGGGTTTCCAAGGCCCTCGGTCAAGTTAGAGGAAGGAACCCTATTGAAGCGATGATAGCTTGATAATTAGAAAATTTTATATGCTAACTACCATCCAAACATATGTAATAATAAGCTAGCATAAAACAATGAGGACAATAAATTAACTTATCTAAAATATGACTAAATATATGTAGAGAACTCGCCTTATACCTATAGGAGGTAATCGATGCATCTATTTCTCCCGAGAAGAATCAAACATATATATAATCATTATTAGTTGGACAAGGGAAAACCATTCTTATACTAAACTCACTATAATTGACATAATAGTGCAAACAACCATCCAAAAAGAAGAGTATCTAATCCATTAAAAAAATATCCAAGATAAATCAAAATCTAGGTGAGAATATGTGAAGATGGCGTAAAATATCAAATAAGGTGGAAATTACTAATATTTTTGATCCTTTCCTTATTTATTTCAGATTTGATGTATATATACTGATACAATCACCTATGGGAGATTTTGTTGGCCAAGGAAAATCACATTCTGACACAATCTCTTGTAAGTGATTTTATCAACTATGGATGATTAAATGTAATGTGAGGTTAAAATAGGTGTAATGGATCAAATAGGTCAATGAAAAAGGTGCCAAGATGATGAAATATAAGAAAAGTGTTATGAATTCAGTGTGTGTGAGACTTAAGGGGACAAGGAAAGATAATTCAAGGACAAATAGGATAAAACTAAATAGAAACACTCTCTTATCTCTAATTCATAATTTTTATTTGAATAACCATTTCCCATTCCTCACAAAAATGTGAGGTTAAAGTTCCCACTCTAGAAATAGATGCATTAGTTACCTTTATGTACACCAAGTAAATTTTTAGTAACATGTATGAAATATGAAAAGTTAAATAATAGGTGTATACACAAGGTACTCGTGCTCATTTTGCACATGCGTGATGTGGGTAAGAATGTATGTGGAAAAATTAACATACTATAGAAAAGGTTTAATATATGGAATTATGTAATGGTTTAGTGCTTTATATTGAAAGTGAGGAACAATGTGCGAGAATCATGGATATGCATAGAAGAGAGTTGGCACTCAAGAAACTTACAAAGAAGTGAAGGGAAGAATTAACCCATGGATTTTTGGAGCATGCCTAAGAGTTTTGTGCAAGGAGAAATGTAAGGGCAAGATCAAGTAATGGAGTAAAGGGACTAAGCTGAATTTATAGTCTCGTATAAAACATGAATAATTTTAAATTACTCCTCCTGAAGCCCAAAGCGAGTGTGTGAATAAATTAAAAGTTAAAGATAAATTATTAAGAGGCGCGATAGAGAGGAAAATATGTGACATGAATTTAAAACACATAGACGAAGAAGGAACAAAAATATAATGTTTCCAAACTATGAAATCGTGATAGTTGATTATTTCCACATCACCAAATAAATCTAGTGACCAAGAAAACGTAGTTAATAAGGATAGCTAGATGTTTATATGTTACATAAGGGAATTAATGATACCGAGTTTGAATTTTGGATCTAAGTTGGAAAATTTGTAAGGGAAAATGAGAAGAGAATATAGGGAAAATAAGTAGGGATCACAACTAAAATTGTAGGTCATAATCACCATTTGAAAGGTTTGGAAAAATGTTGTTTGAAGGTGCATGAAAAAAATAAATCTTGTTAAGCTAAATCTAAATCTTGTGTACCTCATAGAGAGACAATTAAAAAAGAAACATGTCTTGTATGTCCTTAAGAACACAAATGTCTATAATAACCCAATTAAATAGTTTGGAATATCCATTTATATATAGTATTTGTAGATGTTGCAAGGCCCTTGATATAAATATAATTTTGCAACTAATTATAACCAATTTTATGACTTTTTATTCATATAGGGAGCACCTAGATGTTTTCAAGTAGTATCATAGTATGCTACTTTTTTAGAAGAGGAGAAGAAAAACACTGAATATGAGGAATATAACATGAGAAGGTTGAGTTATCCACCATGAAAAAGGTGGATACAAGACACAAGTAGACCTAATTATGAAATGGTTAGATAAGATACATGACATATAACCTAATTTTGGATCTAAGTTGGGAAATTTGTAAGGGAAAATGAGAAGAGAATATAGGGAAAATAAGTAGGGATCACAACTAAAATTTTAGGTCATAATCACCATTTGAAAGGTTTGGAAAAATGTTGTTTGAAGGTGCATGCAAAAAAATAAATCTTGTTAAGCTACATCTAAATCTTGTGTACCTCATAGAGACAATTAAAAAAGAAACATGTCTTATATGTCCTTAGAAGAACACAAATGTCTATAATAACCCAATTAAATAGTTTGGAAGATCCATTTATATATAGTATTTGTAGATGTTGCAAGGCCCTTATATAAATATAATTTTGCAACTAATTATAACCAATTTTATGACTTTTTATTCATATAGGGGAGCACCTAGATGTTTTCAAGTAGTATCATAGTATGCTACTTTTTTAGAAGAGGAGAAAAAAACACTGAATATGAGGAATATAACATGAGAAGGTTGAGTTATCCACCATGAAAAAGGTGGATACAAGACACAAGTAGACCTAATTATGCAATGGTTAGATAAGATACATGACATATAACCAATAAAAATGTGAAGAATATCTGGAAATGATGAGGATGTTGGAAGATATCATGAAGGAACTCAAGTGTGTATGGACTAGATTAAAGAAGCAAGAATATCATAAAAAATATTTTGAAAATCACCACTATAAATAGAAGGTGATAACGTGTAAGGTAATGCACAATGATAAGAGGAAAGTATTAGTGAAGAGATTGGGGTGCAAGAATATGAGGAATGCACACAAGACATAGGATATATATTAGATGAAAGCATACTAAATTGTGAGGTAATGTCATAAGAAGAAGGATTGTTTAGGGATTACGTAGGAAAGGAAAAAAAAAGAGAAGGATGAAGGAGGACTATCTTGGTAAATAAATATCGATATCAAACACTTAACAAATTTTTTATTTATTACAATAGAGAGGGCATCGAGGACTTAAATTTCATAGAGATAGCCAACATGATAGAGGCGGTACATTTAGAACACACATCAAGAGAATTTTAATGAACATGGAAATGAGGAGATCCAAGGAGAAAGGAAAGTGTTAAGGGCATAAATAATAGAGTAATAAGATAACCAATGAAAATATTACCACTCAAGGTATAAGAATAAGGAATATTGTTTCCTAGAAGTGGTGAATAATTTCCACATCGAAAAATTAGTGATGGAGAAGATGGTGTAGAATTTGGTGTTGGTGCATGGAGGAACCCAAAACCTTATGGAGTGGCCTTGTTTGTGGAGGGATAGGATAATATTGTGTGTAAGTAATGTAAAATAGAGATAAATATTAGGAGATTTATCAATCAATTTTTATGATAAGTCTTGTTTATGGGTGCCTTTTATATCATTTTGGGGAGGTTGTGATAGTATAATAGGAAATGCTCTATGGTGGTAGAGAGAATATAGGTGTAAAATATGGGAGGAAATTTCATCTAACCCTACTAAAGAAATAAGGAATGAAGAACTAAATCCATATGATGGCCCATCGAAAGGAGGGATACAAAGAATAAGTGAGACTACAAACAACAATTTCTTGAGAAGGACACAATAGTGAAGAGAAATCCAATGTAAGATAACCATGAAAAGGTGGAAATAGTGTGGGAGTACCGTAGAGTGAGGAAACACAAAATGTTTATAATGGAATCTTAGGAATAGCTCTAGTAGCAAAGGTAGGATATGGTGTCACTAGAAGGCTTGTGAAAATGGAACACATAGTATAAAAAGGGAAGTTTGAGAGAAAGAAATTTACCCTAATGAACATTTAAAAGATAAAATTTGGAGAAGAAAGTAAGTAATGATAAAATTGTCACGAGATGCTATGAACACATAGAGGAGAGTGACCTAATGTCATAGTTCAAGCCATTGAGGATGATTGAAAAAAATAATGGAGAGTCCAAGAACTACACACAAAGAGTACACATCTTACCCGAGAAGAGAACAAAATTGGGAAGTCCCGATGAACAACCAAATAGCATAGAAGATTATGTAGAATGAAGATATTGAGAAATGTTTGGAAATGGGAGAATCATTACAAGGGAAGAGGAGGTGAACAAAGGAGTTGAATTGAATGAAACTATAACAGAGAATCCCACATAGTAGGTTGCTAAATTTTGTATCAAAACAATAAAAATTCAAAATATGAGGTTAGTGAAGGCTTTAAAAGGTGGAATATATTAGAGAACACATGAAGGAATAATGATGCAAAATGGAGGATTTATGTGAGGAAGGAGAAGCTAACTCAAGGAAACTAAGGGTGAGTGCTCCAAGGTGGAGGATATAGTAAAGTGCAATAAAAGAGGCATATAGGAGTAGGAACATACAAATATGGAGGTTAAAAATTAGTGTGTAGAAACTATAAAATGAGGGAGGAAGAGGGTCATAGGAAGGATATATTAAATTTTCTCATAGTAAGGAACAAGAGAAGAATTAAATGAGGAAGTTGGAAGGTATGATTGCTAAAATAAAAGGGATATAAGATGAATTACACAACTAAGGGAGATAGTGTGGTGAATATTTGAATTAAAACCTAAGGTGAAGGCATGAAAAATAGTGCACAAAATATAGGGATCACTAAAGAACTAAGGATTTTGAAGACACCATCAAAAAGATAAATTAAGGAGAATTGTGTGAGGAGATAATTGTCCAAATGGTGAGGACTATATAAAATAACTTTATAAAGAAAATAACATAAGAAAATTATTGTCCGATAAGGAGGCTCTCCTTGGGTGGAGAAGGGTAATGATGAAGAAAATAATAGAAAATATTTCAAGGAAGAAATTCTAGAAAATAAATAAAGAAGAAAGAATGTTTCCAAGATATAATAAATATCAAAAGCCCATAGAAGGAAAAGGGATATAATGTGGATAATATGCAATACAAAAATAACATATTTATATAGATGAGTTGTAGTAAAATAAATGTTGTAGGATATAAAGAGGAGAGAGGATAAAATGGAGGAGAGGAGTCACATGGAAGGAATGCGTAAAGAGACAAGGAAGAGGAAAAGTGGGAAACATAAATGAAAATTCCTGAAGGATTTAGCTAGAGATGAATGGAAAAAGGAAAGTGAAAACTTGCATAATAAATAGTTAGAGGTGAACATAGAATTGTAATCTATGAGTCTCATTAGAGAAGCCATTAGGATGAGGAAAGATAGAGGAAAGAAAATAAATATTTGGGTAATGGATGGAATAAACAAAGAATGAAAATGTGTGAGGGATAGCATGGATGATTCACCAAAAAGTTACTAAGGGATGGAAAAGGTAGTGAAAGGAACGTTGAGGCTAGAGTCAAGATTATTAGATGAAGAAGCTTGGACTTTCTATAGACACTAAAAATGTACACTCATCATTATCATTCATCGCTTACATTATATTCATTATTACATTAATCAAAATCAATATCTCATTCATATATTCCCTATTCTAAGTCTCAAAATATTACATCATATTTAACTAGGACAAATATTATCCACATCTGTAAAATCTATCCCTAACTTCTTAAAATCTACATGCAACCACATAAAACCACTTGAATTCCAAAATAATAAATAAATAAATAACCATTTCATAACAATTTAACCTCTTCACTTTGGATAACAAAATCCCTTCAACATTTACTCATACCCCATAGACAATATAACTTGTTTATAAGTGGTTTTAACAACTTTACCACTTAAAAAAAAAGATCATTAGTGATTTAGTTGAATCACCAAAGTGATTATAAATAATAGCTTATTTGCTCTTTCTGTAGGATCCTCAATTTTGAATCTTCATGTCCTAACTTTTTGTCTCAAACACTAGTATCATACATTGCATTAGTCAACACAAAGACATCAAGGCTATCACTAGACATTATCAAATCATTATCAAGTTTTTACCAGTCCTTTGAAGACCAAATTTCATCACCCAGGATGTAGGTAACATCATAACATTATCTCACAACTCAATATCTTCTAAGAAAAGTTTTGAATATATTTAGCTTTGCATCTCTATCCAAGGTACCTTTAGAATATTTCTTTACTTCTTTCCAGTCATATTTAATGTTTAAATTAGTTTGAAACACCATTATGTATCATCAAATAGTTGGTTTTATTAAACTATTACAATTCTCTAAAATTGAAAATGATTCTCGTAATCGTTGGAGATTTCTATCAAAACCTATCATTTTATAAATTTTATCAAATTTTTATGAATTCTATCAAATCCTCTCCATTTATTTTTTGTATATAGATAAAGTTTTTAAAAGACTCCAAGGGATATATATATATATAGATATATTACAATGATAGCTCACAATCAACAAAAATTTATAAAAAACTAGCCAAAATAGGAAACTAGCTCGAGTAGAAAAGGGTTTGACTACGCCAAAGTAGAAATACAAACATACATAATCAAACCCAAACCAACAAAAAACCTTACTGGAGAAAGGGATCAGACAAACCACATGAATTGATCAGCGATAAGCCCACAAAAAAATTCCTCAGGTAGTTTTGGCTCATGTCCTCGAGCTCGGGCACGAACCGCATCTTCGCTGATAGATTCAAAATCATCATCAGAGCTTCTAATATCCAACATAATTTTCTTCCCCTTCTCAACCACAACGATCTCCTAAAGTTCTTCTACCCTAATACTGAGCATCATCAACTCTGCACCAGAATATTGAGCTCCTTTGATTAAACTCCTATTCTCAAATTTCACCCGATTAACCACATCCTCAAGAGCTTCAATTTTACTAGAAAGAAAATTTATCAAGGTATTTCCCTCATTCAACCCCTCTGAAGTTCTCATATCCATATTCTACAATGCTAAAAATTGAATAACCTCTACTACAACAAGTTCCTTATTAGCCTTCTCCTTCAAAACATTAAGCCTACACCTATCAGCCAGAGTCAAGTGTTCTTCCCAGTCTTCACCATACCTAATCCCAACACTTTTAGTTTCAAGTATCAAGTTTCATATTTGATCGAAAAAGGTTTAATCCTATGATAAAAGGAACCTTTGATCTCTTAGCTTGGAAATCAATTACCGACCCTTGAAGTGACTTGAAATTATAGATCAAAATCTCATCTTTCTATTTCTTCTAATGGTTTTAACATTATGAAATGTTGGGTATGGAGCTTTTTATAATTCCCATCAACAATAAAATAATTCATGATGATAAAAATACTCAGGAAAACAAATGGGAGAGAGATATGAGCTATACCATCTTCCATGTGGAAAATATTCTCATCAATATCAAGGAAATTGAAGACTTCCTCTTTAAACCTCTTTCTATCCATAAAACCTTAAACCCAATAGAATCCATTTCAATAACCTTTCCAATCAATTCCTCTGAAACTAGAAGACTCAATCCACACATAGTCACAACCCATTTATCCCTAATGTGTGCAAACTCCTTGCATAAGTTTTACATCATAACCCTTATGCCACTAGAAAAAATGGGTAACACCCCGTTTTTAAACATATCCCAAATGACCAAATCACTTTCTAAGGTAAAACACGATGAAGGCTCCACCCTAACTCTGTTACCACCCATGATGGAATAATTATTCAAAACCAGCAAAAACCGTAACAACAATATGTTTCCCACATAAATCCAAGTTGAAGTAAAACAATGGATTTGCAGACCCACACAAGCAAATAATTAAAATAAGGATTACTCGGATCCAAATCCCACACTTGACATTAAATTCACTTTTCCATGAAGGAAAACCCAAGTAGATGGCATAAATTCCACCTCATCTTGCCATATATGAATATGATGATCTCGTACTTCATTACTGGCCAACATGTCCTCACGAGCATTCACTTCACAATAGACATGTTCATTTCGAATCTCCTCAAAATTCTATAATAATGCCCTTTTATCTTCCATAATGGAATTTATATTAGTTTTATGTTTTGATTTTCCCTTTATAGAATTAATAATGTATAAAGAGTCCCTTCCACAAAATTTTTCCTTATTTGATAATGATTAGCCCACTTCAAACCAATCAAAGACTTCATAGGCCTCAACATAATTATTAGTTTTATTTCCAATAGGCATAACATAGGAAAAATAAGGGAACATTGTCATTCTTGATAATACCACCCACACTAGATAATCCCAAACTATTTTTTTATTTACCATCAAAATTAAGCTTCATCCATTCAATCATAGTCTTTTCCCACTTCACATTAACCCTAATATTATTCTTCCATAAAGAGCCCTACTGAGTGCTCTTTCCAATTCCCAGAGATTAAATGATTTCATTTTCACATTGAGGAATACTTCTTTCTTCCTTGAATATAATAATTTATAGGTTGATAATCAAAGATCGAATATCATATTCTCCACCCCAACAAAAAAAAATTCTCAAAAAATATTTTATTTCTTTTCAACATATTCCCCATAGAAAATGGGGAAACACTAGAATCTAAGATTTTGACAGACACCAAGAGGAAAAGGGACAATTCAATTTTTCATGCCAGGTAAGCAAACATCTTTGAAAAGACCCAAGAGACCTGAAATAATCTTAGAAAAATTGAGAAAACTTTTTGAGAGAAGGGACATTTAAGGAACAAATGTTGAACAGTTTCACTATCAGATTTACACAAAATTCACCTATTTGGTATCATCATACCTTTAGCCTGTAAATTATCAACAATAAGAATTTTATTTTGAATAACATGCCACAAAAAAAATTCACCTTTGGGATAAGATCATTGTCCCAAAGAGATTTCTATAAGAATTGGATGAGGAACATTACAGGGAAATATAATAACCAGTTCTCACGAGTACTTGCCATCCTTAGTCGCTACTCAAATAAGAGCATCAGTTTAAGTCTTGATGGGATATACACCACACCCGACTAGTATTAAGATTTTGAATAGCCTCCTTGATACCCTCATCTTCACCTTCCCATTAAAGATATCTCAAGAAAAACCCAATCTGTTCTAATCCAATAGTCTCTCAAAAGGATGCCTATAGTGGAAATGAAGTGGTTTGCAACATTTCTCCACAAAACTTGGTTAATTAGAGGTTCTTCAAAGATCCACCAATCTTGCCAAAAATTAATCTAATTATCATCATCAATTTTGCATTTACTTCCTTTCATCAGTAAACCCCTACACTTACCTAGACCATTCCAAAAGCATGAACCTTCAGAATGATGTCATTTGAAATAAAAGAGATCTACTCATCATAAATATATTTAGCTTTAAGAATTTTAGCCCACAGTCCATCATCCCACTAAAGCCTCCATCCTAATTTATCCATTAAAGCCAAATTCATACTTTTTAAGTCCTTCAAACCCAGGCCTCCCACACTCTTAGGAAGAGTGACTCTATCCCAGGCCACAAGAGGGAGTCTATCCTTTGATTTATTACCCAACCAAAGAAATCTACATTGAATCTGGGTAATAATAGTTCTTATCTTTATAGGCATTTTAAAAATTGACATAAGATAAACTAGAAGACTCTATAATGAACTCTGAAGAAGTTGTAATTTTCCATCCTGTGATAGTAAATATTTTTTCTAGGTAGCTAATGATTTTTGAAATCTACTAAAAGTGCAATCTAGTTATCTAAAACCACTCTCCCCTTAAATAAGGGAATACATTGATAATAAGAGGGATAAAAAATGATAGGGTACTTCAAAACAACAACATTTATATTATGATTTTTTTCATCAAAATTCAAAAATATAATAGAATTTTTTGAAAATTAATAAGCTGACATGTGCCTTCATCAAATTCTTGAAGAATATCCTTCAAATCCATAGATTTTGAAATAGTTTCCTTTCCCAAAATAAAATTATCATCCAAGAACTATTATAAATCAATAGATCCAAACCATTTGAAATAATTAAGCCATTAAAAATCCTCTTTTTCCTTTTGACAACACAAAGTGTGATTAAGGTTTCTGCCACAATAATATATAGAAAAGGAGACAAAGGATCCCCCTTGTCTCAAACCCCTCCCTAAAGAAAATAACCCCTTTGACTTACCATTGATAAGAATAGAATATTTAAGAGTAGTAATGCATTCCATAAACAAATTTATAAAATTATCATGAAATCCCAACCTTCGCAAAATAATTCTTAGAAATCTCCATGACTACTTATCATATGCCTTATTCATATCAAGTTTAACCAACATTTCCTCTTGATTTGAAACATCCACTGAATGGATATTTTCATGAATAATGATAACATTATCAATAACTATCTACCTTTCAATAAAAGCTTCCTGATTTGGAGATATAAAACCTTCCAACAAAACTTTGATCCTGAATTAAATTATCATTGTAATAATTTTATAGATAGTGTTACATAGACTAATAGGTATAAAATCAGTAACTTTATCAACACCTGGAATCTTAGGCACAAGGGCTATAAACTACTGCTAACCTTTTTCAATATTTTACCATTCATGAAGAAATCTTGGACAACTTCCTCAATATCATTATGAACAATGTCCCAAAATTCCTAAAAGAAAAAAATAGGTAAACCATCTGGCCTAGGAGACTTCTCCCCTTCTAAATAAAAAACAAAAGATTTTATTTCCTAAGGAGAAGGAATTTTGACCAACTTAGCATTCTCTTGATGAGTGATAACAGTTGAAGAAATCAAAATTATTCTTTGCTTGAATAAGTCAAGATCTTCTCCAACAAAAAAATAATTGAAAAAACTTATAAATTCTTATTCAAAATCTCGACTAATTCTTCAACCTCATTTCTCTACAATCCTCAATTTTAGAAAAGTGTTACTTTATTTATTAATAGAAGCAATCAAATGGAAAATTTGTATTCCTATCACCCTCTTTTAACCATAAACACCTTGAATTTTGTTTCCAATATGCTTCCTCTTTTTCCTCCAGGTTATGATACTCCACCAAAAGATATTTCTCCTTGTTCCTAAGCTCCTGATCAAGACCCCCACCTTCCAATACTTCCTCAATCCTTTTTAAATCCTCTGTAATTTTTTCTTTTTGGGAAAAATGTTACCAAAAGTTTCCTTATTCCAAAATTTCCATCTTGGCTTTGAAATTTTTCAACTTAGACACCAATTTGAACATAGCTTTACCTTTAACATTAATTTTCCAACAAGATTGAATCTCCTCTTTTAAGGATGGATGTAACAACCACATTTTAAAAAATTAGAAAGGTCTTCCTCTCAACCCAAGACTATTACTAGTTTGAAAACAAATAGGACTATGATCCGACCCAATTCTGGGTAAAGTAGATAAAAAAAATACATATAGTAGAGAACCAACTTGGATTGATTAGGATTAGATCCAACTTAATTTGGATAAGATCATCTCCCATACGCCTGTTTCACCAAGTAAATTTCCCACCCCTCAAATCAATATCCACCAAATTACAGTCAACAATAAAATAAGTAAAATCTCCCATGTTGTCACTGTAAATATTTGAACCACCCTTTTTTATCCTATGGTCTTAAAGGAGTATTGAACTCCCCTCCTATCATCTAGTCCAAATCCTTATATTATGAACAAAACTGGACAATTTCAGCCCAAAGCTTTCTTCTCCCAACCATAGAATTAGGAGCATAAATATTTCAACATATCCATGTGAAACCATTTTCCTTGTCTCTAAGAAAATGGCAAGATGATGTGACGATTACTAATAACCACTCCCTCTCCATGATTTTGGAGCCAAAAAGTAGAAATACCTCCAAAAGCACCTAGAGAAGACACACATTACATATCCAATCTAAACCACAACTTATTTTTAACATTAATCATTTTTTTTTTTTTTCACCTTGGTTTCTTGAATCAAAATTCATATCAGGATTAGGATTTTTCCTAAAATTTATCAATATAATCTATTTACTAGGGTTATTTAAACCCTTATATTCTAGGAAATGGGCTTCATTTAAACTTATTTGGAGATATTCTCTATTCAATAGAGCATTGATTACCTAAATAAATTTCTTTAGCTTATTATTTTTCACTTTTGTTCCTAATTGACACATTACCTCTTTTTGTAAATGGCTTCCCGTTTTTTCTTTAGATTTTTCTTGTTTGTGGAGATCTCTTAGTATTAATATTCTTTTCTTCCAAAATGTTTTCCAAATTAAAATAACAAGGCACAACCTAAGAGTCAACAAGAGCCACCTCTTCTTTTGAAGATTCCACTTTGACTTGAACCTTCTCTTGATAAATTTGTTCTAGATCCTGCTCCTTTAAAACTTCCTTGTTGATATGACTCTCCTACATTTAACTTTTTTGTCTCCAAGCATGAATCTTTATTATATTTAATTTCTCCAATCATCAAATTACAAAAATTTATAGCCTTCTAATAGTCCAACACCCCTTATGCTGGGAATAATTCAACATCCTACACAATCTCACACTTTTAAATATATTATTTGTTGATATTGATCGATACATCGAGTATCATTTGAATTACTTAACGAGATTCAAGAAAAAACTAAAGATTTTTGTATAACTACTTTGAATATGTCCATATTACATCTACCATCACTTGGTCATGTTCGAAGGTGCGCAAGACTTTCCCATTAATATGAAGCTCTAGAGCTTCTCATATTCTTTCTACATATCTACATTTATTGTATATCTTTATCTTCATCCATATCATTTCTTTTTAAATCTACTTAAATGTCTAAAAGTGAGCTAACATCCTCTATGGAATTCCATTTAGATTCCTAGGATCGGCCTTTTCTCGAGCATCTCACCTATCCGTTTATCTAGTCATTTCAATTTAGTGTCTTTGAGCTTATGTTTCTTTATAGACATGACGAATTACATCAATCCAAACTTAATCGAATTCGATTGTGTATCATATTCAACATCAATCTCTATAGGTATCGTTAAACAACATGTCTTTTGAGGTCATTTTTTTAATTATTTCACTTTGCATTAATTTTAGTAGAAAGGTAACAATATCTCTAATAGATCCATTCATATAGTTTGAAGGTAGGTTCAAATACTCACTTTGTATATGTTAGTAGAGGTTCCTTGACTATAGAATCAAAACTTACAATATGTTGTACTCTAAATTAGAGCATGGATTATACTAAATGTTGCATTTGCACAATATAATAGATATCAAGATTTAATAAAAGAGAATAATATCGAGAAATCCCATAATGTAAAATATAATTAAACAAAGAAATGTCCTAACAAAGATGGGAAAAAGGAAAAATACCAAAGTAATTTTCATTATGATTTAAGATCATCCTTATTTCAAATCAAATTACACACCTTTATACAAAATGTGATGAGTATTTAATTAAAATTGCTCACATTTCCTTCTCATATTTTTAGAGGTTTTTATATTATCTACCTATGTGCCGAGAAGGTATACATTATATATTTTTCTTATGTCAGAGATACATACAAAAGTATTGTGAAATTATGAACTATATCTATGTCATATTACTCTAACATCTTACCATCCAACATTTTCTTTGAATTAAAATTTGTTTCTGCTAGAGAAAAAAAATATTCTTTCCTTTTCCGAATGATTATTGTGTTTAGTGCTAAAACTTACTCTATTTGGATTAAACAAAAAGATGCCGCTACTTATTTTCATCCTTTATGAACTACATAACCTCCCTTCCAAGTTTTTCATTAAGTAGATATTCCAATAGAGACTTCCTCTCGGGTTCTCATTTTGTGTAACTCCTCATAATATGCCCCTACAAATTTTCAAACTATGTTGGTCTACTTAAAAATATAGAAAATTAAATATCTTAATACAATTACCTAGTTACCTTCTATAAAATTATGATGCTCTTTATTTTTTGGTGTTTCCCATACTTCTTCATTTAATCCATCAACTAAGTTTGATTGTGATGGGTGAATGGTGATCGTAGAATTATGAGTGTGTCCTTTGATATTCAAAGAAGTATATCTCAAGAATGAACCTTGTGTGTTCATCATTGTCTGTGTAGTTGGAAGAAAGACCTCTAGGTCTTTATGTATTCTAATTGGAAAAGGTTTCATTTATTCTTACCTAATCTAAAATTGTGTGATCTCCTTCATAACTTCATATAGTTTTTCATCATGGGCATTTTAGGTAGCTTGATCATAAACCAAAATAATGGTCTAGATATCTTGACTGAATTTCTATAGTAACGCTCTCATCTATTATGATTGGACTCCACCAGTAAGTATTCTTTATCACATTTTTTTCCCCATTTCCACAATCATTCATTAACATTATCACTAGCTTCCAAAGTGATGACTTCAAATTCATTTCATGTTTTCTATCCACTACCTCTAACAACATTTATTGATATGTAGATTTTACCTACCCCAATATCATTCTTATTTTATATATCATAATAGCCTACAAATATGTGTCCCAATCTAATATTTTAAATGTTTGTTGCTTCAACTGATATTTTTCCTACTTGATCATTGTGACATATTCCTTAAGTATCATTATGGCATCTTTTACCTCATGCTTGGTGAATATTATTTGTGATAAAATATTCTTCGCCACTTTTTTGTTCTTGTTTTCCACCATCATGTTAGTAAGAAGTGTTATCTTCATTCATTTGGTCATGGCTTTGTTACCTATGTTGTTTTATATGAATTGCGGACATTTTTTTCTAACATACGATCTGAAATTGTGCAATGTTTTCTCCAATTTATAGTTTTCTAATATTTTCTTATAATGTATGTACTCCCATATTGTATCCTATTTTTTTCAAGTACATTATAAACATTATTAAGGAAGAATTATCTTAAATTTTCATTTCGGCATTACATTGTAACCTATTTTATCTCCTTTATTCACTTCATCTAACTTTGATAGTGTTGCATTATATGTATTTTCTCCTACTACAAATATCATTCCTTTGTTTTTTTTTATTATTGGCAAATAGTTTTTTGAAAGGGACTATACCCTTGGGAACAAAAGAGGCCTAAAGCCAAAATAGGAAGAGAACTAGAACAAAATCAAACAAATGGGTCAAAGAAGCCCAAAGTAGCCAAAGAGCATTACCTTCAAAACAGAATGAAATTTTTACATGTTAACAAAAGCACCCCCATACTTTGTCAATGGTGGATTTGATCCAAGATTTGAACATCCCCAGATCATGTGGGCAAAAGATTCGTAACATCCATCAATGGTCCTTTCTTTCACTCCCCCCAAAGGGTAACCAAAACCCCGACTTTGATAGTTCGGACATGTTGCATTAACTCCCGATAGTGGCCATTTTAGTCTGGCGAGTTTGCCTTCTCCTAAATAGAGTCTAAATTTCATCAAATATCTTCAATTTGGCTATTATCCATAGCCACCTCCTCCTCCTTCTTCTTCCTCTTACCTTTTTGTTTTTTCATGTTTTTAACCTCTTCCTCTAACTTTAGCTTTAGCTAAGGACTCTTCTTTTTGTGAGCTCTCCATATTTCTTCCCCGTGAACTAGCCCTACTAATATATTATGTTTTCAATCTCCCGAGGACCCTTCCCGCTAATATCATTCCTTTATTACTCTTTGTCCTCTTTTTTATTCTTTTCTTCTTTTTATTTCTACTTTTTCCTCTACTTATTTCTTAGCCCATGCATCCTCTTATTTTAATTGTTATTATCTTTGTTTCTCTCTATTTTCTTATATTCTTCCTATTTATTCTCTTCTCTCTACTTTTCTCCTTCATATTCTTGTATCATTTTCATGTCCATGACCTTGTATGCTTTATCCCGTGTAATTTCTATCTTCCAATACTATTTTTGTGTTCCTTTCCCACTATGTTATTTATGTATTTTTGGTTCTTCATTTTGTTGCTTAGATAGATATTATTCTACTTCCTTCTATTTCAAGCATTTTTATCTAGGTGTTTCTTCTTCTTATCTAGATTTCTAAATTTGTTTGTCCACTTACGCACACCGGGTTTTGTGATGGCTTATTATTCATTCACTACTTTCATAGTTGGAATTTCCATAGAGCCAATTTTTGTTGGCCTACTTACCTCTTCTAAAGGTGGAGGAGGAGAAGGTGTGGTTGGCATTTGAATTGAATTGTTAGGGAATGTACTCTTGATTCTTCATTTGTGCTTTACTTTACATATTTTTGGTGTTCTTATACCCCTCTCATTAGTATACATTTCATGCACCTACTACACAATTTTCTTATTTTTATTGGATTTCTTCTTATGTAAGTGAGGCTCATTTGTGCATGTTTGTATGTGTGCTCAAAATGGTTGGTTCTTCACTATAAGTATTCACATTAGTTTGAAAGGGATTTTGACTCTTCTCTTATTTTTAGTGGGGTGATCTGAAATCATTCTTCTCGTGATAGCTACATTGAGTCCATAGTCCTTTAGATGCTCCATAAGATTGAGCACTATCTTGTCTTGTGTCACATCCTATTGTCATGTACTGATCAAGGTATTATTTGGCATCAATGGAATTTTAACCCTTTATTT
This sequence comes from Taxus wallichiana var. yunnanensis, assembly GCA_018340775.1. Lineage (NCBI taxonomy): Eukaryota > Viridiplantae > Streptophyta > Pinopsida > Cupressales > Taxaceae > Taxus > Taxus wallichiana. The sequence goes on along the minus strand of CM031233.1, from coordinate 181,496,723 downwards.
AATCCTTAGCTTCTTAGTTGTGTCATTTTCCATTTTGATGGATTTCCATATGTTTCATTCATATTCATTTCACTAATACATCTTAGTGCCCATTTATGATATTTTGATTACACGCATTTTTTCACTATTAATTAGAATCACTTGAAATTTTATGTTGGAAAATTACTTGGGTAACTCAGGGATCTATTTCTTCCCTTGGAAATTATCTTTTATTAGTGTGATGATCATATCCTTACCTCTTTTCTTCTTAGGTTCCTTTTTTACTCTTCTCCTTATTATTACATTGCAAGTTTATCCTTCTTATCTTCTTCTATATGTATCTCTCATCTCACTAGTTTCTCTTAATTTACATGCATAATGGTCAAACACTTTTAGAATCATGTGATGTGGCCAACTTAGTTCAGCCTTGAATGTCTCTATGTGATAAAGATGACAATGGATTAGGGTGTTTAGCATCGTTGACTTATGATTGCAGTATGAACCCATTATGTAACATAGTAATTTTTATATACAAGATTATGTAACTTATTACCTTCCTATGTATGTGAGGGTTTTCACTAAGTTGTTATCCGATTTTTAGCATCTAGCTCACCATTAATTACATGCCTTCAAACATTTGTAGGGTTTTTCTAGGATAAACTATGTAAATATCTCGTGTGAAAAATAATTATTATCGGCTTCTATAATGGCTCATATGCCTTATATTGTGTGAAATATAACAAAAGGATGGGCTATTAGTAGTGAAACACTTTACCTCATACTTGCATGATATTTTGCACATTTGTATTCACTTAATTTATGAAGAGTTCATGTTAGTTGAATTCTATAGGGTCATCCTACATTCTTGTAATGATGTCCACTACACCTAGAGATGTTTTTTTACTCACCTAACTTCTTACAATTATCGTATGATTTTATTTCCACAAAAAAATTGATTGTTTAGTTTGAGATGGCCACCAATGATATGCATCTCGCATTTGCGCAAAATGACCATGATGGTCATAGTTCTCAAATTTATAGGGGTTATGGTGATTTTTTAATGTAACATGGGGATACTTCAAATTGGTGGAGCTATGGCTAAGAAATCAATGGATGTGTTAATTATAACATCTTCCTTTTTAGATAACTAAATGGATTTATCATGGTAACTTATCATGATTTTTTACATGATCTTGAAATGGTGCCCTATGTAAGGCATTTTTAGAGATAGTACGCAACCATTACTCATATCAAATCCTTTAGTATAATCTACCCTTGTGTAGCTTCTACTTGGAATTTTGGTTTCTTTGTACCCTAAATTTTTAGGGGATTCTCTACTAGATCATTAAAATGTGTGCCTATTCACATAATCTATTAGAGCATTATGAAAATCCTAGTGTCTTATGTTTGTACATCTAATAGGGAGAAAAATGTAAATACTTATTTTTGCATCATTCCTTATAATATTGGGCCGTAGGTTTGCTTTGAAAGGATCCATTTAGTTTTGTGATAATTTTTGTTATTTCTTCACACTTTATCTCTTAGTTATTACATAACTTTTTTTATTGTTTTTTATTTCCTAAAAATGACTTCTTGGTCAACTAAGTTTCTTGTTTATACCCTTAGAGATTTCTAAGTGGCTATTTTGTGCCATTTATCACTTGATCTACCTCCTTTATCAATTTTTCCATTGGGTATTTCATTTTATCCGAGAACTTAAATCGTAATGTGTCTTCCATACCACTAGCTGGATTTACTTATTTTTAAAAAATTATCTTGTATTTTTATTATGTTTCTTTCTTATTTTTTATACAAATTTCCTAGACAAATTGGATTCATTCCCTTCCCCTTTTTTTCTACACATTGTTCTTGATGATGATCATATTTTTATCCTTTCTAAATTAAACATAATCACATGAACTAATTAGTTATAAAAACATATAATCTATAAAACATGAAAACTTGAAAATCTTCCTACTCTAACCACCGTGTGGAGTAACTTCTTATATTCTTCCATCCTTTGCACAATCACACATTGTAGGGTTTTCATCCTACATCCATTTATTCTTCTAGGAAATATATTTCCCTATAGATCCTGTAATATTATAGTGCCCTATTTTGTGATGTGATGGATGATATATAGGCCTTTCCATCTTATGTGAAATTTTTATGGGTGTGCTACCAAAACTTTTGTTCTGCTTGGAACTCCTTACTACAGAGGTTAAAATCGTATGACACTTTCTATATCTATTTATGTGCTTCTCATTTTGATTACGTTGGTGGCTTGTATTCCTCCATTATTTCCCAATCTAATAGTATTATTTAAATTGATTTTTTGTCTCCTAATCAAAAAATGTTTATGATGCGAGAGGCTTGGTATAATATTTATGTCCTAATAAAATAACTATTTTTATGTAGAGGCTTACTATAATATACTCCATTTTCATTATTTCTTCAATTAATTAAACTAGATGGAATGGTGTGTGTCATGTACTTCTCTTGTATTTGGTTATGTATTCCCATAACATGGTGGGCATTCGATCTTCCCAATCATCCATTTACATATTACGATCTTTGATAATAATTTTTCATAAGTTTTTAATATATTTTTGTTCTCATCATTTTTATTCCAGATGATATGATGTTCTATTGTGGTATATAATCACAAATTATTCTATGAGAATTTTATTGTATTAATCAATAAATGCGTTCACCCATGAATTACTAATTTTTGTGGACATCCAAATCTAGTAATTATGTTTTCATAAAGGAATTTAGTTGTGTCTCTTGTGGCACAATTTTTTTACATGAAAATTCCATCCATTTTATAAAATACTTTGTTTCGTGAATATATTTTTTTAAGGACCTTCTTGATGGATGATGAATTGGAAATATGAAGTTCTATTATGTATTATCTAAATTTTTGTAGTTCTAATAGGGGATTAAGAGGCATTTCACATTTCTAATTTAGTTATCTCACTCGCTAAATTTTTTTCTAATGTTGTTACATATGATATGAATCCTAAAATAAGGTTGGACACAAAAGTATGCTTTCTAATATCTTTTAAGTAGTGAGTTACCTTTTAAAGTGTACTCCATAAATTGTCTCAAGAGTTTCACGTAGTAATATTTCTCTTACATGTTCTAGAACAACTTTGTGCAATACTTCATCCTTTCCTAACTTGTACAATAATACATTAATAATAGTATATGATAAGGCCTTTGTAATCAACTATTTCTTTTGTTTCTCTATATAGTGTTGTGGAAAAATTCCTTGTTGTAAGAACTACACAATTTATTCTATTTTTTCTAGTATTATAGTGACATGAAATAAGTGTGCATCTAGGGAATCTTCATCTAGTTCCTTTGGTTCTTCTCATGTGTTTATGCAACTCAAATGGTCTAGTCCTACATTTTATCTTCATAGTTTCACGTTTATTTTAAACTTATATTCTTGGAATAGCATCAACCATCTTGATATCATATCTCACAAGAGTGGCTTATTCACCAAATATCGTAGAGATTGATGATCTACGAGGTACAAAAACTCAATAAATAATATATATTTTTAACACATCTGGAGTGCAAATATAAGAGTTATAGATTCACATTCTATAGTTGTGTAATTTCTTTTGCAGTTATAATTTTCATCTCACAAAGTGGATTGGAAGGTTTATACCCCATTCCCCTTGTTGGGTTAGAATTGCACCAATTGTGCTACTTGACACATCAACATGTACATGGATATTTCTTAATAATATAGAAATACTAGTATTGACACACTCACTAGTTTCTTTATTAATTATGGATATTCATTTGGACCTTCTATCATCCATTCAAAATTTTCACTTTTAAGTAACAAATTCTCCATTAGTGGTACAATATTTACATATTACCTAATAAATTTCTTGTAGTATCTTATATGTCGAGAAATGCACCAAGCTCGAGGGGTTATTGGTGGTTTGATCCCAATTATGATAACTTTTTTTATTGATAAAATAAAATTCTTCCTATACATTTTTTCCAAGTAGTACTCAAAATTGTGTGAAGAAAAATCATAAATATATACATATTTATAACATTCAACATACCTTAAATACATGTTGTTTGGATAAGGATAAGGAAAAATAATCATCTAGGTAGGCTTTCGAGGAAATAATGAATAAAATCTTATAACATAGTAACAAAATCTCGAGATAATACTCTAGATGCATTTTTCAGTTCAAATGGCATTTTTTATATGCAAAGCTTCCCCATTTGGTTTTGAAAGTTGTGAAATTTCTATTTTATTATATCAACTAAATCCATCTATAAATTAGTAGACTTTATGTCTTGCTACTACTTCCAATATCTCACCAATGAATGGAATTAGGTATGGGTCATCAACACATGCATAATTTAGAGGCGAATAGTCTCCACAAAGTCTAATTTCTCTATTTTTATTAGTTTGAGTGACTATCAGGATTACCCAAAATTATTTTCATAATGGATATATTATAATTTCTTAAATCATTCGATCCAATTATGCTTTTACCATATATTTCATATTTCGGTTCAATCTATATGAACTTTTCTTTATAGGTTTATCCCCTTCTTTCAATTTAATGTGTAGTTCACCAATTGATAGATCCACTTATTTAATGTTACTAAATTTATTAGGAAACACATCTTCATAGTATCATGGTAATTAAAATATTTGTAACATCTCGCTTTTCAATCTAGTAGTCTTCCACCATAACTAGTTTTACTATTCCTTTTGGTTTTGTGTCTTCTAAATTTTTCACATTAGTTAATCCTATACTTTATTCATTCCTTTATGTTGGGTCTATATAAATATCCTAGATACTTATTTTTCTTATATTTTTAGATTGTGTGACCGTACGTACCCAAAATTGTAAGGTACCGCATATCTGCAAGCTGATGTAACAAGTGCCCCGATGATGATACAGTCTCCTCGCAAGGTGTTCGGGATCCGGAAAAGCCCTCGAGAGTATGTGATAACATCTTTCCTTGGCCTCTTGACCTTCGATGGAAAACCGCTGCCTGAACAAGGCGGTGGTCTTGTGCCGCCCTTCTCTCGAGTGGCGGTCCTGTGCATGTTTTCCAGAATGCTCTTTTGACGCGACTCACGTGAAATATCACGTTTTACCAGCTTTTCTTTGCCGACTTGAGCATGCATTAATGTTTTTGGTCCCCTGGAACAATGTTTTTCCTTTGTTTATTGTTTAGGAGTTCAATTTGGTTTTGGTTCTTGGATGCTTGAATTCCTATAAATGCATGGTTTGTGTACATGCAAATGGTCTGATTTTGGTGAAGATTTTGGTGAAGAATTTGTGCAGTTTTTGGTCCAAGCTTGGCCGGATTTTGAAGTTTGATCTTTGCTCTCATTCCCTCATTTTAGTGCTTTAGTTAGTTAGCTTGTTTAGAAGCCATAGCTTGAATTCACTTGCATCTTTTGTTAAATTGCTCAAATTGGTAAGCCACAGACCCATCTTGTGCAGGCAGTGCTGTCATTTCATCCAATCCAGCTTAGAAGCTTGCCTCTGAATTTCTCTTTGCTGTAGATTTACTTTCGTTGTGTCTTGGAGTTCTTAGTTTAATTCATTATTTGCCTGGTTAGTTTTTATTCAGCTGTTGATAAGCCACATATCCAACTTGTGCAAACAGCGTTGTTGTTTTATCTAAACCATTGGAACAGGATAGCTTAGGAAGCCATTAAAGTTGCAGGTTTTGCTCTTCGTATAGGATAGTTGAAGGTTCTGGTCGCTTCACGTTGCATGACTCACAAGAAAATCCCCTAGGAATCCCATAAGCCAAGCTCTCTGTACTCTTGCGCTATCCCTCTCCTACTCGCATTCTCGGTCTGCATTCTGGGCTGTCCTTATCCCAAAATCTACTCCTATCGGTGCTAGCATTACACGCTTTTCTGGATCCAAGTGAACACGAAAGAATGAGAAGATCATACTGAGGGGACGAGATCACATACACCATCGGATTCGCCACTGTTCTGCGGAGTCCAGGTTTTAAATTTCAAATTTATAGTCAGATTCATATCAAATAGAGTAGTTAAATCGCTTTATTTCATTTCATTCTATTCTCGATATTGCCAGGGAAGCTGTGGGGATTGATAGTTTCTGAGAAACTATGATTCACTCCTCACTTCTGAGGTAGGATCGAGAATCTTGCAGGTAGATTAGACAGGCTATTTTATTTAGAATAATTCTACAAATCACACAGGCAAATAACCACACTCGGTTATCTTGTCTGTTTTAAATTATTGTTTAGTTATTATTTCTAGATACGCTTAAAATAGTTTGTTTTTCTTAGAATTGTTAGAATATTTCATAGAAAAATAAGAGTTATATGTAGTTAGAATTTGTTTCATTACAGTTAGATTGCATTTTGTTTCGTATGACAATCACGGGACCTCAAGAGCCCAGGGAATATATATTTGAGCCAATCGTGCCTCAACCAAACCTAGTCACAGCAATAGTTGACATAGACCAAAATCTCAGGATACAAGTATTCCGAACAACCACAGATTTACAACTGATCAGTTCACAGTTAAGAGGATTAAACATAGAAGACGACCAAGCACATGCGTTTTGGTCAAGTCAGCCAAACTACAGATTACTCTAGAAAAATCCACATGACTGTAGAGGGGCTCGAAGAGAACAAACATTCGGGTGTGATCCTTTAGTTCCACCCTGACGCTTTGGAGACACCCTCTTAGATATAGATACCGACTTAAGAATCCAAGTCGCGAGAACCCTGTAAGGTATTCTCGAGAAGATCGCACAACTATTGGTTCTAAACATAGAAGTTTGAAAAAGCCTACGATTCTTGATACTAGGGATTAGAACTTGATCTCACGTATGACCATAACAGACCGCAACAACCAAGAGTCTACGGTTGTGGATCCACGAGATCCTCCCAACGAATCCAAAGTCGGCTTAGATATAGACAACGCTAACCTACGCACACAGTAGTATTTCAGTCCACCCCACTTCCACCTATCATCATCGAACAATTGTCCTTACTAGATATAATGGCTAACGAAGCTAGGGAATTCTGGACTAGGCTAGAAAATCGTCCATAGAATCAATTGTATTCATCATCCACTATATGACCTTATCAGGAGAAATACACGAAACAATCCCGGTCATTTCCACGCATTCCACAACCCATAGATCGAATCACGCCAGAGCTCGATATTGATTGGAGCCTTCGAGCAGTCATCCTCACTGATCGATCTATCACACCAGTCCAAGTTAGAAGGGCCTTCTTTGCCTTAGATTCACAAATTCCACTAGTGCGTATCGAAGACATTAGACTGCCTAACTAGTTTGTCTGCATATTCCATCCCCACCGGCTGTCTCGGCACGACCTCGGGAGGTCGGGTACGCGGAAGAGTCACTTGTAGATTCTCACGCTCGCTTGTCGCTTTTCCGGCGTACAAAATTGGTGAACCCGACGTGAAACAAACAACTGTTTCACCTTCTCTTTGAGAAGTTTCATCTTCTCTCATCCACCTTCGCTCCTTCCCATTATTCTGCGGTATTCATATACCCCCCGAATATGTCGGGATTCGACACATATGGCAGACCCCTCCTGGGTCTTGAGGCATACTACGCCCAACAGAATAGGGAATCATCACCCTCGCTCTCAGTATGGGGCAACAACTATTCAACTAATCAGTTGTCAACATAAACCCCAAGAATCAGATATAGTTTGTCTCTTCAAACCGAGGAGTTAGATCAACCCCCTCGAACCCAACAAACAGAACCTTCAGGTTCCAACAATATGACGTTTACAGGAGAATCTGGTTCGTCTCCTCAAATGTTACTCAGACCACAAATTGGTAGGCAATCAGATCCATACTTGGTCTTAGATGATGGACAGTCAACACGTTATCCTAGGAGTGAACAACACTCCCGGGAATGTACCCACCTATAGGAGGTTTACAAATACAACCCGAAACCTCTTTTCAAGAAAATACCTCTACAGAAATATTCTTGGAGAAACTTGGAAAGATAGCAATCGATTCATGACATGATATCACATGCCTATACAACACCAGGGTATACAACAAACGCCGCTCAGGCAAAGTACCGTGGCTTCACCAAATGAAGTCATTTCAACGTTAGTAGAAAGAGTGAGAGGGTTAGAACTTGCTCAAGCAAATCAAAATTCTCCGTTCATGCAAACGGGAAGTTCCAATCCTCCATACCACTCTGGCCAAGTAGATCTCCTCACAGGAGTAGGCACATTAGGCATGCCTCCTCAATATCCACAGCAAACGCCAACAAGGCCTATCATCTCTAACACTATTCCTCCCGGTCTAGTGTCAAACAATCCATTCCTTGACAATACCCCGTCCTATTTAAACATGTACTCTAAATCACCACAAGGAGATATGTTCTCCTCTCCCGGCATGTTTGCTCAAACGCAGGGACCTCCTTATGCCCCTGCCAACGCATATGCTGCACCATATCAACAACCTATCCACCACCACTCCCTCAGCAAACACCATCAATGGTCGAAAGCTATGCGATAGGGACGTATTCAGAATATCTAAAGGAACCCTTAGATTTCACCATACGAAGCGTCATGCTTCCAAGACCTCTCCCTGATTTGCCCAAGTTCAAGGGTGAAGGAGATCCAAACGCACATATCAAAGCTTACGCTACAGCCATACGAGAATTACTCCCTTGGGATGGGGTTGTTGCTAAAATATTCCCCAAAACACTGGAGGGCATTGCTCTCGATTGGTATTATAGAATACCTGAGGCTTCCATACATTCATTTAAACAACTCGTGTCAGAGTTCATCAAAGCCTTCGACATGAACAAACTACTGAGAACAGGAATCAGGGAATTCTTGCATATCAAACAAGAACACAATGAATCTGTCGCTCATTTCATCCAGAGGTGGCGTACAGTTCTTTATTCATCAGCAAGTGCTCCAAACATGGATCAGATGGAACTATGCGATTTATTCCTTCATTCTCTCAGCAGAGAAGTGAAGGAAGAAGTCCAGAAGTTCCCACTGAGGACTTATGATGAAGTACTTGAGAGCGCTCTACGAATAGACTAGGCAGCAATAGATAGTGGTCGTAAGACGTATGGAGCAAACGGGAGGTTAATCACCTCCACTCAAAATACTACAACTACCACAAACGTCAATCAAGGACCCAAAATCCTTAACAAAAATCGTGGGGTAACAACGGATGGGGTAACCGACCAGCCCAAGAGGGTAAATGTTGTTAATACTCCGTCACAAACAAACAACCAACGAAACAACAACTTTACCCCGACGGTCAATACAGTGGATTTTAACCATCCACAACAACAACAACAACAACGGCGAAATCCCATACAAGGGCCAAGCCATAACTCATTTAGTTACCAAAACCAAAGTCAAAACCAAAAACAACAATTCCAAAACTTTGGTCCTAATAGGCAACAGTTTGATCAGAATTTTAGGCCACAATACACACCAAACCAACAAAACAAGAATTATAATCCCAATTCTTATTGTGGTTTCCATAAAATTCATGGTCACGACACTAGAACGTGCCGTGACTACAATAAATTTATGCAACGTTTTGCCGAGGAAGAACAAAGACAGCTTCTTCACGAGACTTGTTTTTGCGATCCCGTCTCATCATCACCAAATACTCTCACGGGCGTTTCTCCTCAAAATGCTCCCCTCAAGATCTTTAATGATCCGCTCCCAAATCATGATGGCAATAGGTCGAATCCAACCGGAACAAACAAAGGTGCGATAGCGGAAACAATGACCATGAAGCCTCGACTTCATTAAATCCGTCAGTCGCGCCACAGTTGGGAGCTCAACCGAGACCTAAGATAGTCAGTTTGGTAGAATTAGACGCTGAACTACCTATCGAAGCTATAACGAGAACACAAGAGTATTTCTCTCAACCAAGCCCAAGTCATCTATCGAGAAAGCAGATAGAGTCAAGCATATAGTTGAAAAACCCATCGGTGCGTATGATTTAATTAGTGACCTAACAAAGACCTTCTCACACATTTCATTTTTGGACTTACTAAAGAACTCTCCCCCTCACAGAGCTGCTCTTTTAGAAGCATTAGGTCTAGGCCATCTAATTAACATCACTCCACCTCCCGAAACACAAGTAAATCACGTAGATTTTGACATCCACCCTCCGGGACAGCCGGACAAGGATGTCGAATTCATCTTCGAAATAAGTAAAATGCCCACAGATCTTTGAGATCGCACGCCGAGGTGACCTGACCTTACACTTGCAAGTGTGGGTTTGTAATAACTATGTAAAGCGGGCAATGGTTGACGATGGGGCCGCAGTTAACATAGTCCCTTTCTCTTTCCTCCAAAAACTTGGATATGGAGAAACAAACTGTTCCACTACACGAAATACCTTGAGAGGCTATGATAGCCTTAAAGCCACTTCGATAGGAACTATAATACTGCCGGTCACCTTAGGGCCCAAAACCATCTTGACTGAATTTTATATTATAGATCGGGAAACTAACTATAATATGATCCTCGGCCGACCTTGGATACATCGAATGAAGGCAATCCCTTCCACGCTATTTCAAGAAGTAAGATTCTTGCATCTGGGAAAGGTATTTGTAGCCAAAGGCGATCCAAAACCTTTCGATTTGCACCTAGCTGATTTAAAGAAAAGACCAGGGGTGCACTCAGAATTTGAACTGCCAACAAACCAACTTAATAAACCCTCTGACCCAAAGCCAGAGGAAAAGTTGATACCTCTGACAACGGATCTTGAAACTACCAAAGATAGCCAAAACAACTCCAACCCCTAAAGGTAAAACTAAAGAAACAAGATATCATTAGGGACTCACATGCGAAAATCGTTGAATTGATAGAACAAGATTCACCAATGTTCTTACCATTTGATTCAAGGTAGGCATAGGATTTTCCTAGTTGTTGGTTCCTTACCGGGAGAGGATCTTTGTATGATAGAAGTAGAGTGTGCAAACGCGCGGCATGCCCCAACATCTACACTCCTAGCTAAGTATTGGACTCCCCATTTCGATGGAGCTAAATGTCGTTATGGAGCGGGGGCAGGTATAATTCTTACTTCGCCCGAGGAGAAGGTCCTCCCATTCTCATTTAAGTTAAACTTTGAATGCACAAACAATGGCGCTGAGTACGAAGCCCTCCTCCTTGGCCTCACCTTAGCCAGAAGAATTGGTATTAATAACATCAGAGTCTTGGGAGACTCGCAATTAGTAACAAACCAAGTTTCTGAAGTATATGAAACTAAAGCCGAACATTTACAACTCTACAAAAACGTTGTATTAGATTTAAGCAAGGCATTTAACTTCATATCCATTGAAGCGATCCCGCGAGAGAAAAATCTTCTCGCCGATTCAATAGCAACCTCGGCATCACGTTTTACTCCAAGCAATGAGCTAGAAGATACTCACTTCACAGTATCCATTCGTGACGAGCCATTAATAAAAACAATGACAAATCCTCTTTTAAGCGGAAGTGAATCTACCGTCCTAGACCATGTTGGAAATGATGCGGCTACTTTGGATTATTTAAATGCCTATGCAGCATTACATCTCTCCTATCACATGCTAGATTTATCCCTGATCCCACATTCGTCCTCCTACTTCGGAAATCCCGTAACGGATCTTCCGTCACAAAGGGAACCTAACATATACGCAATAGAAAATGGGGATGATTTAGATTTACCTCCAGCACCACCTGAGTTCGAAGAGGGTAACGCCTCTTTAATCGAAGAAACAATCGATGTCAACATTGGGACAGAAGATGAACCAAGAATATTGAAACTAGGTTCTTCGTTGACACCAGAAGAAGTGGAAATACATACTCAGGTTCTCAAAGAACATCAGAAGGCGTTTGCATTTAATTACAAGGAGATGACGGGAGTCGCACCCCACATTGCGGTACACAACCTCGTCACTAGATCGGATGCAAAGCCAATTAAACAAAAATCAAGGCCCATGAAACCCAAAGTAGCTCTCATGGTAAAAGAGGAAGTAATAAAACTCCTTCAGGTAGGATTTATCAAGCCAGTAGACTACTCCCAATGGGTATCTAATATCGTTCTCGTTCTCAAGAAGAATGGAAAGATACGCATTTGCATAGATTTCCGAGACATCAATAAAGCGTGTCCTAAAGACGATTTCCCATTACCATCCATAGACATTATTGTTGATGCAAAAGCTGGTTTTGAACTTTTGTCTCTCATGGATGGATTCTCGGATACAATCAAATCAGAATATCCGAGCAAGATCAAGCTAAAGCCACATTTATAACTCCTTGGGAACCTATTGCTTTCTGTTGTCATGCCATTCGGTCTTAAGAACGCCGGTGCTACGTCAAATACCGCCAGGCCATGACATACATATTTCACGATCTAATTCATAAAATCATGGAATCTTATGTAGATGACTTATTGGCTAAGGCCAAAAAGCGCTGTGGCCATCCCGAAGTACTCCGCATCATTCTTTCACGCCTAATAGAATACGGAGTCACGCTAAACCCAGAGAAATGCGTCTTTGGTGTAACAAGAGGAAAGCTCCTAGGTTACATCATATCGACACGAGGATCGACGTTGATCCAACCAAAATTCGGGCTGTCCTCGAAATGGTCCCACCTTTGAGTGAATCTGGAATCAGATCATTTCTCGGGAAGCTGGGTGCAATCCGGAGATTCATCCCGGACTTAAGCTTCGCTATTCATCCAATCAACAATTTACTCAAGAAAGACTATAGCATTGATTGGGTATCAAGACTCGCAACGAAGCTTTCAACGCAGTTAAACGTTTCTTGCTGTCACCACCTACGCTAATGCCACCTAAGCTAGATCACCCGTTAATTCTATACTCACGGGCTACCGATGTCTCGCTGGCCTGTATGTTGGCCCAAGAAGACGATGACAAGAAAGAACGTGCAATTTATTTCATTAACCGACACCGCTCGACTATGAAACATGCTATACACAAGCAGAGCGAGAATGTCTTGCCATAGTCTTTGCTACTAAACGTCTAAGACATTACATGCTGAATCAAGAAACAAAGGTCATGGTAAAGACGGACCATTTATGGACTTTTCTCACACAAGGTTCCTTATCCAAAAAGGCTGGACGTTTTATAACCTTAATGGGAGAGTTCGAATTAACATTTGTAAATCAGAAGTCAGTTAAAGGACAAATCATCGCGGATTGGTTAGCTGACAACCCATTAGACGGAGGCGATCTAGTAGATTTGGATTTTCCAGATGAATGCGTATACTACATCGAAACTCGACCTGCTATTTTTGAGTGCCCTTGGTACACTGATATCATTAATTATATCATGGACCATACGTACCCGGATGCAGTGACACCGCAACAAAGAAGGCGATTACGCATAATCGTAGCCAAATATGTCATTATAGAGCAGGTGCTCTATCGAAAAGCATTCGATGGAATGCTCTTAAGGTGTGTCGACACAGAAGAGTCCAAGAGGATTCTCCATGAATCCCACAGTGGTATATGTGGAGGCCACTTCGGTGGCCATGCCACTGCTCGAAAAATACATCGAATGGGCTATTTCTGGCCCACTCTAGAACATGACGCGATAGAGTTTGCACGCAGGTGTCATAAGTGCCAGAATTCTCCCATGAGATCCACATGTCAAAGACCTGGCTCTGCGACCAATCGCTACTCCATGACCCTTTTCTACATGGGGCCTAGACTTAATAGGGAAATTCTCTCCCTCATCCACAGATGGCCACAATTTTATAATTACGGCCACTGAATATTTTACCAAATGGGTGGAGGCCATGCCTCTTACTACCGTACCTAGTTCGGTGATCGCTAAGTTCATTCTGAATCAAATCATTTGCAGATACGGTATCCCGCAAATCATTATCTCCGATAATGGAACTTCTTTCAAGAATGAAGAAGTTCATGAATTGTGCAGTAAATTCAAAATAAGCCATCATACGGCTTCCTTGTATTATCCCCAAGCCAATGGGCAGGCTGAAGCAACAAACAAAACGCTGAAAGCCATTCTCCTTAAAATGGTGAAAGAAAACAAGCGAGATTGGCATTTGAAGTTATATCCGGCCTTGTGGGCCCACCGAACCTCAATAAGAACACCAACAGGAGCAACTCCTTTCTCGCTAGTATTTGGGGCGACGAGCTTCTCCCACTTGAGGTCGAAATACCCGGTCTCCGCATTTCACTACAAGGATTACGGATGAAGACGCTTATGAGAAGCACGTCTCTCCCAACTAGAAAGCCTAGATGAAACTAGGTTAGATGTTTGAGCAATGCAGATAGAGCTTATGCTTGACCGAATGTGCCGCGGTATAACAAGAAGGTTTATGAACGCGATATATACGAAGGTGATCTAGTTCTAAGACTAGACGTAGGATCGATAAGAAGACCCGTGAAGGAAGGAAATTCCGGCCCAAATGGTTGGGCCCATACCGAGTCACCAAGGACTATGGAAATGGTGCATACCTCTTATGCACGCTAGAAGGTGAGGAGTTTGGCGAAACAGTCAATTCCCTCCACCTCAAGCGTTTACGCATAAGCACTAGCACTACCTATATAATTATCTACATTGCATCTTCATATAGATTTAGATCATTTTGTCCACTTGTTCTTACACAAATTGTGATCAAGGAATCTATTCTCAAAGTAATTCATTACAAACTCATGATGTTGTTGGCACAAAACTTTCTAATCATATCTCTCCATTTTCGCGATATCATCAATCACTTCATAATCTTTTATCAAATAAAATCAAACATGACGAAGTCTTAACGGTAACCATACCAAGATCTGCAAGTTTGTTCTCGCTTTGATTTCTTCTTAGGATTGGTGTCTTGCCTATGGTCCGTGCTTAGAAGCTTCATGGTGTCACATCTATCCCATATATACATCTCTTTGGAAACAAGCATATACTGACATTTTACTCAAAAAGACAAGTCAAAAAGTGATTAAAATAGAAAATTTTATTTTTACACATTTCCTTGCCTCACCAACCTTCGGTGATGAGCTTGCGTCTCTTACTAGTGACGTAGGGTTGGGAAAGGATGGAAATGCCCTTACTCGCCTATGCCTTGCCCACGGCGATAAACCCATGCTTCTTACAGGTAGCATGGGGCAAGGTGTAGGGGGTCCTCTGACAATGCAAACATTAAAAGGTCATAAAAAACTATTCAAACTTTGAGTCAAAATGAATGAATCGGATGCTCAAAATTCCAAGAGAGTTAAAAATCCTAAAACCAGATTTTGTCTACTATGTGGCCATCTACGGGTCTAAGTCTGGATAAACCGCAAAGCAAGTTGCACCCAAAACTATGAAGTCATTCGGGTGGAGTAAGCTTGTAGTTTTCAATTTGGTTCCACCAAAGCTTCGTCTGTCTTTCATCACTATTGTTTCACCATATTTCATACACTTGCGCCCTTCTTGGCTCTTGGTGATGAGCCCTCGCATCCTACTAGTTGCGTGGAGTTAGGAGTGGGGCAAGTTAATCTGTTCATCATACTGGTTATTTTCATCACTTTGCCAAAACAAACATGAGGTATCCAAATTGCTCACAGAAGCTAAGATTTAAGATCACAATATATCTACAATATCGTGTATTAGCATCATGAAACATAAAAAGAAAGCAAGCATTTGCATCATCTGTTCTCCATTGCATACATTCTAGAAAGCATATAAAACATTCATCGTAGTATACACAAAGCAGCTGGAAATAGAAAGGACAAACGTGAGTGACAAGCTTTTGATCTAAAAACGAATGCATATATATAAATAATCAATGTTTATATACAATGCCATCATGCTCTAGGCATGGTCAAAACGCTCAAAGAGCCCGTGATATACAAAAGAATCCATGATACAAAATATACAAGGGCCAAGTCGCCTCTCAACCCCTACGCGACCCCTCCGAGGGTGCGCGCCCTCGCCTAGGACTCCGGCTACGCCGGCGCTCTGAATGCACGGAGGGCTCAGGGTCTCGAGGAGCAGCCGCGGTCTCGCCACGAGAATGGCTCCTCATAAGACGCTCGGCTGTCCTATAGCCTGCCAACTCTGTACGGAGGGTCGACACCATCCTGGCCACATGCCAAACAGGAGCGAAGACGTCAGTATGCCTACCGGCTGCTGAAGGCTCCCGGCATCTACAGATAGCTCCGCACGGGTCTTATCCATAGGGATCATCAGAGAATCAGTGCATACCCTACGGATTAGATCCCACCACTCGTCAACAGTCTCTGCAAAACAAAGAAGAAAAACGAATTAGAAGCTAGGCAAGAGACTAAAAGATACAATATCAAAACATAAGGAGAGATAGCAATTAAAAATCCTAAATTAGACAAACATTGAAAAGATGAAAGGATGACTTACTCGGGTCACCGGGCCTCCAAGATGGGTCACTAGGGCTAGCGCCCGCTGCAGATGCCGCTGCCGACTGAGGGGCTACTCCTGTAGTAGGGGCAACATGACGTCCCGCAACGGACTCGTCCTCTCCACCATGGCCCTGAGAGAGTGGCTCCTCTGAAACTAGAGTCTCTCTCTCTGCACTCTGCTCCTCCCTCTCTGCCTGCATAATATCCTGAGTGTCATGCCACTCAGGATCGCTGTCATCCGTCTGCTCCTCTGACCCTCCCTCTGTGGACTCCTCAGAATCGGAGTCAATATCTATAGGGTCATCGCTACTATGAGCAGGACCCGATAATCTAAATTAAAGGTGCCCGAGGCGCACCAGCTCTCCCTCTGGCCCGAACAATCCCCCTGGCTGCAATAGGAATACCAGGAGTGACCACTGTCCAACCACGGCCTCTAGGCCCCCCTCTAGCCTCCCGGACTGATCTATAGACTGGTGCCACTGGAGGAAGCATGCCCACATATGGGAGGCCGAACTGCTGAGGAACCCTGCCGAAAGGATGTACCTCCACCCGTCCCACACGGTCAATAAGCTGCCCTGTGGTGGAGCAAGAGATCAATGTGAGAGCCTCCTCTCCCCAAATGCCGGCCATGAGCTGGTACGGTGTGGCCTCCATATCTGCTGTGGTGAGGGAAGCTACTGGCTGGTGAGGTGCTCTAAGCACCGACATGTCTGACCATCTGGCTGCCCTCACAGCCCCGGGATCTGCCACCTCCACGCCTCTGCCATAGGGAATGAAGCGCTCATACACCCAACTCATAACTAGAGTAGGGTGGCTCAAAGACTGTCCCTGTAAACGGACCACCCTGTATAAGTCGTGATAAGTGGTCCCCAAAATATCTGCGCCCCAGGCGTATATCCGACCATGCCCCTCTATCTGTGCAATGATGGGGGCCCAGCAGTATAATAAGGTATCCCCTCCCTTGTCCCCGATCAGTCTCGAGGCAAGGATCCCCATGATAGCCTGTCGAAATATGGGGATGGGCAAAGAAGGAATGGATCTGACTCTCACTCCCTTCTTCGGCCCCGTGGAGATAGCTGCATCCCCCATGTAGCCTGCCCACTGTGTAATCTGTGCTCTGGACCCAGCTGTCTCCAGTGTGAGCCTCCTCCCGATGATCGGGACCCCCAGGATACGGTAAACATCCTCCAAAGTAATCGTCCACTCACCGCGGACCCCTGGCAGTCGGAAAGTGTTCCGATCTGCATCCCAATAAGAAAATAAGTCACAAAGGATGTGACTAGATGGCGTGACATGGGGCACGCACGATATACGTAATATGCCGGCCCTCTGTAATGTATCCTCCTCATCCTAAGAAAGGGCATCCAACACCCCGGGCAACCAATCACACTCCCTCTCTCGACTCCATCTAATGTACTCCTCTCTGCCCGCATACACCCAAAAACACACAAAAGCAGAGCAAGTTAGTATCTAATCAATGCCGAGGAGTAATAAAAACGTCATGAAGTGATAAAAATACAAGAACAAACTCAAAAGCAAGTCCCTTTTGCTTTCTGTGCAAAACCGCCGCCACGAGCGGAGGGGCGGTTTGTAAATCCGCCGCCTTAAGGGAGGCGGTCAGTAGCCCCGCCCGAACAGGCAGCGGTCATGTAACCGCCCCCCTGGCCGGGCGGCGTGTCATGGTCTGAAAACCCGCGCTGGTTTTAAACCTAAAAAGCCCAAAAAATGCAAAAATTGACCATTTTGGCTAAAAACAAAGCCTACCCAATAGGCGCCCCCTAGGTGGACCTTTTGAACCTAACATTTTCAAAAATAACCCCCCCATTACAAAGAATTTGCCATTTCAAATTTGAAGGGGGAAAAATGCAAAATTAAAGAAAACCAACCTGTGATCTCGCGGGGTGGCATTCCGCACGTGGGGGCATGATCGCTATCTCACTCCAGACGTTTCGACTCTATTCGCGCAAGAAACCGTCACCGTGGGTCCCAGAGCTCAAAATCTATCAAATCGACTCGCACAAATGAATAGGAAAATGGGCCCACTTTCATATATATATATATATATATATATCGTTACTTCGTTTTAAAATGACTTTTTCGCAGGTTCGGAGCGCTGTTGGAGGTAAGTTTCTATCCCCGCACAAATGGTACATTCTCTTTCCCTGTTATTTTAGTGTTTGTTTTCCAAATTATTGTATCTATCTGCACTTGAGTTCTCTTTTCATTTTGCAGGTAGCGGGAATTTTGGAATGGCGTCATTTCAACACACGGGCGTGTAAGGTATAACTTCTAACTCCCCATTTCGGGACGGCCATACTCGGACCCACCGTTTTATGCCTCTTCATGGCTAAAACGCTTCTCCGAGGGGGCAATATGTACGTACCCAAAATTGTAAGGTACTGTACCGCCAGAACAGTGTAACAAGTGCCCCAATGATGATACAGGTCTCCTCGCAAGGTGTTCGGGATCCGAAAAATCCCTCGGAGTATGTGTTAACATCCCGCATGCCCCGCTTAGCCCCCGCACCCTTTGTTTTCCCCTTTTTCCCTCTTTCCTTGGCCTCTTGACCTTCAGTGACGAAACCGCCGCCAACAGCAGCGCGGCCAGTCGCTAACGCCGCCTGCTCGGGCGCGGCGGTCCTGTGCGTGTTTTCCAGACGCTCTTTTGATGCGACTCGCGTGAAATATCACGTTTTACCAGCTTTTCTTTGCCAACTTGAGCATGCATTAATGTTTTTGGTCCCCTGGAACAGTGTTTTTCCTTTGTTTATTGTTTAGGAGTTCAATTTGGTTTTGGTTCTTGGATGCTTGAATTCCTATAAATGCATGGTTTGTGTACATGCAAATGGTCTGATTTTGGTGAAGATTTTGGTGAAGAATTTGGTCAGGAGTTTTTGGTTTGAAGCTTGGCTGGATTTTGAAGTTTGATCTTTGCTCTCATTCCCTCATTTTAGTGCTTTAGTTAGTTAGCTTGTTTAGAAGCCATAGCTTGAATTCACTTGCATCTTTTGTTAAATTGCTCAGCTGTTGGTAAGCCACAGACCCATCTTGTGCAGGCAGTGCTGTCATTTCATCCAATCCAGTTAGAAGCTTGCCTCTGAATTTCTCTTTGCTGTAGATTTACTTTCGTTGTGTCTTGGAGTTCTTAGTTTAATTCATTATTTGCACTGTTAGTTTTTATTCAAATTGTTGATAAGCCACATATCCAACTTGTGCAAACGGCGTTGTTGTTTTATCTAAACCATTGGAACAGGATAGCTTAGGAAGCCATTAAAGTTGCAGGTTTTGCTCTTCGTATAGGATAGTTGCAGGTTCTGGTCGCTTCACGTTGCATGACTCGCAGTAAAATCCCACTAGGAATCGCATAAGCCAAGCTCTGTACTCTTGCGCTATCCCTCTCCTACTCGCATTCTCGGTCTACATTCAGGCTGTCCTTATCCCAAAATCTACTCCTATCGGTGATATCATTACACGCTTTTAGGATCCAAGTGAACACGAAAGAACGAGAAGATCATACTTGAGGGGACGAGATCACATACACCATCGGATTCGCCACTGTTCTGCGGAGTCCAGGTTTTAAATTTCAAAGTTATAGTCAGATTCATATCAAATAGAGTAGTTAAATCGCTTTATTTCATTTCATTCTATTCTCGATATTGCGAGGAAGCGTGGGGGATTGATAGTTTTGAGAAACTATGATTCACTCCTCACTTCGAGGTAGGATCGAGAATCTTGCAGTAGATTAGACAAAGCTATTTTATTTAGAATAATTCTACAAATCACACAGGTGCAATAACCACACTCGGTTATCTTATCTGTTTTAAATTATTGTTTAGTTATTATTTCTAGATACGCTTAAAATAGTTTGTTTTTCTTAGAATTGTTAGAATATTTCATAGAAAAATAAGAGTTATATGTAGTTAGAATTTGTTTCATTACGATTAGATTGCATTTTGTTTCGTATGACAATCACGGGACCTCGAGAGCCCAGGGAATATATATTTGAGCCAATCGTGCCTCAACCAAACCTAGTCACAACAATAGTTGACATAGACCAAAATCTCAGGATACAAGTATTCCGAACAACCACAGATTTACAACTGATCGAGTTCACGGTTAAGAGGATTAAACATAGAAGACGACCCGAGCACATGCGTTTTGGTCAAGTCACCAAACTACTGATTACTCTAGAAAAAATCCACATGACCGTAGAGGGCTCAAAGAACAAACATTCGGGTGTGATCCTTTAGTTCCACAGCCAGACGCTGGGAGACACCCTCTTAGATATAGATACCAGCTTAAGAATCCAAGTCGCGAGAACCCCTGTAAGGTATTCTGAGAAGATCGCACAACTATTGGTTCTAAACATAGAAGCTGAAAAGGCCTACGATTACTGGATACTAGGGATTAGAACTTGATCTCGCGTATGACCATAACAGGACCGCAACAACCAAGAGTCTACGGTTGTGATCCACAGATCCCACAGCCCAACGAATCCACAAGTCAGTTAGATATAGACACTGGCCTACGCACACTAGTATTTCAGTCCACCCCACTTCCACCTATCATCATCGAACAACTGTCCTTACTAGATATAATGGCTAACGAAGCTAGGGAATTCTGGACTAGGCTAGAAAATCGTCCATAGAATCAATTGTATTCATCATCCACTATATGACCTTATCAGGAGAAATACACGAAACAATCCGGTCATTTCCCACGCATTCCACAACCCATAGATCGAATCATGCGAGCTCGATATTGATTGGAGCCTTGACGAGTCATCCTCATTGATCGATCTATCACACCGATCCAAGTTAGAAGGGCCTTCTTTGCCTTAGATTCGCAAATTCCACTAGTGCGTATCAAAGACATTAGACTGCTAACTAGTTTGTCTGCATATTCCATCCCCACCGGTCATTTGTCTCGCACGACCTCGGAAGGTCGGGTGCGCGGAAGAGTCACTTGTAGATTCTCACGCTACTTTGTCACTTTTCCGGCGTACAGTGAACCACACTAACAATTGGAAAATGGAAAAGAAAACTAGAAAAAGATTATGTGACTATGTGTTATGCTCTCAACGTCTAACCGAATCCCATAAAATATCCAAAGACCCTACAAGATTAAAATACCAAAAGCTATAAAAAACTACTAAAAATAGATTTCGTGGATTTCTAAAAATAGACTTTTAGAAATTCTACTCTAATTGATGATACAGATCACTCCTCTGAAACACTTGTATGGATCATTTATTGCTAAAAATAGATTTTAGTACTTCCTAAAAAATGGACTTATTCAAATCCTTTATGAATGTTGGTGTGGAATAGTCTTTGTTGAAGAGCTCATTTGGATCATTAGATCCCACTCATTAGATCGTGTGGACCTATTTGATTTTATTTGCCATTCTCTTTGAATCACCTATATTTATGCTTCTAATGACATTGAATGGATGACATTATGGAGGTGGTTAATCGAATCAATCCATGATGCCAAATGCATCCTATGTGGAGATTTCAACATGATTGAATCTAGGGAAGAAAAGTAAGGGCTCATACCAATGTGGTGGTGAGCCAATGAAAGGAAAGTTTGGTTATATATATGTAATAAACTAGAGTTTTTAGACCCTAATCGCCAACATCACCTTCCTGACACCTCATCATGGTTCATAAGGGGAAGATTGATTAGATGACGACCAATATGTTGATAGAATTCTTGACCATTTCTCTAAATTGTAGGGAAATTTGAGCACTCTTAAGAATGTAATGCCCATAAAAAGACACCAAAATCCATAACTAAAACCATTTTTTATTTTGAAATACTTAGGACAACTTACTACAATACAACAATGCCCAATCACCTACACTCCACTCATGGAATAATTTAAATTTTACTTGGAACAAGAGAAAAGCGAAGACGTCACACCAAACATATAAACAACAAATGCTACCAAGCCTATCAATAAGGCTTGCAAACGGGAGATTGTAGATGCCAAAATCTACATAAAATCATTATTACATCATGTTTTTGCTAGTTATTTATGCACATAAGTTTTGAATAATGAAACAACATCTCGGTGACATCAGTCCTTTGTTGAACTTCTCTTTCTACTTGATTGAACTTAACCTTTTCCTATTTTACCTCTTTCATTGGATTTTGAGCCTTTTTACAGAGATATTTGACAGTTTTCTATTCTTGTTTACTTTCATTTGACCACTGGTCTTGGCCCCTTTTATTTTGCAATTGTTTTCTCTCCATGGGCCCATTATCACTTTTTGCCTTTTGGATTGTATATTTTAGGTCATCCTTTCCCACCACTAATGTCTCGAATATGTTACGTAAGCCATAATACACCTTGCATCATTCCAATCATTCAATACAAATATAGGATCCACCTCATCATCTAGTAATGGAAAAAAGTCTCATGGTGTTGGCCCTAAGTGGGCCCCCTCTCTCTGTGTTGCATGCGACCTCCTCCACACATATGGTGTTGGAGACACCTCCTCCATAATACCAAACTAGCATGTCACACACTCATACTAAATAACTCCCTATAAGGGTAAATAAATCCTCTA